>JASEVX010000001.1:225606574-226206574 GCA_031761405.1 Serripes groenlandicus | reverse complement strand
TTTCCGAAAGTAAGTCCACTGTTGATGTGACAGAATGTGTCTACAAGTGGAAAAAGATAAAGACATTATAAAACAAAATGAGCAATTTTTCCTTTTCCCCCCAATGTTTTGAAATCATAATTATATAGTAATTATACCCCCTTCGAAGAAGAGGGGGATATAGGTGAGTCACTGTGTCGGGCTGTCTGTCTGTCTGTCGGTCGGTCGGCCGGAAGCCATATTTTTTCCGGCCTATTTCTTACAAACCATGCACTGGGTGGAATTCAATAACATTTTACATGAAGCTTCTTATAATACAAGAGGAAATGTGCATATCCTAAAGGGGTTAAAATTGCATGTTATTTTACCGAGTTATGGCCCTTTTACTTATTAAGTTATGGTGTAGGTCAAGGTGCTGTTTAGGGGGTATTTATCATCTTTAGTGATAGTTCTAGTTAAACCTTTTCCTTATTTAAATCTTTCATAAATTTGCATAGATGTTTCCAAAGTTGTCTGAAGCTGCTGATTTGTTGTAAGAAAATAAAGAAACAACACTCGTTAAGGCGAACTGGTTGCTGTGATATTGTAACTGAAAAACTGCTGAAAACGCTGTTAAACTCCTTTCGTTTTATCTTAATTGACATTTCAGGTAACCATTTTGCATCAACTTATTTGACATTTTTGCAGTCGTCTGTTTTCCAAATTTGAATTACATAGAAATTGATAATTATGAATCATAATGAAGACTTTATTTATAGAGGCTGCACAGTTGGGCATGCCTAGTCTTCCCTGTGGGCCTCTATTACAACATTTACAAATATTTCATATATAAAGTATAATACACATATTTATATTAACAGATTTGCAAAAAGTAAACAGGCATTTTCTTGTTTTAATACAATAGTTACAAAGTCTTCAGAGACATTTCTGATAAAAAAAAAATAGTCTATATTATGTAATTGTTTAACCCTTTCCTCCATACAACAAATCTGCAGCAAACAACCTTGAAAACATCCATGCAAAAATATATATATATGTATAATTACTGAAATTTTTTGAAAATGTTGTGGTAAAAGGCGAAATTCAATGAAATTTCTTCTTTTGACACATTGTTTTCAAAAGTCGTCTGCTGCAAAGGCGTCAGAAAGAGTCTTTATGTGGGAAAGGGTTAACAACAAGCCTGCAGCAGACAACTTGGAGATGATATTAATTATATTTAAAAAAGTAAAGTGCATTTATCGAATAAATTTGAAAATATTATGGCGATAATATTATTATTATTATTGCCCATTAATATGAGCAACTTCTCCTTTTGCACAAATAGTTTCAAAAGTTTCCTACTGCTGATCATGCAGAGCTCTAGATAAGGGGCATTTTGCATGTTCTAAAATCCTTAATTGACCCTCGATCTAACCCTATGTTGTGGGAACTAAAAAAAAACCGATTCTTTTGAGTACCCACAACAAAGGGTTTGTTTTAACAATAAGAGAGTAATTGTTGGAAAAAGAGCTGAATAACCTTCCTTATCCCTTTCTCTCATATAGACACTTTCTGACGCCTCTGCAGCAAACATCTTATTGAAAAAGAGCAATCTCTCCTTTTGCCACAATGTTTTCCACTTTTAGTCATAGGTTTTCCATTCAATTATAGAGTTTGTCCATTTTTTGACAAAATATGTTCAAAGTCGTGTGCTGCGGAATTGTCGTATGAGGGGAAGGGTTAACTGGACCTCTGACTGATGCATAAAAGTGCCTGTGGGAAAGGGTTCAGATCACATGGTGATACTCACCAAGAGACCAGAGTTTCTTCTAGTTGACGACTACAAGACCAACAAGTGTTTTCTTGAACCCCATTTTCGCATGTTGCCTATTTTCATTTCATGTGTCACTAGTTAGTATCGAATGTCACAGCCCAATGTCATCCCTGCCGGTTCCTGTCTTTACCTTGTCTGCAAAGTTCTCATACAAAACTATGTAACAATGGCAAAACTAAATGGCGACAATAGCAAAATAGAAGTCATTAATTTTTCGGTCGAAATCTTTTGTAGGACTTTAACAATGAAACATTGATCGTTATTAATTCTTTGCACTTTAGATAATAACTTTATTCCTATTCATTTTTAGAGACAAGAATAAGAAAAACAGTTTTTATAATTTGTCAATTTCTTTTGTAAGATTTTCAATGGTTTAAAAATAATTAAACCAATGAGAAAATAACTGTTAATATTATTATATACCAGGGTCATTTATCTGATACAGAATTGAGACTTCTGATATCTGTATCTGCTGTCTTTTGAACACATTTTCTTAACCCTTTCCCTCATATAGACGCTTACTGACGCCTCTGCAGCAGACAGCTTTTTGAAAACATAGTGACAAAATAAGAAATTGCTCAAAACGAGAAATTACACCTTAGTAAAATTTGCCACAATGTTTTCCACGTTTAGGTTATCCATTCAATTATAGGGATTTTCTATTTTTTGACAAAATATGTTCAAAGTCGTCTGCTGCAGCTTTGTTGTATGAGGGAAAGGGTTAAAGCAGACGGCGTTTTGAAAACATAGTGACAAAAGAAGAAATTGCACAGAACGTGCAATTTCTCCTTTTGTCACAATATTTTCCACTTTTAGTCATAGGTTATCCATCTGACAAAATATGTTCAAAGTCATCTGCTGCAGAATTGTCGTATGAGGGAAAGGGTTAAGTGTTGAAGAAGATGATGCATGATGTTGATGTAATAGAAAGATGTTTATCAGAGAGGATAGAATAAATTGATGATATTCACTGTAAAAAGAAAAGTATGGAGAAATTATACCCGCTCCACCCACAGTGATGTGAAAAGCTCCTTTTACCCTATCACCTGCAATGTTTTATATTCTGTATCAAAATAGTAGTTCAATTTTTTCCGAGACATTTCGGGTTTCTTTCCTCCGATTGTTTCAAAGGCGGCAACTTATAATATATCACATTGTGTAAACGATGAAATCATTGGGCTAAATTGAATCAAAAGTGAATATAATTGTGAATGAATGATACTTTTTATCCCTTTTCCAAATGCAGAGGCATTATATCGCATTTACAGCAGACAACTTTTAACCCTTTCCCTCATATGACAATTCTGCAGCAGACGACTTTGAACGTATTTTGTCAAAACATAGAAAATCTCCGTAATTGAATGGATAACCTATGAAAAAAAGTGGAAAAAATTGTGGCAAAAGGAGAAATTGCACGTTTTGTGCAATTTCTTCTTTTGTCACTATGTTTTCAAAATGCCGTCTGCTGCAGAGGCATCGGAAAGAGTCTATATGAGGGAAAGGGTTAAAAAACATTGTACAAAACAAAAAATTGCTCATAATAAGCAATTCACTTTTGCAACAATCTTTTCAGCTTATGATATTCAATAATAATAAGTATAATTACACTTTCATTAATAAATCAAGACTTTCCATATCAATTTGCTTTAACCCTTTCCCTCATATAGACGCTTTCTGACGCCTCTGCAGCAGACAGCTTTTTGAAAACATAGTGACAAAATAAGAAATTGCACAAAACGTGCAATTTCGCCTTTTGCCACAATGTTTTCCACTTTTTGTCATAGGTTATCCATTCAATTATGGAGATTTTCTATTTTTTGACAAAATACGTTCAAAGTCGTCTGCTGCAGGATTGTAGTATGAGGGAAAGGGTTAAGGTTTTTTAAGTTGTCTTCAGATTTGTTACAGTGTGTAGGAGATAGTTGAAACCCATAAAAAAATTAAAAAATCCAATAGCAAACTAGTTCACTGATCTTCACAAAATACATCTCTTCTATATTTCAAAAAATCATAACTCCGAGACCCCCTGGTCCCCTTCATAAAGATAATGGCATCGTCACTTTTGTTGGGGAACATCAAGTTAATCATAAATAGAAACTATTCCTCAAGTTCAGCTGTTTGTTTAAGAGGTCTCCACAGGGATACACCTGCTGAATTAACAGAGAACATAAGCCTCAAACAGGGCTGCTGAGCATTTAACCCTTTCCCACTTGCGGTCACATTTTGGTGCATCTGCAGCACTGACTACATTTTCAACTCAATTCAATAATTTTACTTTCATGTATAAAAATCTATTTCATGTCCAGGTTTTATCTTCAACATGCTTGAATAGATTTTGATATTACTTCACACAATTTTTCTCCGAAACAAGATGCTGTGTCATGCACATCACCCAGCCACATAATCCCAATGTCAAGGTCACAGTTTGTCCGTCTGTCAGTCTGTCTGAAATTTCATGTCTAGGCTGTATCTTCCACATGCCTAAATAGATTTTGATATTATTTCGCACAATTATTCTCCATAACAAAATGATGTGTCATGCATATCACCCATCCACATACTCCCAAGGTCAAGGTCACAGCTTTGGGTCAAACAATGTCCATCCGCAATTTCATGTCCAGGCTGTATCTTTCACATGCTTGAATAGATTTTGAAAATAGTTCACACAATTATTCTACATAACAAGATTATGTGTCGTGCACATAACCAAGCCACCTACTCCAAATGACAAGGTCACAGTTTGGGCTCAAACATTGTCCGTCCGCATTTTCTTGCCAGGGCTGTATCTTCCACATGCTTGAATGGATTCTGATATTACTTCACACAATTATTTGCCATAACAAGATGATGTGACATGCACAAGAACCAGACACCTACTCTCAAGGTCGAGGTCACAATTTGAGCTCAAATATTCTCAGGCTTTTCTGACGTGTCCGGGCTGTGTCTTCCACATGAATGGATTTTGATATATTTTCACACAAATCATAGCAAGATGATGTGTCATGCACAATAACCAGCCATTTACTCCCAAGGTCAAGGTCAGAATTGAAGACTTTGTTCTGCAATTTCATGTCTACAACTCTAGAACTTCACACATTAATCAGGACCATAAGAAGACAATGTATGTCAAGGGGCATAACTCTAGGTTTGACAGAATAATGTACCTTTTTCAACTTATAAATTTGTGTCCGGTAAGGGACATTTGTATTTCTTGCAATACTCCATTAACTTGTTTCAGTTATATCAATGTGACAGTTCACTTATTCATGATCCTTGGGTAAGCAAACCAGTATAAGGCAAGGAGATGTGCCTTGCTTAAGGGCACTCCAACATGATCTGGGGATCAAACCTTCGATGTTAAATTGTCCAAATCCACAACGCTAGCCACTTTGCCAGGGCATATTCCAGCTATATCTGGAAAAGGGTTATATATATATATATCAAAACATCAGCCATGGCTGCTTCCTGCCACATCTGGGAAAGGGTTATATCAACCACCCTGTCATGGCTGCTTCCTGCCACATCTAGGAAAGGGATTACGGTTATATCAACCACTAGCCCATGGCTCCTTCATGCCAAATCTTGGAAAGGGTTATATCAACCATTGGGCCACATCAGGAAAATGGCTATATCAACCACTAGGCCATGGAGGATTCCTGCCAAATTTTGGAAAGGGGTTATATCAACCATTGGGCCATGGAGGATTCCTGCCAAATTTTGGAAAGGGGTTATATCAACCATTGGGCCATGGAGGATTCCTGCATCATCTGGGAAAGGGTTATATCAACCACTCAGCCATGCCTTGTTCCTACCACATCTGAGAAAGGGTTATATCAACCATTGGACCATGGAGGATTCCTGCCACATCTTGGAAATGGTTATATCAACCATTGGGCCATGGAGGATTCCTGCATCATCTGGGAAAGAAAGGGTTATATCAACCACTCAGCCATGCCTTGTTCCTACCACATCTGAGAAAGGGTTATATCAACCATTGGGCCATGGAGGATTCCTGCATCATCTGGGAAAGGGTTATATCAACCACTCAGTCAAGGCTTGTTCCTACCACATCTGAGAAAGGGTTATATCAACCATTGGGCCATGGAGGATTCCTGCCACATCTTGGAAAGGGTTATATCAACCATTGGACCATGGAGGATTCCTACCACATCTGAGAAAGGGTTATATCAACCATTGGGCCATGGAGGATTCCTGCATCATCTGGGAAAGGGTTATATCAACCACTCAGCCATGCCTTGTTTCTACCACATCTGAGAAAGGGTTATATCAACCATTGGACCATGGAGGATTCCTGCCACATCTTGGAAATGGTTATATCAACCATTGGGCCATGGAGGATTCCTGCCAAATTTTGGAAAGGGGTTATATCAACCTTTGGGCCATGGAGGATTCCTGCATCATCTGGGAAAGAAAGGGTTATATCAACCACTCAGCCATGCCTTGTTCCTACTATATCTGAGAAAGGGTTATATCAACCATTGGACCATGGAGGATTCCTGCCACATCTTGGAAAGGGTTATATCAACCACTCAGATCAAAATAAATCAGGTTTAGGACTAATGTTACTGTTTCTTTGAACGTTTGAAGTGATAAAAAGAAATATTCCAAAATTTCTTTGTAAAAATTAAATGTACTTATGTATGATCATATCTTGAGTTGGCTCTCTGATAAGCCCACTTCGGCTTCTGATGTAGGATAATGAAGGCTTGAATGAGACAAATTAACAATTCCATTTTGTTACAGATTTGGATATAGATAATAAAGATAGGTTTATCATTTTACAAAAAATACATTTAAAGTCGGGGCATGAGAAAACCTATCATGCAAAAGGCTGACAGATCAACTCAAGCATATGCCCACTTTAATCAGAGTCTTTACCCATTCCCACATACTACAAACATGCATTAGACGACTTATATAACATGTAGACGGAAATATGGAAAATGTCTGGAAATGAAAGCATTATTATTGAAAAGAGGTGAAAACATTGATGCATTCATTATAAGCAATTTCTATTTTTGCCACAATGTTTCTCAAAAGTCATCGGCTGCAGATGCTTCAAATTGTGTGGGAATATGTTAATGCCTTCATTGTATGAATCAGTGGACCTAAACATAGATTAATGCCTTCATTGTATGAATAAGTGGACCTGAACATAGGTTAATGCCTTCATTGTATGAATAAGTGGACCTAAACATAGGTTAATACCTTCATTGTATGAATCATTTGACCTAAACATTGGTTCATACCTTCATTGTATGAATCAGTGGACCTAAACATAGGTTAATACCTTCATTGTACGAATCAGTGGACCTACACATTGGTTAATGCCTTCATTATATGAATCAGTGGACCTTAACATAGGTTAATACCTTCATTGTACAAATCAGTGGACCTAAACATAGGTTAATGCCTTCATTGTACAAATCAGTGGACCTAAACATAGGTTAATACCTTCATTGTACAAATCAGTAGACCTAAACATGGGTTCATACCTTCATTATATGTATCAGTGGACCTAAACATAGGTTAATGCCTTCATTGTACAAATCAGTGGACCCAAACATAGGTTAATGCCTTCATTATATGAATCAGTGGACCTAAACATAGGTTAATACCCTCATTGTATGAATCAGTGGACCTAAACATAGGTTAATACCTTCATTGTATGAATCAGTGGACCTAAACATAGGTTAATGCCTTCATTATATGAATCAGTGGACCTAAACATAGGTTAATACCTTCATTGTTATGAATCAGTGGACCTAAACATTGGTTAATGCCTTCATTATAGGAATCAGTGGACATAAACATAGGTTAATACCTTCAATGTATGAATCAGTGGACCTAAACATTGGTTAATGCCTTCATTGTATGAATCAGTGGACCTAAACATTAGGTTAATGCCTTCATTATAGGAATCAGTGGGACCTAAACATAGGTTAATACCTTCATTGTATGAATCAGTGGACCTAACCATAACATTGGTTAATGCCTTCATTACATTAATCAGTGGACCTAAACTATGTAAAACCTTTCCCTTATACTGACATTAACATTTGGCAGCTCTGCATTTGAAAATATTGTTGAAAAAAAAAGTGATTGATAAAAATCAATTTCTCCTTTTCCAACAACGTTTTTTTCAAGTCAACCCCCCACCACCACCACCACACACACACACACACACACACATTTTTGGAGTTTTGGAGGTATGCATTTAGATTCAGCCAAACATTGTCCCACATGCAGACATGTTTTGATGCATCTGCAGCGGACAATTTCGAAGACATTAGTGCAAAAGTAAATATGGCTCATGATGAGCAATTTTAAAATGAATCTGCTGCAGAGGCATCAGAAATCTTCTGTATGTGGGAGAGATTAAAACATTTAATAATGCCCAAGACATTAAACATATGCAGACAACAATGTGTTAAATGAAGCAATTTGCTCATAAGATTTTTTACATTTTAGCCTAGATTAAAAATTGTCTGCTGTTATTGTATGTGGAGAAGGGGGTTAACAATCAAATGATGCAAGGCAGAAGTTATTATTAGCAGGTCTTTTTATGTAAAGTAGCACTCGTAAATCTATGATAATCATCAAAAATAGAGTGCAAAAAAATCATCAAAAATACAGTGCGAAAGAATCTTAACCCTTTCCGGCATATAGATGCTTTCTGACGCCTCTGCAGCAGACGACTTTTAAAAGCATTGTGACAAAGGTGAAATTGCTCAGGATGAGCAATTTCACCATTTGCCACAATGTTTTCAACTCTTAGATTTAATGATCAAACTTTCATCTTAGACCATATATTTTTTCAAAGTCTTCTGCTACCTGATTTGTTGTATGTGGGAAAGGGTTAACAGAATATTAATAGCCTATGAACCCTTTCCTACGTACAGAGGCTAGCAGACAACTTTATTCAATAATTGTTCTTACATTTTTAGAGAGTTTCCATTTATTTGACTTGTCGTCTGCTTCAGATTTGTTGTATGTGGAAAATGGTTAATAATAAATGCATATTATAATGCAGTGTTTCATTATTTTCTGTTATTACAATTGGTACTTTTCATATTAGAAAATATGTATGGTTTATTTGGATGTTGGTTTATTCCCAATTCAACAGTATTTGAACCATTTTCAAAAAACAGATTGTATCTGAAAAAATTAATTTTGTATTTATAGCCATTCAAGTTTTATTTTATTACATTTTGTAAACCTTATTGTTTATCTGAGACACATTGAGTAGGTGAGTATGATCCCACTTACTATAATATATTTTCATGTAAATCTGTATCTTTCTACTTTCAGGATGAAAACTTACAGAAACTTATAATAATTCTCAAGACAAGGTAGGGTTTCACAGAGAACTAGATAAGGAGGAGTTAACTTGTCTTTCCCCATCCATATCTCTTTTATGACTCCACTAAAACCTATGATGTGGTACTCAAAAGAATTGTCTCACTGAGACGATTCTTTTGAGTACCACAACATAGGGTTTGGGGGTCAAATAAGGATTCGGGGACGTAAAATACTCTTCTTATTTAGAGCTCTGGGGTTTCAAAGTCTCTATAACCACATACAATATTAGTGGATGATATCAAAAATATAGCTAAACCCTATCATTTAGTGGATAATATATATATATATATATCTCTTGTCAAATGGTTTTTTAATTGCATGTTTGAGTCATTTCGGCATGAATCACAAAATAAAAAAATCACGTCTTGATACCTTTCCATCAGAGGACTTTTGAAAACATTGTGAGAGCTATTTTTCCTTGTGCCACATTGTTTTCAACCTTATTCAATAATTATACCCCCTTCGAAGAAGAGGAGTCACTGTGTTGGGCTGTCAGTCGGAAGCCATATTTTGTTCGGCTTATTTCTTACAAACCACTAGATGGAATTCAATAACATTTTACATGAAGCTTCTATACCAAGAGGAGATGTGCATATTCCTAAAGGTCTAACAATTGCATATTTTTTTTTAGTTATGGCCCTTTTACTTATTAAGTTATGGTGTAGGTCAAGGTGCTGTTTTGGGGGTATTTTAGTATCATCTTCAGTGATAGTTCTAGTTGTTCTTTCATTGATAGAGAGTCTCCATATTTTTGACAAAGCTTTTTCTGCAGATAAGTTGTTAAGTTGGAAAGGGGGGTTAACAATTAAAGTCAAACGACCACATTGAAGATAAAACGGGCATCAATAACATGTACATGAACTTTCATTAACTTTCATACATGCAATTGTAAATGACAAATTGAGAACATCGAAGCATGTGTGATAATCAACCAGTTTGTGCACACCTCTTGTATCAAGACAATCAGTTGTTTCAATTAAGACTGATACAATTTGTGATGGTAACCGTTACATGGTGCGCGCTACATGTTGTGTAGGTAAAATATTCTTGTGTGATGGTGAAAAGTTATGCTGTTGGACATTTTTGCAGATTTATAGCATTTGCAAACTTAAACACTTCTACAGTATATCAATATATTGATGATTTAAACCTCTCCCTCATACGACAATTCTGCAGCAGACAACTTTGAACATATTGTGTCAAAAAATAGAAAATCTCTATAATTGAATGGATAACCTATGACTAAAAGTGGAAAACATTGTTGCAAAAGGAGAAATTGCTCGTTTTGAGCAATTTCTTCTTTTGTCACTATGTTTTTAAAAAGCTGTCTGCTGCAGAGGAGTCAAAAGGCGTCTATATGAGGGAAAGGGTTAAAGAAATAAAGCAAAATCATAATTTTCTAAAATACAGGAAATTAATTTCCTTTGGAGATTATCAAATGCCCAATTATGCAAATAAGAGCAATTTTTCTTTTTTCCTGAAATGTTTTCAACTGTTCAATAATTATACTTTCATTTCTAGAGGTTCCCATAGCTTTGCCTAGATGTTTTCAAAGTAGTCATCTGCTGCAGATTTGTTGTATGTAGGAAAGTGCTAAAAATGTGCACAGATAATCATTTCATATAAATTATATAGTACCTTTAGAGTAATAGAACTAGTGCAGTTTTTATTCCTAGGTGATTCTGAAGAGAGTGTTAGCTCATTTAACGAAGCATTATTGACATTGTTCTTTCTTATTCTTTGTTGAGTACAAGGATAATAAAAAGTTTGCGTCATTAGTCCTTTGCACATTAAGCCCAACAATTTGCGTTGATGACCTATGAACATATTTTTGATCCAGCATTAGGCACCGCACCGCGTTTTGAGGGCCTGATCTGAGAATCAAACTGTTTTACACTCAGATTCTATTACAGCTCATCATGAGCAATTTCTACTTTCGTAACAATAATTTCAACTTTATTCAATATTAGTACTTTCATTGACAGAGATTTCCCATATTTTTGCGAATGTCTTTTCAAACTCACCTGGTTGAGGTATGTGGTAAAGACTAAGATAAAGATAAATGGCAAAGACAGCACAGCATCTCCATTGTAAGCTAAGTTGTGGTGAACATTAAAATACACATCAATATGACAACCTCATAAAACATGAAAATAAAACACATTATATGACAACCTCATCTTATGGTGACTTGTATACCAGACCTAACCCTTTCCCACATACATCATATACATCAAATTTGCAGCAGACGTTTTTGAAATGATCTATGCAAAAATATGGAAAAAACTCCATAAATGAAGGAGTAAATATTAAAATTGAGTTGAAAACATTGTTGTAAAAGGAGAAACTGCTCATCATGAACAAGTTCTCCAATTTGCCACACTGTTTTCAAAAGTCATCTAAAAGCTCACCCTTCAAAATGCGTCTTCAGGTGGGAAAGTGTTAAGTGTGCAATACTGATAATATGGCGGGACCCGTTTTTTTTCTTCTTTACCTTCCATTGTAGTCTACCTGTACCCAGGTAGATAAAACAATATTATTGTTGACTTTCTAATCCATCATTCGTTCATTTGTTGACATTTGCCGGTTTTCGAGAAAAAGCCGCCCCGATACCTTATCATGTGAGCAATATAGACTCAAATGGCAAGACATCGCGGATATCTGATTTAGCTTAACCCTTTCTCGCTTGCAGACACATTAAAACACATCTGTGGCAGACGACATTTGAAAACATTGTGACAAAATAAGAAAATGCTTGATATGCCACAATGTTTTTAACTCTTTTCAATGAGCATACATTCAATAATACAGATTTTCCATATTTTTGCCTACATGTGTTCAAAGATGTCTGCTAAAGAATTGTAGTAAGTGGAAATGGGTTAATCCTTCTTATTTCATTAGGATGAGATGATAGGGGTCTTAGAGCTAGAAATATAGCACATCAATAATCTGAACATGAAAAAAAATGATAGCAGTTTAACCCTTTTCCCTCATACAACAATTCTGCAGCAGACGACTTTGAACATATTTTGTCAAAAAATAGAAAATCTCTGAATGGATAACCTATGACTAAAAGTGGAAAACATTGTGTCAAAAGGGGAAATTGCTCGTTTTGAGCAATTTATTCTTTTGTCACTATGTTTTAAAAAAAAACGTCTGCTGCAGAGGCGTCAGAAAGCGTCTATGTGAGGGAAAGGGTTAACCCTATCCCACTTGCAGATGCATTTTGACACATCCGCAGCAGACAGCTTTTTGAAAACATAGTGACAAAAGAAGAAATTGCTCAAAACGAGCTTTTCCACTAATGTTTTCCACTTTTATCATTTCAACTTCCATTTATAGAGATTTTCCATAATTCTGCATCTTTATTATATTCAAAGTTGTCTGCTGGAAATTTGTTGTATTTTGGTAAGGGATTTGGAGGGTTAATAAATATATATTTTAATATCACTCTTTTTAGATGATTCTTAGATGACTTCTTATTTGACGAAAAAAATATTTTAATTTTGTCATAAATATGGTTACATTTTTCAGTAAATCATTGTGAGAAAGTGAGAAATAGCTCATCATGAGCAAAAAACCTTTTTCCACTATATCCACAGTCACCACAGTTCTTTTGTTATCAGGGAAAACTTAAAGAACCTGTTTCCTCTTGACGCTGCTCGATTGTTGATATAATAAACACGGGGTAAAGTATAATAGCTGGTCGGTGTGCCGTTACTAGGGGTGTCGAGACATTGTTACGGCGTTACGATACTCTCGATGAATTTCAAATTCTTTTTAAATCCTATTGTTTCCTGTTGTTTGGCTTTGTTTGGCAATTAACCCTACCCTTCCATTGTCTGTAGCTAAGTGAAGATGCTCCTGTTATCTCTTTGTACATTTTAACCCTTACCCACTTTCAGACGTATTCTCACTCATTTGCAGCATACTACTTTTGAAAGCATAATGTGGCAAAATGAGAAATTGCTCATGATGAGCAATTTCACCTTTTGCGACAATGTTTTCAACTCTTTTCAAGAATTATACTTTCATTTACAGAAACTATTTCTATGTTTTAGTAGTCATATTCAAAGACGTCTGCTGCAGATTTGTTTTATGTGGGAAAGGGCTAACCCATTTCCTGATGAGTATGCCTTGTTATTAGTCGCCGGGCAGAAGCCCGCGACTTCTATTTTTAATAGCTTTTCGGAAATCACATGGGAGGGCGGCTTATTATTAGAAAGAAACAAATCTAGATGATTTGAACATATTACAATTGTGGTTGTTTACGAACACTAATAAATGACACATCTAAAATGAAATAAATATTCCGATTTTTTAATGTTTGCAGTTTTTTTTATTTCACTCGCATTTAAGTTTTTTGTCTTATTTACGAAGACAAAAGTGGTCCCTTCAAGACGTGAACCAACACCCCCTAATGCAGACTCTTATGTGTCATCATTGAGGTCAATTTCGGATTCTCCTTTTAATAGCAATTTTAACTTACTAAATGTTGTTTTCATGTTCAAAGAGATGTCTTGATTTGTGTAGAATTCATTTAATAATGTTAATCCATGAATATCTAAAGTAGGAACTGTTTCTAAGCTAAATATAGACCCTATTCTGTTGTGTAGGTTCGTGACCTTTAACATCGATTTTCGCGCATGCGCATTACGATATGAAAAAGCGAGTGATATTATTTTATTTTAGACAAGTACAAGACGAATGTTTGACGCAAAGCGTCAAAGAGAAGCCGCAATATTTCGTTGTACATGTAGAAATAAGAAAAAAAGAACATTTTTAAATCCACAAACAATAGAACAATTTAAACTGTAGACGGTAATGCTGATATATTTCTCCTTTTGAAGACTTTTGTTTTCTTCGAATTACCTCCCTTTAAAGCAATATCAGGATATTTACCTTGTGATTCGAATAAGATTGACAAACATTGAAATTATATGAATGAATACTATTATTTGAATAAGTAATAACAGCAAAATTAAATTTAAGCCAAGATAAATGTGTACACATTTCGTTAATTTTTTATAGATACCCTAATGTAAGTATGAATATAAAATTTATAAGTAAATGTTTTCATTTCAACGTTTTTAATGTTTTAATAGACTAAGAAAAGTCAAGAATACATAAATAAATCAATGCAGTCTTTTCCGGCGACATTGATGCCTTGGCATCAACTTTCTCTTGTATTTTCACTGATAAAGACTGTCAAAGACACTTCATCCAAAATTGCTCTTCACAACTGTATTCTCCATTTCCAATGATTTAACCCAGTTACAACAAGTCTGCAGCAGACAATTTTGAAAACATCTGAGCAAAAATATGGAAAACCTCTGTTTAATTATTAAATAGAGTTGAAAACATTGAGCAATTTCTTTAAAAGTTGTCTGCATGCTGTAGATGGGTCTAAATGCGTCTACAAATGGGAAAGGGTTTAAGATTAAAATTTCCATTTATTAAATGTTACCTCTTTATTATGTCGCCAAAGGTTTTTGAAAGCAGAAGACTAAAGAAATTACAACATCCGGTAAAAAGTTGAAGTATGTTTTGAAAAAATACATATTTTTTCAATATTTACCCTCCACCTTCTAAATTGATTTGCTTTATTTAATAGTGATACAATTCCACTTTCAACAGCATCGTGGTGTTTCCTAGGTTAACCATTTCTGGCATATAGACGCATTTTAATGCATCTGCTGTAGACGACATTTTGAGCAATCTTTCGGTATGCCACAATATTTAAATACTATTCAATATTTGTACTTTTATTTTCCATGGTTTTGCTGAAATGAGTTTGGAAGTCGTCTGCTGCATTTTGATGCATCTGCCGCAGATGACACATGATCAATTCCACCTTTTGCCACAATTCTATTCAAAGTTTGTACTTTTATTTACAGAGATTCACCATGTTTCTTCTGAGACGTATTTGAAAGTCGTCTGCTGCAATTGGTTAAGTAGTTGTTCATGGCAAACACCTTGCTTTGATATACCTTTCTAAGGGTCAATGTCGTGCATCTACTTGAGGGTGTGACCAAGATTATCATGAGGATTCTTTTACAGTTTACCTTATATAGTAAATTAAGAGTCATCTGAAACAACTGAAGAAAACGGGAACATCTAGATAACCCTTTTTCCCTCATATAGACGCTTTCTGACATCTCGGCAGCAGATGGTTTTTGAAAACATGGCGACAAAATAAGAAATTGCTCAAAACGAGCAATTTCTCCTTTTGTCACCATGTTGTAAACCCTATTTAATTATTGTTCTTTCATTAAATAGGAGTTCTCAAAACAATTCGGGTATGTTTTCAGTGTCGTCTGCTGCATAATTGATGTTTGAGAGAAAGGGATAACTGAAAATATTTTGTCAAAACATAGAAATCTCTTTAATTGAATGGATAACCTGTGACTAAAAGTGGAAAACATTGTGGCAAAAGGAGAAATTGCTCGTTTTGAGCAATTTCTTCTTTTGTCACTATGTTTTCATAAAGTCGTCTGCTGCATTTAACTCCAATTTTTCCTTCATATCACGGCATCCAGTTCACCTTACCATGTGTGTACCCAGCTTTCTCACACCAGTTATCCTAACAACAGTCTTTCCAAGCAACTAGCTGCTTTTCCACATAGACTGTTTGCCCGTTAGTGGATGACGAATGATTCATGTCATTTTATGTCTTTTGTCAAACTTCGGGAAAGAATGTTGGCCAAACTGAGGTTCAAAATCACCAAACTTGGAATGACAGCCTGCGTCGCTACAGACTGAGCAACCGGGGCTCAGTCATAAAATATATTTTATATTCGATAATCCCTCTTTTTCCCTTTCTGTTTGCAAATTTCATCTGCTGAACAGGTTTCAGAAGTTGTCATTATTAGAAAGATAGAGTTGCAGTAAAAGACTTAAAAAAAATATTCACAGAAAATTTCTGCTTCTGCCTCTATCTTTTCAACTCTATTTAATACCTAAAATCTCCTTTATCCCTTTCCCACATACTGCAAGTCACATCTTACGTATTAAACGTAGTTGAACGTAGTTACACGTAGATAACCGTAGTTCAACGTAGTAATGAACGTAGTTTGAACTTATAATTTGCCCGTAGTAAGCACATCATTTTTCAACATGTTCAAAAATTGGTTACGGTTAAGTACGATGTTGTGATCCTAATGTGACCGTAGTTGGAACGTAGTTGACCTTAGTTAACCATAATTGACCCTGCTTAACTGTAGTGTGTACCATAGTTGACCATAGTACCTGCCAAAACACATCAACACTACGGTTAACACTAAGGTCAACCAGATATCTACTAGGGTTGAACTACGTTTGAAGTGTATTCATAGTACGGATAACTAGGGTCAACTAATAACCTAGGTGGCATGGCAGAATTAGCTATCAGCAATGATGGCTCGTCAACTTCCAAAAGCACAATGACTGTAACTTACCCGTACTGCGCAGGCGCAGCCACAACATTTCACCGTAGCTTAACGCAGTTGACCCTAATTTACCGTAGTTGCGCATAGTTAGGACTTAGTTTATTCGTAGTGTAACGTAGTTACTCGTGGTTAGACGTAGTGATACCCTAGTTAACCCTAGCCACTTTGCTCATAGTTGAATGTAGTTGAATGTACTTACACGTAGTTCAACCTACTTAGACTTTCTATATTTCCTCTTTTTGCCAATTTTGAACCTACTTCGAACGTACTTCAACCTAGTTGAACGTAGTAAGACTAAGGCAGACAACGTTTGAAATGAACTACGGGCAACTACGTGCATGACCGTAAATGTGACCATGGCTTAAGAACATAGAAACAAAAACCTGAAAAATCCCCATAAGAGATAGCTTAATTGTTAAATAAAGTTGAAAACATTGTGGCCAAAGGAGAAATTGCTCATCATGAGCAATTTCACCTTTGACCACAATGTTTTCAAAAGTCGTCTGCTGCTTTTGCGTCAAAATGCGTCTGCAGGTGGGAAAGGGTTAAGGAGAGTTTTCACATATTTGTAGAAGTGATCTCAAAGCCACCTGCTGCAGATTTGTTCTATGTGGGAAAGGGTTAAATTCAAGCACTATTTGCCCTTTACATGGGGGAAGTTCTTCAGTTATTTTTAATCCAATGAAAGTATTATCTGAGTTATAATAAAACAAATGACAGAAGACAACAATTAGGATATACTTCAAAAGAATAATGTAAATAGAAACAAAGGTATGTAGATTGTCATTGACTGCATATAAGAAGATGCACTTGAGATAAACAACTCAGCGTTTTTACTTGAACCGTAGATTATTTTGTGTGTGTAATCTTTAATATTTTTATTAGATCACCTTGAGCCAAAGACTCAAGGCGATCAATTGTGATCACTCTGTCGAATATATCTGTTCAAGCCATATTGATTGGTTGAAAAACATGGCAGCCAGGCAGCATCAGAAAAGGGGTAAATCAAATCCATTTTATGAAAATGCTTGTCTGATTTCAAGATCAAAATGTGTAGAAACGTTCCTTCAGTGATCTCTACATAATGTTCCCAAGCAAAGATGAAGACATGGCATATAGGTGGCAACAGAAAAAGGGTAAAATGACAATGACATCTCCTTATCCAAGTGAGTGAACAAAACTTAATAGGAATGTTACTTTTGGGGATATTTTTCAAAATTGTTCAAAGATATTAAACCAAACAGAACTTAAGTTGCTGCAACATCATAAAGGGAGATAATATTCTTCATCTCTGAATTCACTTTACTGATTCCAAGATAATTTGGTAGAAATGGTCCCTGAGTGACCCTCTACAAATATATTTTCAAGCCATATTGATTGGTTGTAAAACATGGCCACCAGACGGCATCAGAAAAGGGGCAAAATGACAAAACATCAAAATTCTATTCTTATTAACCAGGTTGAAACCTGAGTATAAAAATGAGTTGTCGTTGTTCAGGCGGGCGGGCAGCGGCATCAAACCTACCTATTGTACAGAATATCGTAAGTTACGGTCGAGATATTATAACCAAACTTGGTATGTCAAAAGAATTTATCGAGACCTTTCATGGGATTGCATTTGGGGCCCCTAGGGTCAAGGTCAGGGTGACTGTTACTAAAAATAGAAAGAAATGGTTGAAACTGAATATCTTCAGTTACAGTTTACATGTTCTTACCAAACTTGGTACTGAGAACTTTTATGGGATTTTGTTTGGGGCCCCTAGGGTCAAGGTCACTGTTACTTGAAATGGAAAAATGGTTGAATATCTTAAGTTATGACATATTGTAACCAAACTTGGTATGTAGAAAGAGTTTATGATACATTTCATGAAATTGCATTTGGGGCCCCTAGGGTCAAGGTTAAGGTCGCCTATTACTAGAAACAGAAAAACTGTTGAAACTGAATATCTTCAGTTACATTTGACGTATTTTAACCAAACTTGATATAACGAAAGAGTTTATCGAGACCTTTCATGGGATTGCGTTTTGGGCCCCTATGGTCAAGGTCGCTGTAAATAAAAATTAAAAATTGGTTGAAAATGAAAATCTTTAGTCGCGGTTGACATATATAAGTTGTAACCAAACTTTGTATGTAGAAAGAGTTTATTGAGACCTTTCATGGGATTGCGTTTGGGGCCTCTAGGGTCAAGGTTAAGGTCGCTGTTACTAAAAATAGAAAAACTGTTGAAATTGAATATCTTTAGTTACAAGTGATCAAGTGATCAACATATGTTATTTATTCCAAAGCCTAGAATTGAGTTTTGTAGAAAATCTCTGACATATTCTGGTCCAAAACTATGGAATCAGATTCCTCTACATGTAAGATCCTCCAACACATTAAAAACGTTTAAAACTGCATACTTAAGTTGGTGGTACTCAAGTGGGAAGGATATCATTTCAGTGTGAATCATGTATAAGTTCATCCTAACATCTTCAACTGTAAATAACTCCTCACTTTTCATCCATTTTGTTGTCTATATCCATTTATATGTTGTTTTGTTTCATCTTTTGTTTGTTCGCCATTTATATGTTTGTATAGTTGATTGTTATAATTGTCTTAATGTAAATTTTCCAGAGGCCCACATGGAAGACTGGGTAAACCCAAATGTGCTGCCTCTATAAATAAAGTCTTTATTATTATTATTATTATTAGAAGTGACGTATTTTAACCAAACTTCAGTATGTAGAAAGAGTTTATCGAGACATTTCATGGGATTGCGTTTTGGGCCCCTACTGTCAAGGTCAAGGTCGCTGTTAATAAATATTAAAACTTGGTTGAAACTGAAAATCTTTAGTTGCGGTTGACATATTGTAACCAAACTTGGTTGTGTTTGGGGCCCCTAGGTTCAAACTCAATTCTTATATTAGTTACAGCATACATTTATTATAACTTAACATAGTATGTAACTGTTCCTAAAATGAAAATGTGTTTTCTACATTTGGCAGGTTCTTTTACACACACATACAACATTTAACATTCAACATTCAACAAAGAAATTTAATTATAATTCTCAAAACACAGGCTGAAGTTCTTCTGTCAATCACTGAAAACCTTGTTTTCGTCGCATTGCAGCGTTACTTTTAAAGTACTTGTCTGATTCAAGATAATTTATCAGAAATGTTCCTTTAGTAACACTGTACATAATTTCATGCCATATTGATTGGTTGAAAAAGGTAGCTGCCGGACGGCATCAGAATAGGGGTAAAATGATTGTTTAGCTTCAAATAACATCTCCTAAACCAATGCACCAATATCAACCAAACTTGACAGGAATGTTTATCTGGTGGCCCTCTTTCAAATTTGTTCAAAGATTTAATACCTTATTAAACAATTTCCTTTACTGATCAGCTGTTTCATTTTCAGTTCATACCCACTCTAGATCAAATGTATAGCTTGAAATCATTGTGACAAAAGAAGAAAGTGCTCGAAACTCTTTGCAGTAATTAAACTTTCATTTTTTATAGATTTTCCGTGTTTTTGCCTAGATGTTTTCAAAGTTGTCTGCTCAATATTTGCTGTATGTGGGAAAGGGTTGATTAGCAGTCATACTTTCACTCAGGTGATGGATTTAATGCCATCTTGATGTCAAACCCTTTACCACATACAAACGCTTTTGAAATGCGTTTGCTGCGCGTACAACTTTTGAAAGTATTGTGGCAAAAAGAGAAAATATCAAGGCAAAAATATGGGAAATCTCTATAAATGAAAGCATTATTATTGAAAAGAGTTAAAAACATTAAAGCAAAAGGAGAAACTACTCATTATGAGCAATTTCTCCTCTAATCGTCATCAATGTTATCAAAAGTTGTCTGCTGCAGATGTGTCAAAATGCATCTGCATGTGGGAAAGGGTTAAGCAATCATATTGCCTTCCCCAGAGAGATTCAAACTCCCCATATTTTAGTTTGAGAGCCCTCATGATGATTTACTTGGTTAGTTGTTGGTGTCTAAAATACGTTTCAGATCTTTTAATTTGCCCTACTTGAGGCTGTTAAACTAAGACCTCTACAAAGAAAGCTTCTGTTTGTAAATTAGATAATGATATATTGTCCAATACCTATTGTTCCAAAGCTTGTAAATTTTACTTATTCAAACAAGCTTAAATGATAACCAATTCAGAATATCTGTGACCTTATCTACGTTATTTAGAAAGTCAACTCAAAAATATTGTTTCTGATTGGATGCAGTACAAAGTTATGCTGTGCCAAACAGCCAATCAGATCCCTCGTAATGAAATATTATTGTTATTTGTACACTTTTGGAGATATTACATGTAAGTCACCCAGGTAGAATACTCCCCTGAAAGCAAAAGGTTACGGGTTCGAGCCCTGGACTGGCTGCATGTTTTTCTCTCCATGTGAATGTCGATCCTTCATTTCTGATATTAAAGATCAGTAAATATGTAATCGTACTGTTCCTTGCTGCATTTTAATTCCAAACTTCAGTAATGTTTAGTTTTTAGAAACAATAAACAGAAATCACATTTACGATCCGTGGGTGCAGACATTTTTCTATGCTTCTCCATGTATCGGAAATGTAAGCCTCATTTCGATTGGTTTATGTGAATTCTATTCTGCTCTGTCAAAACGGCGATAAGACAGATAAAAATCCCATGGTATGATGTTGAAGCATAGCGTAGTCAACCACCGTGGGTGTCCGACGATGGTATTCACTCAGTTATACCAGAGTTATGACCCTTGATATGAAAACAGGTTGCACAATTGGAGGCATCCATGTCAAGACTTTTTAACCCTTTACCACATGCAATAGATCTGCAGCAGACAATTTTGAAAACACCTAAGCAAAATTATTTAAAATCTCTATAATTGAAGGAATTATTTTTTTGTAAAGCTTGAAAACATAGTGACAAAAATAGAAATTGTTTGTTTGGACCAATTTCTCCTTTTGTCACAATATTTTCAAAATTCTTCTGCTGCAGAAAGGTGGAAAGGTTGTATTAACTTGATCACCTGTAGAATGAATGATGGTCACATTTTCACATGCTAATTTGCTTTAGATAAGAACAGATTGAAGAAGATCCCTATTTAATTATTGACCAGATGACAATATTGTATTGAATATATACCATAAACGATAACCCTCATCGACTGTCCCCCATGGGCTAGATGTACACAACTGGATTAAGACCATTTTGATGTATCTGTTGCAACAGGCCCTTTGTCTAGACAGTGTAATAGGCTTGATATGGGTAAGTTTGAACACGTAAATATAATAATATAATGTTGCAAAAGGAGAATTTGATCATGATGAGTAATTTCTCCTTTTGCCACAATGTTTCCAACTCTATTCAACCCTTTGCCACATGTAGAGGCTTTTGCATCTTTTGAAATCATTGTGGCAAAAGGAGATTTGCTCATCTATTTAATAATCATATTATCATTTATAGAGATTTTCTATATTCTGGACATGATAATTTCAAAGTCATCTGCTGCAGATTAAATTTATCCAGGAAAGGCTTCATTATTATATATTCATCGATTTTGTCTAGATTTTTCATATCTTTGCCTAGAAGTTTTCAAAGTCATCTGCTACAGATTTGTTTGTGGGAATTGTTGTAACAATTTGACATTGCAAGTCTCCAGAAGTATTTGACCTTACAAGTCTCCAGAAGTGTTTGACCTTGCAAGTCTCTAGAAGTATTTGACCTTACATTTAGTCTCGAAAAGTATTTGACCTTGCATGGCTCATGAAGTATATGACATTGCAAGTCTCCAGAAGTATTTGACCTTGCAAGTATCTAGAAGTGTTTGACCTTGCATGGCTCAGGAAGTATATGACATTGCAAGTCTTTAGAAGTGTTTGACCTTGCAAGTCTCTAGAAGTGTTTGACCTTGCATGGCTCAGGAAGTATATGACATTGCAAGTCTTTAGAAGTGTTTGACCTTGCAAGTATCTAGAAGTGTTTGACCTTGCATGGCTCATGAAGTATATTATGACATTGCAAGTCTCTAGAAGTGTTTGACCTTGCATGGCTCATGAAGTATATTATGACATTGCAAGTCTCTAGAAGTATTTGACCTTGCATGTCTCTAGAAGTATTTGACCTTGCAAGTCTCGAAAAGTATTTGACCTTGCATGGCTCATGAAGTATATGACATTGCAAGTCTCCAGAAGTATTTGACCTTACAAGTCTCGAAAAGTATTTGACCTTGCATGGCTCATGAAGTATATGACATTGCAAGTCTCCAGAAGTATTTGACCTTGCAAGTATCTAGAAGTGTTTGACCTTGCATGGCTCAGGAAGTATATGACATTGCAAGTCTTTAGAAGTGTTTGACCTTGCAAGTCTCTAGAAGTGTTTGACCTTGCATGGCTCATGAAGTATATTATGACATTGCAAGTCTCTAGAAGTATTTGACCTTGCATGTCTCTAGAAGTATTTGACCTTGCAAGTCTCTAGTAAAATATTTGATCATGCAAATCTCTAGAAATACTTGACATTGTAAGTCTTCAGAAGTATTTGATCTTGCAAGTCTCCAGATGTGTTTGACCGTGTATACGTATCTAGAAATACTTGACATTGTAAGTATCCAGAAGTATATGACATTGCAAATCTCCAGAAGTATTTAACCTTGCAAGTCTGTAGTAATATTTGATCTTGCAAATCTCTAGAAGACTTGACATTGCAAGTCTTCAGAAGCATTTGGCCTTGCATGTCTCTTAAAGTGTTTAACCTTGCAAGACTCCAGAAGTGTTTAACCTTGCTAGTCTCTAGAAATATTGAAAGAGCAAGTCTCCCGAAGCATTTGACCTATGGCCATGAAACTTTGCGGGATTGTTTATCAAAAGATGAAGTTATGTATATGCCTTTTGCTTTGGTTGTCCACTCAGGTCATACAGGCAACATGAGTGGAGACAACCAGTTACCATGCCCTTTTGTCACAATGTTTTCAACTCTACTCAATAACAGATAATCTTACTTTCATTTTTAGTATTTTTGCCTAAATGTTTTTAAAACTTCTGCTGCATACTACTGTTGCTGTGTGGGAGAATGGATCCCATCTAGTAGGGTTTGCACAGAAAAAATAATTTGATTCTGTAATACTATTTTGTCTTGTCAATAGCTACTGGGTGTGACTTGCACTTGATTGTCAAGTTTTTTGTTCTTGTTTACTGTTACGCCATTATGTCAAAAAAGACAAACTCTTTCAGATGATAAATGAAGCAGTAATTTAGTTTTGATGTTCAATTTCACAAACCATATCAGCCTTTAACATTACAACAGACCCTGATCGGAAATAGATTAAAGAAGAGGAATGCTAGTTTTTGAAAAGAGCAGAGGCAATGATGGTAGTAGATATAATACAATGCAGTAAAGTCTTCTGAATTAAAGTTTACTTTCATAATAAATTTCTATCTTAAATAATTTAACGCAACGGTCTTCTTAAAAAAAATGAATAAAATTTACTGAACTGTACTTCTTCATTTAAAAAAAAGAACAGCAATTTTTTTTTTAGATTTTACAAAAGATTTATGTGGTTAAGGATTAAGTAGCACTGGCGTTTTAATACAATGAAAATCAGTTAGCGGCGTTAATGTTTCAAGTGTTTCAAAACGACGGAACAATACCAACAACAAGCTTATCCCCTCACCACATACCGCTATCGCCTTGCTGACAATCTTACCCCAAAACACAGTGGGTGAAATTATATGGGACTCTGTCAGGGAGAAAGGGGGGTTGTAATATCATCCGGTTTGTGTTTTGAACATTTTACCTGTTACTGACTATAATAACCTTTTCCTCACTTTCAACAAAAGTGCAGCAGACGATTTTGAAATGTCTTGCCAAAAAATTAGAAAAATGAAATAAGACTCAAATAAATGAAAGTATATTGATTGAAAAGAGATGAAAATAATGTGGCAAAAGAATTTCTCATTATGAGCAATTTCTCCTTTTGCCACAATGTATTAAACTTCGTTTGCTACAGATGGTCAAAATAGCGTCTGCAGGTGAGAACGGATTTTAAAATGAATGTTAGACTTAAGACCATTCAGATCAAATCTATATGTTCCTAATTTTATAAAATGTCTGAGGTAATTGAAAAATGCACAGTGTACTTTTTAAGGGCACTTTCCTTACCAACAATATTTGCAATCTTTCAAGCTCTAGATAAGGAGCGTTTTAGCTTGTTATAAAATCCTTATTTTATCCGCAAACCCTATGTTGTTTGTACTCAAAAGAATCGTCTAAATGAGACGATTCTTTTGAGTACCTACAACATATGATTTGGTTGGATAATAAGAGAGATATTGTGAAAAGAGCTGCAAATCCCTCCTTATCTGGACCTTTGTTCTTTGCTCACTAAGCTATTTGTCTGCTATTTTGTCATCTATGACACTTTTGAAAATAAAAAATCTTACAAATTTAGTATCTGACTGTCAAACGTTTTGTGGGGCCTGATCTAGATCCAAATTATTTGCATAGGTCAACAGTAGATGGATGGTGCCACTTCGTATCCAAATAGTTAATATTCTGCTTCTATTAATTTAGATTAAGTGATCATTATAGTAGCTTAAAATGGCATATTACTTAATCAGATACTACCAGATGCAATCAGGCCCTATGTTGTTTGAAAGTCAATACACCTAAAGATTTAACCCTTTCCCACATACAACAAATCTGCAGCAGACAACTCTAAAAAACATCTAGGCAAAAATTAAACAAATCTCAATAAATGAAAGAATATATAGAGGATATTACATGAGTGGTCATTCAATACGGAATTTATTAAACGAGTTTTCTGAAATTGATAAGAACGAGCCTTGGCGAGTTTTTATCACTTTTAGAAAACGAGTTTAATAAATTTCGTATTGAATGACCACGAATGTAATGTTCTTTTTATATCATAAATACTAATTTAATAATTTACAGCGCTATATCCATATAAACGTCGCTATAAAGCGCGCGTATTTACAACGCTAAACGTTACGTTATGACGTTACGTTACGTAGCATTGTTATTACACTAGTTGAATACGCAATTTATTCAATGGCTTTATTACACTCCCGGCGACGTCATTTATGATATAATTCTTGAATAGAGTTTAAAGCACTGTGACAAAGATAGAAATGGCTCATAATGAGCAATTCCTCCTTTTGCAATATCTGTCTGCTGCAGACAGATTCAAATGAGTAGGTTAAACTTTCATCTGACCATTTCATCAATCAATGCAATGTTTTCAGGTTTGACTATGTTTGAATTGCATTATCCCTTTCCCACATATAGACGCTTTCTGACGCCTTTGCAGAAGACGACTTTTGAAAACAATGTGGCAAAAGAAGAAATTGCTCAAAACGAGAAATTTCTCCTTTTGCCACAATGTTTTCAACTTTTTTCAGTACTTGTAGTAACCTTCCTTTATGGGGATTTTCTATGTTTTTGGCTAGATAAACCCAAAGTCGTCTGCTGCAGATTTGCTGTATGTGGGAGAGGGTTATGAGTATCATTTCACATTATTGAACCCTTTTTTGGCTGACAGGTCCCGTTTTGTTGAAAATCCCCAAATCTCTGATAGGTCAATATGGGACTTAGATTAGCAGAAAATAAGCAATGTATCGGAGATAATGTTTTGTTTTGTTCAATTGTCCGGGAATAATGAAACTGATAAACCTTGTTATACTTGGCAGAATTGTTATTTCAGATTTGATAAAACCTTTGAAACAGGACCGAAGTAGTTAATGGTTAGCCCTGTGCATTATATGCTTCTTTTTTTTTAAGACTCGTCTAGACTGAAAATGTTTGAAGAAAAGCAGAACAAAAAATAATAAAATAATAGTAGAATTTTGAAATGTTGTTGAAACTCATCATGAACAATTTCTCCTTTTGCCAAAATATTTTCAAAAGTTGTCTGCATTAGGTTGTTTGCTAACAACAATTTCTTTCACAGGAAATTTCTTTCACAGGAAAGGGTCAAGAATAAACTGTGACAGAATTGTTATTTCAGATTTGATAACATTTTGAAAAAGGACTTCGATTCATATCAGATTTGGAACAATCTGAGTATAGTAACAATCTAATAGAATAAACTTGAGAACTTTTTGTTTAGTGCGCCTACGTGTAATAGGATTTTATGTGCCGTAGAGGTTTGTGACTTGGAATAACAAATTGTGGCTTTGACACCTGGGTTGGAATAAAAGCACATGGATATCAGGTAAAAGATTTGTTTTAATATTTTTGAACAATTATAAAAGCAATTTGTATTATCTTCTTAACCTTTTCCCACATGCAATAAATATGCATCACACAACTTTGAAAACAATTGGGACGATATCTCTCTAAATGACAGAACAATTATTAAATAGAATTAAAAACATTGTGGCCAAGGAGAAGAAATTGGTAATCATGAGCAGAGTTAAGCCCATTGCTGTTTCAGAACGTTTTTGATGCCTCTGCAACTAATGACTTTGGAAAACATTGTGAAAAATAGAAAAAAAAACTTTCCCATATACAGATGCTTTCTGACACCTCTGCAGAAGACAATTTTTGTTGGGTTTTATTCTGGTAAATGGAGAAATTGCTCAATATGAGCAATTTTATATTTGCCACAATGTTTTCGACTCTATTCAATTATAATACTCGAAGAAAATTGTGAAATTGTATTGTGGTACTCTTGGTGTCTTCGTCACAAGATTTTAACCCTGCCTTATGACTCAAAAACCATTCAACGATTTCAAATGAAACTTAACCCTTTCCCTCATATAGACGCTTTCTGATGCCTCTGCAGTAAACGGCTTTTTGAAAACATAGTGACAAAAGGAGAAATTGCACAAAACGTGCAATTTCTCCTTTTGCCACAATGTTTTCCACTTTTTGTCATAGATTATCCATTCAATTATGGAGATTTTCTATGTTTTGACAAAATAAGTTTAAAGTCGTCTGCTGCAGAATTGTTGTATGAGGGAAAGGGTTAAGACACATGTTCCTCTAAGGAACAATACACATGTCTATACCAAGTCACATAACTCTGGCTTTAATATTTATTCAGTAATGCCCCTTTTCCTGCTTAGAAAAAACGGACAAGCCTTGGCGTTGGCTCCTTTAACCATTTCCCTCATACGACAATTCTGCAGCAGACGACTTTGAACATATTTTGTCAAATAATATAAAATCTCTATAATTGAATGGATAACCTATGACTAAAAGTGGAAAACATTGTGACAAACGGAGAAATTGCCCATTTTGTGCAATTTCTTCTTTTGTCACTATGTTTTCAAAAAGCCGTCTGCTGTAGAGGTGTCAGAAAGCGTCTATATGAGGGAAAGGGTTAAAAGCGATCTTGTTTATTGAAAGATTTGTTGTATGTGGGAATGGGTTAATGAAATACATGGGTTAGTGACCGTGAGTCACAATTTCAAACAAACAAAAAACAGTTAAAAATGGCATTCAATCTCAGTCAAAAGTTTAAATTGTCACCAAATCTGCAGCAGACGACTTTGAAAACATCTTTGAAAATATGGAACATCTCTTGTTTAATTATTAAATAGAGTTGTTTTTTTGCCACTATGTTTTCAAAAGTCGTCTGCTTCAGAAGTGAGGTTCAAAAATATATTTATTTGAATGGGAAAATGATGCACTTCAAGAAATTCCTTCTATTTACAATAATGGACTTGGGAACACCGTGCACTGCCAACAATTAGACTAATGAGGACCCCCCCCCCCTCTCCCACTTCAGGTGAAAGGGCATTAAAAGTACCTTGCTTGCACCCCACCCCCCTCATAGAACCTCTTGAGTTGGTCTGGAGTTATCTACCCCTAACATTACAAATAATGATGGTGCTCATTG
This sequence comes from Serripes groenlandicus, assembly GCA_031761405.1. Taxonomy (NCBI): domain Eukaryota; kingdom Metazoa; phylum Mollusca; class Bivalvia; order Cardiida; family Cardiidae; genus Serripes; species Serripes groenlandicus. The sequence continues at coordinate 226,178,129 of JASEVX010000001.1, read as the reverse complement.
GAAATGTTGTAACAACCTAAAGACTAATAAAAAATTATTTTTGTGGACCAAACATTGTCTACTGTAGATGTTCAAAAATGTGTCTGTAAGGGGGAAGTGGTTAACAGTTTCCAGCTGAACAATGACTAGTTGGAGGTTTAACCCTTTCCTTCATACGACAATTCTGCAGCAGACGACTTTGAACGTATTTTGTCAAAAAATAGAAAATCTCCATAATTGAATGGATAACCTATGACAAAAAGTGGAAAACATTGTGGCAAAAGGAGAAATTGCACGTTTTGTGCAATTTCTTCTTTTGTCACTATGTTTTCTAAAAGCTGTCTGCTGCAGAGGCATCAGAAGCGTCTATATGAGGGAAAGGGTTAAAGAGTGCTTACACAATATGACGCACCCTATTTTTTTTTTTCCCCCGCTTGTATTCTACACTTTAAGGCTTGTGCAAATAACTTATTGTTAACATAATGAGACACAGGATATGTTCAAGTACATCTTCTATGACAGTGAAAATCTATCTGCATATAACAATTGCTCTGATACCAAAAAATAGATTGATCAGTTGAATTCCAGAAGTGCTGATTAGCCGTTTTATCCTTCAATGCCACATGCAGACAACATAATGAGAAGTTTATGGTTGCCTCAAACAGGGATAAAATCAGGTATAGTCACCCAGTTCCAATTTCTAACCATTCATCAACGGTGAATCCTAACGGCATTGATGGAGAAATAAAAATAAATGACAAACAATGATGATCCATATGACAGGAGAGAACCAGAAATATCAAAGATAATTGACAAACTTTTGCAGTCTTAGTAATTTCATCTCAAAGATTAGACATGGAAGCATTCAGAATATCATAACTAAAGAAAACATGAACATAGTGTGATGTTATGAGACAATATAATGTTTTAAGCTCTACATATTGATATCAAACACAAACTATCAAACCTGATAAGTCTGCTATGATATGATAGCAGACAGATTGATATCAATAGTTTCACCCTTTCACCTTAACCGTTCCCACACACAGACACATTTTTTAAGTCACTACAGGAAACTCTTTTGAGAACATTTTGAAAAAAGGAGAATTTGTCAAAATGAGCAACTTCTCCTTTGCCACAATGTTTTCATTTTTAGCTCTTCTAGCCAAAAGACAGAAGAGCTTATGCCGTGGCGTGGTGTCCTCCGTCAGTAAACAATTGCTTGTGAACGTGATACAGTCTTCAATTTTGATTGTATCTCAATCAAACTGATACAGTAGTTAGATATCCAAGAGAGCTCGGTTCCTTTTGCACACCAGCCAGATCCGACCATGCAAGACTGGATTATGGCCCTTGAAATTGTCAGAATTGCGATAAAGTCTTCAGTTTTGATTGTATCTCAATCAAACTTATACAGTAGTTAGATATCCATTAGAGCTCGGTTCCATTCGTGAACCTGCCGGATCCGCCCATGCAAGACTTGATTATGGTCCTTGGAATTGTCAAAATTCTTATAAAAGAGCTTGTGAACACAATAGAGGCTCCATTTAGTATCTGATCTTCACCAAAGTTACACAGTAGTTAGGTATCCATGAGAGTTTGGTTCCTTTCGCAAACCAGCTAGATCCGCCCATGCAAGACTGGATTATGGCCCTTGAAATCCCATCCGAGTAGAGCATAGGCCCTCATGGGCCTGTTGTTATTTAGTTATTATACTTCCATTTACTGAGAGTTCTTTTGCTAAGTTTTCTTTCACAGTCATCTGCTGCTTGTTGTATGTAGAAAAGGATTAAACTAAAAAAACAATTATTGCAACTTGTTTTATCTTATACTTATGAAATCAAAACATAAACAGACAAGGCTTTCAGAGGTCCATGCCCTTGAAACATGGCATCGATCGCTTTAATAAGTCCATGCCCTTGAAACATGGCATCGATTGCTTTCGGAAGTCCATGCCCTTGAAACATGGCATCGATCGCTTTCAGAAAACTATGCCCTTGATACATGGCATCGATCGCTTTAATAAGTCCATGCCCTTGAAACATGGCATCGATCGCTTTCGGAAGTCCATGCCCTTGAAACATGGCATCGATCGCTTTCAGAAAACTATGCCCTTGATACATGGCATCGATCGCTTTAATAAGTCCATGCCCTTGAAACATGGCATCGATCGCTTTCGGAAGTCCATGCCCTTTAAACATGGCATCGATCGCTTTCGGAAGTCCATGCCCTTGAAACATGGCATCGATCGCTTTCAGAAAACTATGCCCTTGATACATGGCATCGATCGCTTTAATAAGTCCATGCCCTTGAAACATGGCATCGATCGCTTTCGGAAGTCCATGCCCTTTAAACATGGCATCGATCGCTTTCGGAAGTCCATGCCCTTTAAACATGGCATTGATCGCTTTCAGAAGTCCAAGCCCTTGAATCATGGCATTGATCAAAATTAATGTTAGATTGTAATTTTTAAATAACTATTTATCTGTGTAATTCTGTTGTGATAAACAATGTTTATTATTGATGTGTCATGCATCTGATAGTGGGTGCCAGAAAAAGACAAGATATTCTATTAAGAGGAACATTGGCAACATAACTAATAGAAACAATACAACATCCCTTGATTCTTTATCCCTATCCCAAATGCATATAGTATATTATAATTCATTTCTTCTTTTGCTACAATATTTTTAATTATTCACTAATGACACTTTAATTTGTTATAGATGTTTCATATTATTTTTGCTTGATGCTTTTCAATACCTCTGCTGCAGATTTTGTTGAATATGAAAAACAATAAATTAACACTTTCCCATTTGTAGAGGTATTCTGACACTTCTGCTGCAGACACTTTTTGAAAACATTGTGACAAAGTGAGAAATTCGTCAAAACGAGCAATTTCACCTTTTGCCACAATGTTTTCAACATCTTTCAATAATTATACTTTCAGTTTTAGAGAATTTCTATCTTTTTGCATGATTGTTTTCAAAATCGACGGCTGCAGATTTTGTTGAATATGAGAAAGGATAAATTAAGAGTTGAAGGGTAACAATTGATTCAAATTCTATGGACTACTTTTACTTGAGGGGAGATAAAAAATGCTGTTATATCTGGCTGATAAAAACACTAGACAATGTCAATAGGGTTGATAGGCAGAGAGAGCACTCAGGATTTGAGGGGTTACCCCTATTGTTATCTGTCAGACAATACAAGGGATCATGTCAGGGGAAATAGGGGTTTATATTGTACTGGTGACCCTGTCGTATATTGGTTTTTTGAGAACAGTAAAGGCCCTTTAGCACTTTCCATCTTGCAGATGCATTGAGGCGCATCTGCCATGGACACAATTAGGCCCATCTGCTGCAGACTCATTTGGAAAGCCTTGTAGCAAAAGCTTGCTTATCATGAGCAATTTTTCCTTTGCCAAATTTCTTTTAATTTTTTTCTAATAATTATAATTTCATTAAGTCTGCTGCTGATTCCTTGTATGTGGGATAGGGTTAAATATGCATTGTAGCAGTAGTTCCTGTTAGTATGACTGATGTATGTGACACGAAATAGGGGTAATAATCATTATCAGCTCATCCCTTTTGACAAATACCGATTGATCTAACAGAAATATATTGCAGACCCCTTTTATGGTGTGGGTCAGCCATCATTTTAGTGACAACCACAAGAGGGGAAAGCTACTGTAAGTGTAACCAAGGAGAGCATTTGAACCATGTCACAGCATTGAGCCCAGGTAGCTCAGTCGGTAGCTGTCATTCCAGGGATTGGTGAGTTTGAACCCGAGCTCAACCAACATTCCTTTGGACCTTTTACAAAAGTCAATGCTTACATTACCAGCGTCATTCGTCTTCTGCTAATATATAGGCTTACAGTCTATGTGGAAAAACAGCCTGTTGCTTGATAACACTATTGTGTGCTGTACTGGTATGAGAAAGTCAGGAAACGTGTCATGCTTAGGTGAACTGGTCGCCATGACATAATCTTTTTTTTTTTGAAAACTCAGTGACTGTAACTATACGCTTTCAAAGGTCGTCTGCTGCAGAGGCATCAGAAATCATCTGTATGTGGGAAAGGGTTAGAAAGAAACAAACCAGATGATACACTTTATATGTATTCTGACATGTGAATATCAATACTTATATATTATGCTTCCAGACCCATCAATTATTGTCTTCTGTAAGTCGCAAAAATCTCTTCTGATGGACCTTTTTCTTGTCATACATGTCATTGTAATAAGATTCTAATTTCCTATTGATATGTGTAACATCTTATCTCGAGGGCTTGGTGTGAAATGGTTGTAACTAAAAACCTATATTGAAAACCCTGGTTTAGGGGCAATTTTGACCCCTTTGTAAACAATGCAAATTTAGGTGCCATTGCTCAGAATGAGCAATTTCCATTCTTTACCAAGAAAAAAGATTTAACGCTTATAAAGACTTTATGGCAAGGTGATTAACCTTGGTAACAAAATACCAATTTTAGTTACAACTGTTTCACGCCAAACCCTCGATCTGTATCATCACATTTTTGATGAACCGTTACCAAAGAAAGATTTACATTTGATTGACTTTTTATTCATTGAGAATGAAACATGTCAAATTTCAAAATATATAAGCCGCCTCAGCCTAAAAGCAGTATTGTTGCATCCCAAAAATCTGCAGCAGACGACTATAAAGACGTCTGTACACAAATGTAAAAATCTCTCTAAGTGAAAGTATAATTATTGAATAAAGTCGAAAACATTGTGACAAAAGAAGAAATTGCTCAAAAGTCATCTGCTGGAGATGCGTCAAAATGCAACTATATTTACTGTGTGCAAACACAACTAGACCACTTTATTCATAGTCGTCTGCTGCAAATTAGTTGTATGTGAGAAAGGTTTCAGTATCTTACAGAAAGAAACTGTTGACAATCAAAGTAATATGTTGTAATGATAACTTGTGCTTGTCTCTTCTGTTCATAATTACTAATTTAGAGTGACAGTGTCAAATAGGAAATAAGCAGTATGTAAAATCTAAGTTTTAATGGTACTTGATGATTGTGAAAATATGTTGTTATTATTACTCAACTTTGACTACCAAAGTTAATTTAATTTATTAGAAATAGAGACCTGTCATCTTTGGGAAGGGCAGAAATTGTTTTTTAATATCCCTTTCCCTTTTACTATCAAGATTTCTGTATCGGTGGTATAGTTGTTAGAACGTCTGCCTCAATAGAAGGTGATCAGGACTTGATTCCAGAAGGTCATACCAAAGGCTTGTACTCAGAGGGGGAGTTGTAGGAATGACATTACAAATGATGCACTGGTGACGGGATGAACTTACCAGCAGTTCTGGTAATTTACCCAAGGAAACAACATAGTATAAGCCAAAAGTACAGTTGAAAGCAGCACACACAACACACTATTCAAACAAAAGCATCACGTTTACCAACATACAACAAATCTGCCGTAAAAAACATCAAGGTTTGAACTATGGAAAATTTACATAAATGTAATTATAATTATTGAATAGAGTTAAAAACATTGGTGCAAATGGAGAAATGGCTCATTATATATTATAGTTTCAAAGTTCCTCTGTTGCAAATATGTCAAAATGCTGTTTATGGTTTGTGACTGTTTACCTGATACATATTTTAACTCTTTCCAACCTGTAAAGGCATCTGCAGCACATGAATTTTGAAAACATTGTGAAAAAAAGGAGAAATTACTCACAAAGAGCAATGTTCAGCTCACAGTGACGGTGAGTCAGAGCTTATAATTGTTACCGGTCTTTGTTCGTCGTCCGTCAACTATAGCTCACAGTGAGCTATTGTGAATAGTTTATCCGTCGTCCGTCAACATTTTGCTTTAAGGGACATCTCCTCCTAAACCACTTAGCCAATTTTGATGAAACTTCACAGGGATGTTCCTTGGGTTGTTTCCTTTCGAATTTGTCCTAGGAAATTAATTTCCATGCACAACTCTGCTTGCCATGGCAACCAAGAGGACAAAATTGGTCCTGCTTTGAGGGTCACCTGTATACATAAAGATAAATAGAGATTTTTTTTGTCTAAAACTGAAAAGCCTAGAGCTTTAAGATATAAATTTAGTGTAAATAGGGAAAAATATTGAAAATCTTCATGTTAAATACTAACTGGTACATAAACATTCCTTTGGTGACCTTCTAAGTCATATTAACTTGACAAGACACAGACAACATAGCCTGTGGGTGTTTCGCTCTGTGGCAGTGGATCGAGCTATACTGGTCCTCTTGGGCCTCTTGTATTCCCCTGCGAAATGAAATTCATGAAATCATGAATTTTTCATACCTTTTAAGGATTGTTCATGAACCACTCTTTATCAATTCTTGAGTTGTGTTCATGAACTTATGGACATGAACAGTCCTTGAAGTCTTTTCTTGAACAGTTCATGAATAGTTGAAGCCCAATTTGATTGATTCAAGAAAATGTCAAAGTTCTTAAATATGTTCATAAACTGACATGAATGGTTCAAGAACAGTTGAAGAATATTTAAAGTTCTTAAAATGTTCATGAGTTCACTTCAATACCGGTTTAAGAACAATTGAAGAGTTTGTTGAGTTCTTAAAACGTGCATGAATTGACTTCAATACTGGTTTAAGAACAGTTGAAGAATTTGTTGAGTTCTTAAAAGGGGCATGGATTGACTTCAATAATGGTTCAAGGACAGTTGAAGGAAAATTATATTTTTAAAACATCCATGAAATCAACCCTTTGAAAGTTTCAAGAAAAATTGAAGGAAATGTACAATTGTTATAAATTGTAAAACATTCATGAAATGCCAGCCATGTATATATATAATTATTCCATTAATCACATAATTTACAGTAACTATCTGGCAGTATAATAACTGCAAGCCTGCTAATTATATATAGTTTCAATATACCACTGTGACTAGTTAATTATATTAAACAGTAACATCACTGATTTTAAAATAATATTTTTACTCAGTTAATTTAATTAAATTAGAATCTACAATGACTTTTTAATTTAGTGTGAAACAAGTGGAATAACCAAAAAACACAACTTGACTTCAATTTGAAATATACCAAGGGAGTTAACTCTAGCATAAAATACAGGAACTCTTCAATAAGAAGAACGTAATGTTTACTACTTCCTTTACATATTTTGGTGGGAGAAATATGTTGTGGTTCAAAGGCACAGAGACGAATTTTGTAATTTCTTATGAACAACTTGATGGGCACATTTGATAAATGTCTTAAATGTTACATTATAAATTAAATTATCAAATTGTATTGTGCTATGTCATAAAACAACATGTTATATTGGTGATTTATTAAAGTATTGCATTGCCACATTTGGAAGAAGCCATGTCTTCATGTAAAAAATATTTTTATAGAATTCTGGTTCAACTATGTTTCAATTAACCATAATATTTTCTGTACAAAATCTGCACAGACTTTCTGTATTTTCTTCTGTACAGAATCTGGTTCCAGTCCACCCAGACTATTTGGTACAGGTTACCATTGTAGAACCATTCCCCTTTCAGAATTGTTTACACAATTACATTCCAGAACTGTTCAAAGACAATTCAAGATTTGCCTGTCTTAAATGGTTTATGAACTTTTCCAGAATTTCGAGACATGAACAGTTCATTTCCAGAACATGAAGTTAAAATGAGACTATAGAGTTATATAGAAGAAATTTCATGAACAGTTCATGAATCAAGTATTCATGAACTGTGCATAAAATATCTTGTCCTTAAATGATTCATATATAATTCATGAACTATTTAAGAGAGTTTGGCAGTGAAAAGTCTATGAAATAACCTTCAATGTATTTCACGGACAGTTCATGAACCATGCATAGTTCATGAACTGCTACATCATGAACATTTTAAGGATAAGTCCCATTTTAACTTCAAGGACTTTAAAGAATTTTTCATGAAATCTGAACATGAACAGTTCATGAATACTTCATGAATAATTCATGAACTGTAACTGTTCATTTCACAGGGGATGTAAGCTTACCTGACTGCCAAATGAGTCATTGTGGTTGGTATGACAAATCACATTAAAATAACTAAGGTGAGCGATCCAGGGCCATCATGGCCCTCTTGTTTCTTCTGCCAACATTGTTTTCAACTCTTTTAATATATATTTTTTTTTCATTTTTATAGATTTTCCAGAATTTCGCCTTGATGTTTTCAAAGACGTCTGCTGCAGATTTGTTGTATGTGGGAAAGAGTCATCTACTTTGAAAACAGTGATGGAACATAAACATGTACATTCTGAAAATGTTGAAGTTTGTTTTTCTACAGAGCTGAGAACATAAAGGGATTTTAAAGGATTATATTTTGAGCAATTACTCCCTTTTGCTATAATGTTTTGAAAATGAGTACAGAGGGGAGAGTTTTGCATGTATCAGGGAAAAGGTTTACCCTTTCCAACATACAATAAATCTGCAGCAGACGACTAAGAAATGAACTAGGCGAAAAAACCAAAAAAGCTCTTTAAAATTAGGTATAATTACTGAAAAGAGTTAAAAACATTGTGGCAAAAAAAGAAATTGCTTATTTTGACCAATTTCTACTTTAGTCACAATGTTTTCAAAAGTCTTCTGCTGCAGAGGCATCAGAAAGCATCTTTATGAGGCAAAAAGGTTAAAGTGCCATTCATAAATAGGCTCTCCAAGTCCTACTTTATGTACTCTAGGAGTACATTTCGTGCAGTAATATGAAGCTGTCTTTTGTTTCCCGATGCTGTTGTAAAAGACACTTCTTTCACACTTAAATCAGTACTGATAATACTTTCACAAGTAGGAAGAACGTGCAGCAGGCGCCGTTCAAAATCTCTATTTAAAGCTTTCCCTCATATAGACGCTTTCTGATGCCTCTGCAACAGACGGCTTTTTGAAAACATGGTGACAAAAGAAGAAATTGCTCAAAATGATACAGTCAGAGGGTGAAATACCATGAGTGGAATACAATGTTCATGAACTAAGAACATTATGGAATACCATGTTTGTGAAGTTAGAACATTATGGATTACCATTTGCATAAACCAAGAACAATTTAGCTCTTTGAATGCTGAATTTATAAATGGACTTGTCCGCCATTAGATTTGGAAAAGACCATTGCCAATTCTAGTTATATAAAGATGAAAATGTTGTATTAGGTAGCCTGTTCAGATGGCACCGAATTTGGCTGGAGACACAAGCTTCACACAATCCGATTAACCCTTTCCCTCATATAGACGCTTTCTGACGCCTCTGCAGCAGACGGCTATTTGAAAGCAATTTCTCCTTTTGCCACAATGTTTTCCACTTTTAGTCATAGGTTATCCATTCAATTATGGAGATTTTCTATGTTTTGACAAATTACGTTCAAAGTCGTCTGCTGCAGAATTGTCGTATGAGGGAAAGGATTAAGCATTTTTTCTCTTTACCCTTTACCACTTGCAGACACATTTTGACACATTGGATGGCAGATGACTTTTGAAAACATTGTGGTAAAAGGAGAAATTGATCATAATGAGCAATTTAACCTTTTGCCACAATGTTTTCAACTTTAATCAAAAATTGTTCTTTCATTTTTAGTGAGTTTCAATATTTTTGATTAACTGTTTCCACTTAGTCATCTGCTGTAAATATATAGTATGTGGTTAAGAGTTAAATGACATTAAAACTGTAATTCTTATTGCTTTGATAAATTTGATTTTGGATAACTCTGCAACAATCTAGCTTTGAAAACATTGTGAAAAGAGGGGAATCCATTTCCTACAATATTCACAAAGTGAATGGAATTGTCTGCTACTGAAAGGGTGTAAGCACTTGTACATCATGAAGGAACAAGTTCAAAGCCTACTTTTACAGTATCACAGACCTAGTGCACTCCATTCACTGATTGTGGATAAATTGATACTTATTATTTCTTTAATTTGCACTTATTTGCCGCATAATACTCTCCAAAGTTGATTCGGGGTCATCAAGGTCCTTCAGTTCATGTCAGAATAATGAAACAATATGATGATAATCATGTACGCCTTATCTGCCGTTGGTTGTTTTCTCTGACTCCTCTGTTCGCGCGAAATCGCTTTTGATTGACCAATCAGAGTGGACAATGGAGAAGAATGTGATCTGTAATTATCCGACTTTCGTACTGTGTAAATCAGCGGCTTTGATGTTATCCTGGTTATTTAAATCCTTATCTTGATGATTTTATATTATTAACCCTTTCCCACATACAAACCCTTTCTCATGCCTTTGCAGGAGACAACTTTCGAAAAACTTCGTGGCAGATAGAGAAATTGCTCATGATGTTTTTATCTCTGTTTAGTATTTATACTTTCAGTTAAAGAGATTTTCCTTATTCTTGCAGGTAATTGTTTTCAAAAGTCGTCTGCAGCATATTTCTAGTTATTGTGGCAAAAGGGTTAACCTCAGTTTAAACCAATTATCTTATATATTATAGACAATATTTGACACCTTTGCAGCAGATGAATTTTTTAAGAAATGAGCTTGTTCTCCGATTTCTACAATGTTGTCAGAAGTGTAGCAAAATACAACTTTCAACTGTCCAGATATCATTAGTAACTCATAATACATGTACATCCTACGAGCCTGTCCATGCAAAATGTACAACATAGTCATTTCAAACAGTATAGATCCGGACCAGCATCTGTGCAAACTGATCTAGATCTGCTCTTCTTGCAAATTACCTTCAAAGCTTCTGATGAGTTGTTAACCCTTTCCCTCATACGACAATTCTGCAGCAGACGACTTTGAACTTATTTTGTCAAAACATAGAAAATCTCCATAGTTGAATGGATAACCTATGACGAAAAGTGGAAAACATTGTGGCAAAAGGAGAAATTGCACGTTTTGTGCAATTTCTTCTTTTGTCACTATGTTTTCAAAAAGCCGCCTGCTGCAGAGGCGTCAGAAAGCGTCTATATGAGGGAAAGGGTTAAGCCTTTTCCATATACAATAAATCTGCAGCAGACGACTTTTGAAAGGATCAAATCCAAAAAATAGAAAACTCTCTATAAATGATAGAATAATTATTGAATCAAGTTGAAATTGTGGCAAATGGAGAAATATTATGAGCATATTTTTTTTCTTTTTGCCACAATGTTTTCAAAAGTTGTCTGCAGCAGATGCATCAAACTGCATCTGTATGGGGGTTAAGGTTTAACATTTTGATAAATCCAAACAGATGCATATATGCTAATCTTCGATCTTCTGCTTTAAAAATAAACGAGGGAAATTATTATTACATCTAGGAAACTGGAACTTTCTAATCCATAGTTGAAAATATTGTGGAAAAAGCAGAAATTGCTTGATCTGATCAAATTCTCATCTGCCCAAAATAATGTTTTCCACAAATTGTCAGCTGCATGGGTAACTATTGCCATCTGGGAAAGGGTCAGTGATGTGAAAGGTTATGGAATGTATACTGCAATCTTTTATCATTTGATATTTTAATCCTTTCCCACATACAACAAATCTGCAGCAGATGAAAACATTAACCATTTCCCTCATATAGACGCTTTCTGACGCCTCTGCAGCAGACGGCTATTTGAAAACTGTGATAGTGTCACAAAAGAAGAAATTGCACAAAACGTGCAATTTCTCCTTTTGCCACAATGTTTTCCACTTTTAGACATAGGTTATCCATTCAATTATAGAGATTTTCTACTTTTTTACAAAATATGTTCAAAGTCGTCTGCTGCAGAATTGTCGTATGAGGGAAAGGGTTAAGAAAAAAGGAAAAATTGCGCATAATGATCATTATCTCCTCTGGCCCCATTGAATGTTTTCTACTCTATATGATATGATTATAGTTTATCTTATAGAGAATTTGCATATTTTAACCCTTTCCCACATACAAGAAATCTGCAGCAGACGACATAATAACATCTAGTTAAAAATACAGAATATCTCTTTATATGAAGGAATAGTAACTTAAAAAAGTTGAAAACATTGTGGCAAAAGGAGAAAATGCTTGTGAGCAATTTCTTCATCTTTCACAATGTATTTAAAAGTCGTCTGGTGTAGAGGCATAAGAAAGCGTCTGTATGTGGAAATTGGTTAACAAGATGTTGTTCTGTAGATTTGTTGTATGTGGGAAAGGGTTAAAAATATGAAAATTCTTTATAAATGAAAATACAATCATTCAATAGAGTAGGAAACATCAGACAAAGGGGGAAATTGTTCATCATGAACAATTTCCGCTTGGTGCATTATGTTTTTAAAAGTCGTCTGCTTCAGATGAAGCAATGAGTCCATAATGCTTACACCAAAAATAACTGTTTCTCCCAAAATGTTTCCCTGCCTGCTTATTGACACCAATTAAAAACTAATTTTGTGAAAACGTTTTGAAAAAATGCTTTCACCAATAAAGATCTGAGAGTTTTGCCAATATGATTCCATTTAATGCTTTTACCAATTAAATATGCATATTGTCAAAAAGAAAATACAGACTATTTATACCAATTAAATCTTGTTTACCCATTAAATAAATATTTATTGTTTTGAGATTTTTTTTCTCACAAGTTTTTCAAGAGGTCTCTGCTTACAAGGTGTAAAAAGTAGAATTCAGGTTTTCCTCATGGCTATCCTGTTCCAAAATCAGTCATTGTATTGGAAGAGGATATTTAATTATATTCCACAATGGTCTTCTTATGAAGCTCTTCCAGCAATAGAGGATTGAGTCAAACAGTTTGTTCATGAGGGAAAGGTGTTAATACTGTGTGTTCATGAAGGATAGGTGTTAATACTGTTTGTTCATGAGGCTAAGGTGTTAATATGGTTTGTTCATGAGATATACTGTTTTTTCGTGAGGGAAATGTGTTTTAATATTGTTTGTTCATGAGGGATATGTGTTAATACTGTTTGTTCATGAGTGAAAGGTGTTAATACTGTTTGTTCATGAGGGATAGGTGTTAATAATGTTTGTTCATGACGGATAGGTGTTAATACTGTTTGTTCATGAGGGATAGGTGTTAATACTGTTTGTTCATGAGGGAAAGGTGTTAATACTGTTTGTTCATGAGGGAAAGGTGTTAATACTGTTTGTTCATGAGGGCTACATGTTAATACTGTTTGTTCATGAGGGAAAGGTGTTAATACTGTTTGTTCATGAGGGAAAGGTGTTAATACTGTTTGTTCATGAGGGAATGGTGTTTATACTGTTTGTTGACGAGGGAATGGTGTTAATACTGTTGGTCCATGAGGGAATTGTGTTAATACTGTTTGTTCATGAGGAAATGGTGGTAATACTGTTTGTTTATGAGGGAATGGTGTTAATACTGTTTGTTCAGAGGGAATGGTGTTAAAACTGTTCATGAGGGAAAGTGTTAATACTGTTTTTTTTTCATGAGAGAAAGGTGTTAATACTGTTTGTTCATGATGGAAAGGTGTTGATACTTTACAAAATACAACAAATCTACAGCAGACGACTTTGAAAAAATCTAGACAAAAACATCGAAAACCTCTATAAATGAATGTATAATTACTGTAAAGGGTTTTTAACATTGTGGCAAAAGGAGAAATTGCTCAAAATGAGCAATTTCTCCTTTTGTTACAGTTTTTTTCAAAAGTCGTCTCCAGCAGAGGCGTCATAAAGCGTTTCCCACTTGTAGACGATTTGTGAAGCATAATCTGCAGCAGTTAAGAAAACACAATGCAAAAGTAGAAATTGCTAGTAATGACCAAACTCTCCTTTTACCACAATGTCTCCAACTTGATTCAATAACTTTGTGTCCATTAACAAAGATTTACCATAATTTTTGCCGGAATGATTTCAAAGTCATCTGCTGCAGATTTGTTGTATGTGGGAAAGTATTAGCCCTTTCCCTACTGCAGACTCATTTTGATGCAATAGCAGCAGTCTACTTTTGAAAACATTGTGGCCAAAGGTGAAATTGCTCATGATGAGCAATTTCTCCTTTGACCACAATGTTTTCAGCTTTATTAAACAATTAAGCCATCTTTTATGGAGATTTTTCAGGTTTTTGCCAAAATGATTTCAATGTCGTCCTGCTGCAGGATTTGTTGTATGTGGGAAAGTATTAACACCTTTGTCGGTAAAAGTGTCCCAGTGGATTTTATCAATAGTGTTCCCAATCAGGATATGATGTGAAGCCTATTTTGCCACGAATAATACAAATCTTCGCTTATTTAATCCAACAACCACGGACAATATTGTCAAAGAATTCAATTTCGCCGCAACAATGCTGTGTGCATTGAGATGGCGCTAAATAACAAAAACCTTTTTTAATCCCAAGTGATTTTTCCATTGTAACGAACTGCGCATTGATATTTTCATAATCGAGAAAAACAATATTTCCAATCGGTGATAGAATATGAGCAGGGATTTCCCATTTTCTTCTATTCACTCGAAGATTGTAATAAACACGGGTCGCCGTATTCTCTCCTACCAGAACAAAACACTGGACGCATATAACCTGGACACAAGCCATCCTAAGAATGTCCTTTAATCCTTTTTTGCTACATACAGATGCATTTTGACTCATATGCAACAGACACTTTTTATTTTAAAACATTGTGGCAATGAGCAATTTCTTCTTCTGCCAAAATATTTTACAATTCAATTCAATAAATATTACTATATCTTATAGAGATTTTCCACTGTTCTGCCTGGATGTTTTCAAAATGATATGCTGCAGATTTGTTGTATTAGGGGAAGGGTTGAATTTCACAATTTTGTTTGGCATCCATATTTATAGTCATATTTTGCTACACTCCTAGCTTTTTGTACTAAAACTCCATAAAAGTGTATTTTTTTTTTTTCAAACTGTTGAGGTTCTGCACATTCTCACCTCCAGCTGAAGGCTTTTGTATCGATAGTTTGGATGCTTTTTTCCTTGACAAGTCAAACCTTTATTGCTTGGCACAGGGTTTGAAGGCATTATTCAAGGAACAATGTGCGGATTTGCTCACACAATGTATTAATAAACTCATCAATGTCTATTGTATATTAAAAATCATTACTTTTCTATGAGATCGCCCGCTGTCTTTTATACCGAGGATCCGAAGTAATAGTTATTTTTCGTCAGTTTCCGATTGGGTTGACATTTTTAATAATTTTCAAACATTCATTGTAGGAAGCCCATTGTGCGCTATATGATTTCATTTGCATTTAATCCTCAGATAGTTGAAATGATGATGTTTCGCACCTGAGTTGACTTGTGATGAAGATTGAACTATTACAAATACACTGGATTGAATTATTCTAATTCTTTTTCTTCTCTCTCGGAGTTAATCTCTTTTGGATAGAAAAAATTTCGTTGGAAGGGATTTAGAGCAGGCCACCCAGTGTTGCGGAGAAAAATGTGAAATAACTTGTTGAGAAATAATAATGATAATATAATATAAAGAAATTTGTTATATTCAGCGGAAATCTTGTTGCTGTTTGAATTGAAGAATTGATCTAATAAATACTTTTTTTCCCATTCAGCAGAAACTTTCGACTATACATATGAATTGAAAAATTGATGTTAATAAATACGTTGATCGAAACAGTTGTGTGAACTTTGAAGTGGATTGTGGGATATTTCAAACACAAGTGTGCGGTTTTCAACCACTGTTGTAGAGGTATAGTTGTCTAATTATATTTAACCCTTTCTCAAATAGATCTCGCTTTTTCACTTATTCAAACACATTTGGACACCTCTGCAGGGCAGGAGATAGTTTTTGAAAGCAGTCCTATCCCTTTCCCACTTGTAGAAGCATTTTGACACATCTGCAGCAGTCAACTTTTAAAAACATGGTGGTAAAAGAAGAAATTGCAATTTTACCATTTGTCACAATGTTTTTAACTCTATTCAATTATTCTCTTTAACCTCGGACATATATTCATTGCTGATCACTCTTTGACTTTTTGCAGATACATTTTGATGCATTTGCAGAAGACAACTTTTCTTAACATTGTGGCTTTAGTGGTGAAACTTCTTATAATGAGCAATTTTTCCTTTTGCCACAATATTTTCAACTATCTTCACTTATAATATATTTCGTTTATAGGAATTTTCCATACTTTTGCCAAAATGTTTTTTAAGTCAGCTGCTGCGAATTTATTGTATGTTGTATGTGTGGTTAAACGATTAGCGCATTTTGAATCACTTTCAGAAGAAGATCCATTTACAATAATTGCTTGGAAAAGATAAATTACTTGTAATAAGTAAGTTCTCCTTTGCCCACAATGTTTTCTACACCGTCTTAAAATAATGCATTAACCTTAATTCTATACTGGTAATAGCTGCCTTATGATACCTGTAGCAGATGATGTCTAAATCATTCCGGGAAAATTAAAAATTGCTGAGAATTATTTGCTTTTACATGTATTAATGTATGTTTTAATTTTTGGATTTAGCTCGTCTTACAAGCTGATGACTTTTAATTTGCCCTTTCCAACTTGCAGACACATTTTAATACATTTTCAGCAGATAAATGATGAAAACTTTCTGGCATAAGGAGAAATTGCTTATCTTCAGCAATTTCTTCTTTTTTCACAATGTTTTCAATGCTATATATTCCATTATTAAACATTCATTATTTCAAAGTATTTTGCTGCATTTTTGTTATATATGGGAGAGGGTAATTAAAACATTAGGTAAACTTCTCTCTCTCCCTGAACAAATAATGCCTCTAGATAAAGTTAAATATGAAGATTATTGTCTCATTTCTATAACATGGGTTATTCACCTTTGTTTATGTAAAGGTTATGGCCCTTTGTTGATATAGATTGACATACTATTCACCATGATTTATGGTACCAATTGATCAATGTTCTAATTTAATGCCCTGGTCAGTTTGATCCTTCGTACCCAACAAATTAATCGGCGGTATTAGACTTCCTGAAAACATTGTTTGCGCTCAATTAAACCTTTCCCTCATACAACAATTCTGCAGCAGACGACTTTGAACATATGTTGTCATAAAATAGAAAATCTCTATAATTGAATGCATTACCTATGACTAAAAGTGGAAAACATTGTGGCAAAAGGAGAAATTGCCCTTTTTGAGCAATTTCTTCTTTTGTCACAATGTTTTCAAAAAGCTGTCTGCTGCAGGGGGGTCAGAAAGCATCTATGTGAGGGAAAGGGTGAATAATTTCTTTTTTACAATCAACAAATAATTTATACTCTATCTCCAAAATGTATATTTCATTTTCTTAATTGTATTTTTTCTTTCTTTTTTTGGAATCAGATCATTTTAATTTTAAAATGGTTGATCAACGTGTCACCATTATTTGGTCATTAAACTTTCGGTGCAATGCATTCCAGTAAAAGCTACATAGCTTACCTATTCATACACTGCATTTTTATGGACACCTTTAAAAATTAAGCTCAGTGACCTTACATATGCAAAGAAACAGTCTTTGATATCATTTTATTGTTAAAACTCTTGATCATTAAAAGTCAGAGTCTGCAACAGAAGACTTTTTAGCTTTTTGGTTTAGCAATTTCTGTTATACCCTGAATTTGTATTACAATGTGTCAAACACTGACTCCCGTTTTACAATATGTTTTTGGTCTTCAGATGTTTATTGTAAAAAAACCACTACATATCTATATCAGGTAGTTGGTTCAATTTCTTTAGTCTTGATGATCCAAACTTGTTCAAACACAAAGTATCTTTTACAGATTCATCACTCCTGTTTGTTTGCTGTTTCATTATTTGATCAATTGTATTTTTGACTGACTGCTGGCAAACATGACCTAACAGTGCCGTCCAACAACTTACGGACAGTTCAGCAATTTTCCGAGGCACGAGACATGTGATTAACGACACAATAAAAAGCATCATTCCACAATGGGCCGTCAAGGAATTTACAAAAGGTCTCTGATACTGACAACAATCACCGCCTCTCAAATTGCGAGCTGTCATTTCTGAATCTTCTGATTCGGGATTCCCCTCCCACATGATTAATCAGGACTCTTTAACCCTTTCCCACTTACAACAATTCTGCAGCAGACAACTTGAAAAACATCTAAGTGAAAATATGGAAATCCCTCTGCAACTGAAATATTTATTATTGAATAGAGATTTAAACATTGTGACAAAAGGTGAAATTGCTAAATACAAGCAATTTCTCCTCTTACCACAATGATTTCAATAGCCATCTTTTAAAGATATATCAAAATCAGCTGAAAACTTGCAACGATTTTGCAGCAGATATTTGAAAATAATTATGGGACAAGCGAAATCTCTTTTCCCACAAAGTTGTCAAATTTTGTCTTGGAATTATATAAGACAATGTGGTCAAAGCTTTATATCTTCAAATGCTAGTTTATTAGTGCTGTCCTCTTTTGTATTTCTGACGCCTCTGCAGCAGACGCCTTTTTGAAAACATAGTGACAGACAAAAGAAGAAATTGCACAAAACATGCAATTTCTCCTAATGCCACCATGTTTTCCACTTTTTGTCATAGGTTATCAATTCAACTATAGAGATATTCTATTTTTTGACAAAATATGTTCAAAGTCGTCTGCTGCAGAATTGTTGTATGTGGGAAAGGGTTAAATGTAATGGTATTTTAACAACATGATTGTGGACGTTTATGGTTTTGTTTTAGAAAATTAGATTTTAGCTGAGAAAGGAAAGACTGTTTTGTAATTGTCAAAGTGTTCTGAAGATCTGACTCAGTTCTCAGCAATCTGGGTTGACAAGCAATGGATGCCAATATGTGCCATATTACTCTGTATTGACAAGACAAACCATTAACCCTTTCCCTCCTATAGACGCTTTTTGACGCCTCTGCAGCAGACGGCTTTTTGAAAACATAGTGACAAAAGAAGAAATTGCACAAATCGTGCAATTTCTCCTTTTGACACAATGTTTTCCACTTTTTGTCATAGGTTATCCATTCAATTATGGAGATTTTCTATTTTTTGACAAAATACGTTCAAAGTCGTCTGCTGCAGAATTGTCGTATGAGGGAAAGGGTTAACCCTTTCCAACTTACAGCACTTTCTGACGCCTCTGCACCAGCAGAAGGAGAAATTGCTCATAATTACCAATATTTCTCCTTTTGCAAAAGTATTTTCAACTTTATACAATGATCGTTCTGTCATTTGTAGAGAGTGTCCATATTTTTAACTTCATTTGCAGATTTGTTGTATGTTGGAAAGGATTAATTCATTGCAAAGCAAATCAAAAGTAATTGATATAATATCACAATTAGTAACAATAACCCTTTACCACATACTACAAATCTGCAGCAGACGACCTTTAACATATCTAGGCAAAACTTGGGAAATTCTAGATGAGTGGAAATATTATTATAGAGATAAAAAAAAAATGACTAAGAAATTGCTCATTATGCTCTCCTTGTGTCACAATGTTTTCAAAGGGCATCTGCTGCATATCCACGGAAATGCGTGTGCATGTGGGAAAGGGATAATTGTGTTATTCTACTCTCACCATCTGCCACACTGGTGACAATAAAAGGCAACAGTATTCATTGAAGGGTTAGAATGGAACATGGGAAAATAAAACAACATGCTGGCATTTCAAAAGGGATCACATTGAACAACATAAGTGTACAGATGTTTAACACAAAGATTTTTTAATCTTTCTGCATATAGACATTTTATAAAATGGTCTGTTGCAGATTTGTTGTATGATGAAAAAGATAATAACCCTTGAATTCTTAAAATATTCTTTTTCTAGCTCTCCAATTGGAGATTAAAATGTTGCGTTGGTCGGTTGGGATTTGCTTGTGAACTTGACTTTTATAATACTGGTGGCACAGGTTTCTAGACATCGGTTCCTGCTGTTAAAGGTTTAATGCCAAAAGCAGTTCTCATAATTTATTAATCTTGGGATAGAGATTAAACCCTTTGCCTCATATAGATGCTTTCTGACGCCTCTGCAGCAGACGGCTTTTTGAAAACATTGCGCAAAAAGAAGAAATTGTTCAAAAGCAATTTCTCCCTTTGTTTAACTCTATTCAATTACTGTACTTTCATTTAAAGGAAGTTTCCAAATGTGTTTGGGTATGTTATCAAAGTCGTAGCTGTGGAGTTGTTGCATGTGGAAGAGGGTTAAGTAAGCTGATTGTTTCTTTCTAAATCCTGTCACAGAAGTATATTTGTATAATTATATACATGTATCATTAATTGAATAAAAGATTGTTTCAACTTGATATGTGTAGCTTGTCATTCACTGGACTTTGCTGCCCAATTTACCATATTGCTTGAAAACTAATTCTTTCTTTGTGCAGCTAAATTTCTCAAACGGTTAATGTTCCAGTCATGCAATTGGTAATAGAGTTGATACTTGCAAAAATCTCTTAAAAATATTCTCAACTGTTCTGGGCATATTCTAGGTTCTTATGGAGACAATTAAGATAACCGCTCTTTGTCAATCATGCATTTTCATGATACACTCAACATACACAAATGAAGTGTCTAACCCAGAAATCGATATGAAGACATCCATACCCAGCGCTAGCTGTCCTACCATGTAAAATAATACTGATTTAATTGAAATTAATTTGATCATAACTTAATGGTTAATAGTTAATAGTGCAAAGCACTGACATCATTTTATTTGTCTCCCAGTTTGTTTTCAAAGGTATCAAATATTCTGTCAAAAAATCACAATGTCTGATAATAATGTCCATGATGTTTTTTCTTGTTTTCTCAACTTAAATTTAACTTTTACTCCTGTACAACAAATCTGCAACAGACGACTTTGAAAACATCTTGGCAAACATGGGAAAGAATCATTTTAAAAGAAATTATAATTATTAAATGGGGTTGAAAAGATTGTGGCAAAAGGAGATGTTGCTCTTTATGAGCGATTTCTCCTTTCTTCACAATGTTTTCAAAAGTCAGCTGCTTGCAGATTTGTCAAAATGCGTCTGCAAGTAGAACGGAATTATGCATGATGAAGGTTTTTTTCTTTTAAAAGAAAGCAATTCATCTACTCAAGAATAATCAACAACAGTAGGAACCCTTATTTTTGGATACCACAGTCCAAACCAATCATTCACCCTCCCCTTCAGCTTGATGGGTTCACAAGGGGCACTTCACACCTTAACGGATATTATACAATAAGCCATTTCCTATCCACTTCTAATAATGAGCATAATTCAACCTATTAAACTAGGGATCAATTGTTATGAGGTTTCCAGACCCAAGACTTTGCATGTGCTAGTCAATTAGTCCAGATGGAACTTGCAGATTTGATTGGCTCAATTAAAACAGGTGTAAAACTGCTTTTTGTTGGCTGCTCTAGCAATTCTGGTCTATAGATTAGCGATGTCCGTCCGTCCGTCTGTCTCTCGTCTGTCTGTCTGTCTGTCAACATTTTGGTTAAAGTTTCAGGTTGAGGCAAAATCTCAGCGCTGGAAAGGGTTACAAACTTGAAACTTTGCCTGAAGGTAACCAGTAACAAGTTCTATTGATTTCTATAGTTACTTTGACCTTGACTTTGGTTTGTTGATTTTCAAGGTCAAATTGCCGACAATCCAGAATTACCGTCTTCAGCGGTTTCTTGTTACAAGATGTAGTTACATTTGGTTTGATTTTGTTTGTTTGAATGAAGATGTATGCCACTTTCTACAATATTCAAGTCATAAAGCGGCTTATCCTATGTGAATTGTAACCAGTACTTGGGTAATGTTATTGGTAGATCAGTTGTAATACGAACCCTGCAAGAAAGGGAAGTCATTAATACAAATGTTTTAACCCTTTCCCTCTGCAGCAGACGACTTTGAAAATATTTTGTCAAGATATAGAAAATCTCTATAATTGAATGGATAACCTATGACTGAGCAATATCTACTTATTCCAAAATATTTGGCTTTCTGGGACTTTTTCCTGGTAAACTTACACTGTTGACCTAGCAAATTGATCAAGCTTTGATAACTTATGAAGTCTTTGAGATACAACTTTCATATTGGCTCACACATTTAGGCCCTTTCAATATCATAGGGTTCCAAACTCCGGCAAGCTCAGTTGGTAGCGACGTGTGCTGTTAATTCAGGGGCTGTGATATCAATCCCCAGCTCGGTCACTATTCTTACATTTGACATAAGTCACTGTGACAAGCATCATTTATCTATTTTGAAAAAACTCCAGTTGCTTGTAAAGTCTGTTGTGTGGATAATACTGGCATGAGAAAGCCAGGAAACACATAGGGTGCAGTTATATGACTGAAAACTGTTAAAAAAGCCATTTAACCTATCAATCAATACCATGGTGGGCGGGGATGGCCCTCTAATACTCACTGTGTCCATTTTCTCTGTGTGGCTGTCCTGTCCTGCTACTGCAGGCTGTATTTCAATGAAACTTAATATGCGCAGCATCAATATCAAGAATAATTACTATCATTTCTTTTCCAAATTGACAGAATTATGGGCTACATATTGAAGCAAACATTCATAAAGAGCAATTTCTCCTTTTGCCACAATGTTTTCAGCTCTATTAAATAATTATACTTTCATTTCTAGAGATTTTCCATATTTTTTATGAGATGTTTTCAAAGTTTTCTGCTGCAAATTTTATTTTATGTGGGAAGAGGGGGTTAAGTTTTTAGATTTAAGATTTGCTGGGATCACTTTTTGTATGTTGTCCGTCTGTCGTTAAGTAGGCCAATTTCCAGAGAACATGACAGGAATGGTTTCTTTTAGGGCTATTTTAGCCTTCTTATTTGAGAATCCATTTATGGTTAACTGTATAATGTAGTTTTTTTCTCCTGACATGTGCGAAGCATTGTTGTGTGTGAGACAAGATTTACCCAGTTTTCGTAATTGTACAAACATGACAAGATATCGGAATCTGCCTGATAACGTCAAAACCGGCTCATGGCCAGATCAATTTATGGCAGCCAATTTGAAGAGGTTCCACACTCAGTTGACAGTATTGTCTCGAATGTGATAGAACGAGATTTGGATATCAAAACATTGGATAATTGTTCCCGTAATTGTATGCTAATGTGGTGGCCGCAAGACAGCAAAAAAATGATACCACTGTCTAAAATGTTGAATTCATTTGCATTGCAATTGGTATTATGAAATCTTCATGACATTGTGTTACAGTGGCCTAGATAAGAATGAGTATGAGGTCCCTTTCGGATATCATCTCCTCCTATTATCCAACCAAACTCTATGTTGTTGGTACTCAAAAGAATCATGTAATTGAGGCAACTCGATTGATTGATCGAGTGATTGTTTGATCGGGGCTTAAGCCTTTCCCTCATACGACAATTCTGCAGCAGACGACTTTGAACAAATTTTGTCAAAAAGTAGAAAATCTCTATAATTGAATGGATAACCTATGACTTAAAGTGGAAAATATTGTGTCAAAAGGAGAAATTGCTTGTTTTGAGCAATTTCTTCTTTTGTCACTATGTTTTCAAAAAGCTGTCTGCTGCAGAGGCGTCAGAAAGCGTCTATATGAGGGAAAGGGTTGAAGCCATTTTCAACAAGTTTTCAGTTGTATCACGGCGGCCAGTTCACCTACTCATGTGTTTCCTAGCTTTTTGCGCACCAGTACTCCTTACATAATACTTTCCAAGCAACTGGCTGCTTTTCAACATAGACTGTTAGTCCATTGATGAAATCTGAATGACGGCAACTCTTTTGTACAAAAGGTTTAAGTATCAAATTAGGATTTTATTATGAGATATGCACCTATCTAGAACTTATAATCTGAATTGTTTTTCAGTTGGATTGAATGCATGCTTCTTATCCCTATCCCACATACATCAAATCTGCATATGCGTCAAAAGGCATTTAAAAGTGGGAATGGGTTAATTTTTTCTCTGGTCTTAACAACACCTGATTCTTACAAAGCTGACTATAATATTTCAAAACATTTTGAAAAAAGTGTCGCCACTAAATAATCCAATATTTGAAAGATTTACATGTCTACGGCATTAAACTTGATCAAACTGTCTGTGGATTGTTTTTAACTCTTTCTGTTATACAGACGTATTTCTTTTTTTAAAAACTTTTTGACCAATTGAGTTATTACTCAAAGACAGCCGTTTCTCTCTTTGCCACAATGTGTGCAGTTCTTTACACTTATCTTTAACTTCATTCACAAAGATTCTTTTCATATCTTGGCCACAATGTTTTCAACTTAATTTAACAATTAAGCTATCTTTTATTGAGATTTTTCAGGTTTTTGTCACTATGTTTTTAGCTCACCTGAGCTTTGCTCAAGGTGAGTTATTGTGATCGCCTTTTGTCCGGCGTCCGTCGTGCGTCGTCCGTCAACTTCTTCTCCTCAGTAACCAGTGGGTCAATTGGGATGAAACTTCACAGAAAGCATCCTCTCAATGACCTCACCAGATTTCCTTCAAATTTTTGGGATCCATGCAGAATTCTGGTTTCCATGGCAACGAAATGAAAAAAACTTCAAAATTCTTCTTCTCCCAAACTGGTTGGCAGATTTTCAAATTATTTTGTAGAAATGTTCCTTGGATGACCCTCTATAAGATTCCTTGAAGCCATGTTGATTGGTCAAAAAACATGGCCGCCAGGGGGGGCGGGGCTATTTTGCCTTATATGGCTATAGTGAAAACTTAAAAAATCTTCTTCTCCGAAAGTGTCTGGCCGATTTTCAAATAATTTTGTAGAAATGTTCCTTGGATGACCCTCTATCAGATTCCTTCAAGCCATGTTGATTGGTCAAAAAACATGGCCGCCAGGGGGGCGGGGCTATTTTGCCTTATATGGCTATAGTGAAAACTTAAAAAATCTTCTCTTCCGAAAGTGTCAGACCGATTTTCAAATAATTTTGTAGAAATGTTCCTTGGATGACCCTCTATCAGATTCCTTCAAGCCATGTTGATTGGTTGAAAAACATGGCCGCCAGGGGTGGCGGGGCTATTTTGCCTTATATGGCTATAGTGAAAACTTAAAAAATCTTCTTCTCCGAAAGTGTCAGGCCAATTTTCAAATAATTTTGTAGAAATGTTTCTTAAGTGACCCACTTTCAGATTCCTTCAAGCCATGTTGATTGGTAAAAAAACATGGCGCCGGGGGGGGGGGGGGGGGGGGGGGGGCGGGGCTATTTTGCCTTATATGGCTATAGTGAATGCTTAAAAAATCTTCTTCTCCGAAAGTGTCAGGCCGATTTTCAATTAATTTTGTAGAAATGTTCCTAGGGTGACCCTCTATCAGATTCATTCAAGCCAAGTTGATTGGTCGGAAACTATGGCCGCCAGGGGGCGGGGCTTATATAGTTAAATTAAAAAAAACAAGCAAATTCAGAGAATCATGGTCCCCCGCCAGGGTCAAGGTCACAAAAATTGGTATTGATGGAAAGGGGTTGTCACAAGGAATACACATGTGAAATATGAAAGCAGTACCTATTACGGTTCAGAAGTAAGGGCCATAACTCCGTGAAAAATCATCCAACCGGAACGCAAACACGATATGCGCATCTACACTTGGTGGTGATCCTTCCTATAAAGTTTCATCAAATTCCAAAAAGCGGTTGCAGAGAGATAGCCCGGAAATGAATTAAGTCATACATAGCCGGATGGTGGGGTAAAACTCCGTGAAAAATCATCCAACCGGAACGCAAACACGATATGCGCATCTACACTTGGTGGTGATCCTTCCTATAAAGTTTCATCAAATTCCAAAAAGCGGTTGCAGAGAAATAGCCCGGAAAAATGAATTTAGTCATACATAGCCGGATGGTGGGGTAAAGGGCCATAACTCCGTGAAAAATCATCCAACCGGAACGCAAACACGATATGCGCATCTACACTTGGTGGTGATCCTTCCTATGAAGTTTCATCAAATTCCAAAAAGCGGTTGCAGAGAAATAGCCCGGAAATAAATTTAGTCATACATAGCCTGATGGTGGAGTAAAGGGCCATAACTCCGTGAAAAATAATCCAACCGGAACGCAAACACGATATGCGCATCTACACTTGGTGGTGATCCTTCCTATGAAGTTTCATAAAATTCCAAAAAGCGGTTGCAGAGAAATAGCCCGGAAATGAATTTAGTCATACATAGCCTGATGGTGGGGTAAAGGGCCATAACTCCGTGCAAAATAATCCAACCGGAACGCAAACACGATATGCGCATCTACACTTGGTGGTGATCCTTCCTATGAAGTTTCATCAAATTCCAAAAAGCGGTTGCAGAGAAATAGCCCGGAAATGAATTTAGTCATACATAGGGGTAAAGGGCCATAACTCCGTGAAAAATAATCCAACCGGAACGCAAACACGATATGCGCATCTACACTTGGTGGTGATCCTTCCTATGAAATTTCATCAAATTCGAAAAAGCGGTTGCAGAGAAATAGCCCGGAAACGAAAGTGTGACAGCGTGACTGACGGACTGACGGACGGACGGACGGACGGACGGACGGACGGACTGACGAATGAGAAATAATAGTCCCCGCGCTTTCGCGAAAGCGGGGGACAAAAAATCAGGTGAGCGATTCCAGGGCCATCATGGCCCTCTTGTTTAAAGACGTCTGCTGCAGATTTGTTGTATGTGGGAAAGGGTTAACCCATTCCCGCATACGACAATTCTGCGGCAGACGACTTTGAACGTATTTTGTCAAAACATAGAAAATCTCCATAAGTGAATGGATAACCTATGACAAAAAGTGGAAAACATTGTGGCAAAAGGAGAAATTGCACGTTCTGTGCAATTTCTTTTTTTGTCGCTATGTTTTCAAAAAGCTGTCTGCTGCAGAGGCGTCAGAAAGCGTCTATATGTGGGAAAGGGTTAAATAACACCCAAATCACTAGCCGCTGCTCGTTATACATTTGTATCATTTGCTGCATAATGAAATGGAGCCTATTAAATCTAGATTAAATGAAGTGTAAATTAACTTTCATCCATGCAGTCAGTCATTATGATTTATTGAGCTTTAACCCTTTCCCTCATACGACAATTCTGCAGCAGACGACTTTGAACGTATTTTGTGAAAAACATAGAAAATCTCAATAATTGAATGGATAACCTATGACAAAAAGTGGAAAACATTGTGGCAAAAGGAGAAATTGCACGTTTTGTCATTATGTTTTCTAAAAGCACCACCTTTTTACATTTTTTTTTTTTTACTTTTTCAAATTTTAAACCTTTCCACACACAGATATGCAGCTGATGACTTTTTAAAACATTATGGCAAATGGAAATAATACTCATATTAAACTATTCCTGCTTTTGTAACAATGTTTCAGCTCCTTTCAATAGTTTCCATAGTCTAACCTTGGCTATCTTCAATATGTCAGCTGGATTTTGGTTGCATGTTAGAAAGGATAACTGTATTTATATGTACTAATATAACTCCTTTCTTGATTTGATTTCAATGCATCATAGCTGCTTTTAACAAATTTTATACCCCCGCAAACAAAGTGTGACACAAATTTTATACCTCCACAAACGAAGTTTGACTTAAATTTGGATCAAATTCGCTTTGCCTTTTTTTTTTTAAAGTAGATGGCTTCATGCAAAACGGTTGTTACTACATCTTGTAACAAGACGTAGTTTGAAACGTTTTGCACGAAGCCAATGATAAAAAGCGTGTGAAGAGCAAACTGTAACTTCTTCATTTTTTAGGTCGACTTTTTTCAAAAACAAATAAGTCGGGCTATAGTGATACCCATAGCGTTGTCGTTGTCTGCCTTGTCATAAAACTTGAACCTTACCTCTTAACCCTTTCCCTCATACAACAATTCTGCAGCAGACGACTTTGAACATATTGTGTCAAAACATAGAAAATCTCCATAATTGAATGGATAACCTATGACAAAAAGTGGAAAACATTGTGGCAAAAGGAGAAATTGCACGTTTTGTGCAATTTCTTCTTTTGTCACTATGTTTTCCAAAAGCTGTGCTGCAGAGGTGTCAGAAAGCGTCTATATGAGGGAAAGGGTTAACTCAAAAAAATTTAATATTTTTAAATGAAACTTGGTACACATGTTCCTAGGAACATTAAGCATGTCTCTAGGAAGTCACATAAATCTGGCTTTAAAATTATTCAGGAATGTCCCTTTTTCGACTTAGAACAAAACAGACGAGAGTTGGTGTTGGCCCGCGGCGCTCTTGTTAAGATATTTAGTCGAAACTCATGTTATCATGAATTGCAGATGTGAAAGACACAATTTAGGGTAAAGTCTTTTTTGGTCTTCTAGAGTTATCTCCTCTTGAACTTTGCCCATTTTTGTACTATCAGTCAGTATGACATGAATTCTGTTGAGCGAAATACTTCTTCAATTTTTAAGATACATGCATTTTTTTGATGAAACTTGGTACACATGCTTATCATGAATTGCAGATGTGTGAGACACAAATTTGGTCACAAATCATTGTTTGTGTTCTAGAGTTATCTCCCATTGAACTTAAAAGTTTTTTTAACACTTTTAACCCTTTCCCTCATACGACAATTATGCAGCAGACGACTTTGAACATATTTTGTCAAAATATAGAAAATCTCTATAATTGAATGGATAATCAATGACAAAAAGAGGAAAACATTGTGTCAAAAGGAGAAATTGCTCGTTTTGAGCAATTTTTTATTTTGTCACTATGTTTTTAAAAAGCCGTCTGTTGCAGTCTATATGAGGGAAAGGGTTAAAGCAGTCTGCACGGGTATTGACAGTCCTTATGTGTGATCCTTATTTAACCCTTTCCCATATAGAGACGTTTTTCAAAGTAACAGGTTTATCATATTTTTCACCAGATGTTTTTTAAGTCGTTTGCTGCACATTTGGTGTATGTAGGGAAGATTTAATTAAGTTACCTGCAAACCCTAGATTATGAGAACTCATAAGTCAGACAATTATATTGAGTACCCACATCATAGAGTTTAATTATATACTGAGAGAGATAATATGGGACAAAGAACTAAATACTACTCCCTATAATATGATTGCCTCCGTGGTGTAGTGGCAGTGCTTCCACCTCGAGTGCAGGAGGACTCGGGTTTGATCCTTGGTTGGGTCATACCAAAGACTTTAAAAATGGTAGTAATGAATGCACTCCTTGGCGCTCTGGGTTGCAGGGTTAGCATAATGATTGACTGGCTTATGAGGGAAATGGTTAAATAAAAGTCTGTAATGGAAAACGTTATGAAGGGAATATTGCTCCTGTTTTCAAAAGTTGGTAGCTGCAGATGCATCAAATTGCATATGCATGTTGAAAGGGAGGGTTAATGTCCAGTAGTATAGTGTTACTATAATAGATATATAACGTTAATTTTCCATTTAATCATTTATTGTGCAATTCTGAATGCCCCGTCAAAATGATACGTGTGAATGTATTGTTACCCTATATAGTGCACTCAATGACTAACAGGGCTACCTGTTGGGGACAACCCTATAAGACACCCTATATTTGACAGCATTTGTCGGGACCAAGTCGCAACAAAAATACGCCTGCCACTATAATGTCCAATATGATTGTGTATCAAAAATACATGCATACTTTATTACTCCATGATACTGACAACTTTCAATGCCTTTGCTGCAAAACCCCTATGAAAACAATGTGTCAACTCTTTCCCGAATTAAGGCTCGTTTTGATACATCATTCTGCAACAGACGGCTTTGAGCAAATTGAGAAATTACCAATAAAAAGCAATTTCTCCTTTGACCAAAAACCTTTCAACTCATAATTATGCTTTCATTTATAGAGATTTACAGGGTTGCAGGGTTAGCATTAGGATTGACTTTCTGGTGTCACAGGATAAATGGACCAGTAGTACTGGTAACTTACCCTGGAAACACCAAGATATAACTGAACAATTGTTGAAAGTTGCGTAAAACACCAATCAATGAATTTTTGAGATTTACCATATTCTTTGCCGGCAGATGTTTTCAAAGTCATTTGCTGTTGTTGAATGTGGGAATGAAATTGGCTTAAAACTACAATCAATCAATCAACTCTGTATCTAAAATATGCTTCCAGTTGATCCGATATTACATCTTGTTCCAAAGCCTTTTTTCCCACAATAAAGGCGGTTTTTGATGCCTTCTGCAGCGGAGGACTTTTGAAAATTTGTGGCAAAAAGGAGAAATTTCTAATAATGAGCAATCTCCCTTAGCAAAAATGTTTTCAACTTAATTCAATAAATGTTTTAATTCAATTATAGAGAGTTCTATATTTGTTTTAATAACTGTTTTCAAAGGCATCCGGTGCAGATTTATTGTAGGTGGGAAAGGGTCGGATATGTTAATTGCAGACCTCTCTGAAAACAGCTGACTCTAGATAATGGATTTACCCTTTCCCTCATACAACAATTCTGCAGCAGACAACTTTGAACATATTTTTGTCAAATATTCGAAAATCTCTATAATTGAATGGATAACCTATGACTAAAAGTGGAAAACATTGTGACAAAAGGAGAAATTGCACGTTTTGTGCAATTTCTTCTTTTGTTACTATGTTTTCAAAAAGCTGTCAGCTGCAGAGGCGTCAGAAAGCGTCTATATGAGGGAAAGGGTTAATTAAGTGAATTCCCAGATTAGATTGTTCTTTAACAAAAAAAAAATTTGGGTATGCATTTTTAGCCATTTGTTATATTTTCACAGTGCCAGCCAGCTCTACTTTAATTTTGAGTACAATATAGGACTCACTTCACAGGCTGAAATCTGACAACATGAGGCATGTTTGTCGATGACAAGTCAATCTAGTGTCTGTAAGGGAACAGCCTCTATTGTTTGGGGCGTCAGATTTCATTTATTAACTCTTTTCCTGTGATATAAATATCTTCTTCATAACAAGTCTTTTTAAATCACTGTGGGAATAAGGTAACGTTGCTCATAATGAGCTGTTTTTCCTTTTTCCCAAAAAGTTTTCTACTATGTCTTAGAAAGATGCCGCGATATGTCAATATATTTTGTTCTTTTCTGTTCCACTTTTCAAATTGAGAGAGTCTATAATGAATGAATTCAGGTGATAGGGTAAAAGGAGCTTTTCACATCACTGTGGGTGGAGCGGGTATAATTTCTCCATTCTTTTCTTTTTACAGTGAATATCATCAATTTATTCTATCCTCTCTGATAAACATCTTTCTATTACATAAACATCATGCATCATCTTCTTCAACACTTAATCCTTTCCCTCATACGACAATTCTGCAGCAGACGACTTTGAACATATTTTGTCAAAAAATAGAAAATCTCTACAATTGAATGGATAACCTGACTTAAAGTGAAAAACATTGTGGCAAAACCCAGCGGTATATTTTCGATAACGTTGTTGCAAAAGGAGAAATTGCTCCTCATTATGAGCTAATATTCCTCCTTTTGCCAACATGTTGTCATGTCTATCCAAAAATTATAACTTCACTTATGGAGATATTCCATATTTGTGATTTCAAAGGCATCTGCTGCAGATTATTTTTGTGTGGGAAAATGGTTCAATGACATTTGAAAACAATGTAGACCATATCAACCAGTAACCTGCATATTTGCATTTATGCACTATCTAATTTTGTATTTTGGTTAATGTGTTGTTCAGATCTTTTCTATATCAATCTATTCAGTTTCTTCATTAATTTGCAGGTTTTTACCAAAAATGATTGATGGCTAGCTATACTACAACTGGAGAAGGGTTCATCCATTTTGAAATACTGTCAAACCTGTACTAAAGACCACCTTTTTATAGCAATTCATATAGGCAACAACATTTTTAGTTTCTCAATTACTCATTTTCTCCATAAATGACCCTGCAATCAAAGACCACCTGTGAACAAAGATTATGTTGTTAAGTTCCTGTGAGTGGTCTTTTTACAAAGGTTCCACTGTACATTGGTATTCTGAACCCATTCCCACATTCAACAGACCTGTAGCATCGCACTTTGAACAAGAGGGCCAAGATGGCCCTAAATCAATCACCTGATTGATAGTAAATTAGTAGCAAATATTTAACTGCAAATATCTGGTAAATTTGTTCAAGGAGTGCAAACGAAACTGCAAGGAGTGGACACTTCTCAAGAAACGGCTTAACAGTAAAGGCCATTTATATCTTGAAATCTAACAAGAATGGAATTATAAAGTTTTGTCATTTTGCACCTTTCCTGCTGCCGCCTTGCTGCCCTGTTTCTAAACGAAATCAATATGGCTTGAACAGTTTTTAAGAGGGTCTGGTGTCTGACTTAAGGAACATTTCTACCAAATTATCTTGGAATCGGACAAGCAGATTATGGAGGAAAAGGATTTGCAAGTTTGGGTATTTTTCTCACTTCCTGATGCCTCAGCTACCAAAGTTCTACACAGAATGTAAGTCTTTGGACAATTTTGAAAGAGAAGCAACAAAGGAACATTCCTGCGAAGTTAAGTTGAAATTGGTACATTAGAAATTGGTAGAAGTTGGTTGTCATTTGAGCTAAAAGTTCAATTTACCTCTTTTGTGATGACGCCTGGTTACTATGATTTTGTAACCAATTAATGCAGCTTAAACAAATTTAGTAGAGGATCACTGAAGATTTTTTTTTTCATTTTGCCCCTTCTCTGATGCTGCCTGACTGCCATGTTTTACAACCAATCAATATGGCTTGAATAAATTTTGTAAAGGGCCACCCAAGGAACATATCTACCAAATTATATTGAAATCTGACAAGCAGATTCAGAGGAGAAGATTTTTAAATTTTGGACTTTTTGCCACCTTTCGGATGCCGAAGCAACCAAAGTTCTCAATGGCATTTAAATCTTTGAAGACTTTTGAAAGAGGACCACCAAAGGAACATTCCTGTAAAATTTGGTTGAAATTGGTATTGTGGTTTATGAGGAGATGATGTTTAAAGCTAAGTTATAACGACGGACAGAGAGTGATCTGGTTAGTTATCCAGTTAACCTACATCAACTATGATTAACTGGTTGGTTATCCTGTTAACATGCATCAACTGTGATTGTCTGGTTAGTTATCCTGTAAACATGCATCAACTGTGATTGTCTGGTTAGTTATTCTGTTAAGACATGCATCAACTGTGATTGTCTGGTTAGTTATTCTGTTAAGACATGCATCAACTGTGATTGTCTGGTTAGTTATCCTGTTAACATGTATCAACTGTGATTTTCTAGTTAGTGATCATGAAAACTTGCATCAACTGTGATTGTCTGGTTAGTTATCCAGTAAACATGCATCAACTGTGATTGTCTGGTTAGTTATCCAGTAAACATGCGCCAACTTTGATTATCTGGTTAGTTATCCTGTAAACATGCATCAACTGTGATTGTCTGCTAAGTGATTCTGAAAACATGCAACAACTGTGATTGTCTGGTTAGTTATTCTGTAAACATGCATCAACTGTGATTGTCTGGTTAGTTATCCTGTAAACATGCATCAACTATTATATGTTTAGTTATCCTGTTAACATGCATCAACTGTGATTGTCTGGTTAGTTATCAAGTAAACATGCATCAACTGTGATTGTCTGGTTAGTTATCAAGTAAACATGCATCAACTATGATTGTCTGGTTAGTTATCCAGTAAACATGCATCAACAGTGGTTGTCTGGTTTGAGTATTCAGTTGTTTACATCAACTGTGATTATATGGTTGAGTATTCAGTAAACCTACATCAACTGTGATTATATTGCTGAGTATCCAGTAAACATTACATCAACTGTGAATATCTGGTTGGTAATCTAGTAAACATACATCAGCTGATTATCTGGTTGGTTATCAAGAAAACATACATCAACTGTGATTATCTGGTTGAGTATTCAGTAAACATACATCAACTGTGATTATCTGTTTGAGTATTCAGTAAACATACATCAACTGTGACTATCTGGTTGAGTATTCAGTAAACATACATCAACTGTGATTATCTGGTTAAGTATTCAGTAAACATACATAAACTCTGATTATCGGGTTGAGAATTCAGTAAACATATATCAACTGTGATTATCTGGTTGAGTATTCTTTGTTTACATCAACTTTGATTATCTGGTTGTGTATTCATTTAATTTACATCAACTGTGATTATCTGGTTAAGTATTCAGTAAACATACATCAACTGTGATTATCGGG
This sequence comes from Serripes groenlandicus, assembly GCA_031761405.1. Taxonomy (NCBI): domain Eukaryota; kingdom Metazoa; phylum Mollusca; class Bivalvia; order Cardiida; family Cardiidae; genus Serripes; species Serripes groenlandicus. Next base: position 226,144,166 of record JASEVX010000001.1, on the reverse strand, counting down.
TTGAGTATTCAGTAAACATATATCAACTGTGATTATCTGGTTGAGTATTCTTTGTTTACATCAACTTTGATTATCTGGTTGTGTATTCAGTTAACTTACATCAACTGTGATTATCTGGTTGAGTATTCAGTAAACATACATCAACTGTGATATCTGGTTGAGTATTCAGTAAACATACATCAACTGTGATTATCTGGTTGTGTATTCAGTTATCTGACATGAACTGTGACTATCTGGTTGAGTATTCAGTAAACAAACATCAACTGATTATCTGATAGAGTATTCAGTTATATTACATCCACTGTGATTATCTGGTTGCGTATTCAGTAAACATACATCAACTGTGATTATCTGGCTGAGTATTCATTGTTTACATCAACTGTGATTATCTGGTATAGAGTATTCAGTTATCTTACATCAACTGTGATTATCTGGTTGAGTATTCATTTAACTTACATCAACTGTGATTATCTGGTTGAATATTCAGTAAATATACAACAACCTTGATTATCTTGCTGAGTATCCAGTACACATTATATCAACTGTTACTATCTTGTTGGTTATCCAGTAAACATGCATAAACTGTGTTTATCTGGTTGAGTATTCAGTAAACATACATCAACTGTGATGATCTGGATGAGTATCCAGTAAACATACATCAACTGTGATTAGCTGGTTTAGTATCATGTAAACATACATCATTTGTGACTATTTGGTGGAGTACTCAGTTAATTTACATCAACAGTGATTATCTGGTTGAGTATTTAGTAAACATATATAAACTGTGATTATCTGGTTGAGTATGAATTCAGTAAGCATACATCAACTGTGATCATCTGGTTGAGTATCCAGTTAATTTACATCAACTGTGATTATCTGGTTGAGTATTCAGTTAACTTCACCAACTGTGATGATCCCGTTGAGTATTCAGTAAACATACATCAACTGTGATCATCTGGTTGTGTATCCAGTTAATTTACATCAACTGTGATTATCTGGTTGAGTATTCAGTTAACTTCACCAACTGTGATGATCCGGTTGAGTATTCAGGAAACATACATCAACTGTGACTATCTGCTTGAGTATCCAGTTAACTTACATCAACTGTGATTATCTGGTTGAGTATTCAGTTAACATACATCAACTGTGATTATCTGGCTGAGTATCCAGTAAAAAATACATCAACTATGATTAGCTGGTTTAGTATCATGTAAACATACATCATTTGTGACTATATGATTGAGTATTCAGTTAATTTACATCAACTGTAATTATCTGGTTGGGTATTCAGTAAACATATATCAACTGTTATGATCCAGTTGAGAATTCAGTTAACTTACATCAACTTTGATTATCTTGTTGAGTATCTGGTTAACTTACATTGACTGTGACTATCTGGTTGAGTATCCAGTAAACAAACATCAACTGTGATTATCTGGTTGAGTATCCAGTAAACTTACATCAACTGTGATTATTTTGTTGAGTATCTGGTTAACTTACATTGACTGTGATTATCTGGTTGAGTATCCAGTAAACATACATTGACTGTGATTATCTGGTTGAGTATCCAGTAAATATACTGGATATATTATTTGGTTGAGTATCCATGTTATAAAAATAAGTTTTAAAATGCTTTATCAAGAATCGATGAAAGAATTTGGTTTTGAAGTAATGTCTCTTTGTTAGTAGATGAAGTGATTTCTGCTTAAGATGTGTTAACCCTTGTCCAAATACAGATGCATTTTTAACACCTGTACTTTGTAATACAGTAACTATTCACAAGAAGAGGTGATGTTGCTCATACAAAAACTCTGCAGTAGAAGACAATGTTTTCAGAAGTTGTCTTCGTCAGATGGGGCAAAATACATCTGTATGTGGGAAAGGTTAACCCTTTCCCTCATACGACAATCCTGCAGCAGACGACTTTGAACATATTTTGTAAAAACATAGAAAATCTCCATAATTGAATGGATAACCTATGACACAAAGTGGAAAACATTGTGGCAAAAGGAGAAATTGCACGTTTTGTGCAATTTCTTCTTTTGTCACTATGTTTTCAAAAAGCCGTCTGCTGCAGAGGCGTCAGAAAGCGTCTATTTGAGGGAAAGGGTTAATGGAGTAGTGTTTGCTAAACATGGATTATTTCAAAAGCGAACAATTAACATTAACCTGCATGCATGTGCAAGCTGATCCTGATCTATACGGTTTGCAAAAATTGTTTAACCCTTTCCCTCATAAGACAATTCCGCAGCAGACGACTTTGAACGTATTTTGTCAAAACATAGAAAATCTCCATAATTGAATGGATAACCTATGACAAAAAGTGGAAAACATAATGTGACAAAAGGAGAAATTGCACGTTTTGTGCAATTTCTTCTTTTGTCAATATGTTTTCAAAAAGCCGTCTGCTGCTGAGGCGTCAGAAAGCGTCTATATGAGGGATTAAAGTTACTCATAAAGTAAAATATTGAATAATTTGAACAAAAAATGTTATTAACCACTTCCCACATACAACAAATCTGCAGCAACAACTTTGAAAATATCGTGTGAAAAAAAATGAAAAGCATGTGTAAATGAAAGTTAAATTATTTATTACAGTTGAAAAAATGTGTGGCAAAAGAAGAAATTGCTCATTATTATCAATTTCCCATTTGACACAATGATTTTAAAAGTCTTCTGCTGACATATGGGTCTGCAAGTGGAAATAATAAAGAATTATTGCGTCTTTTTGAAAACATAGTGACAAAAGAAGAAATTGCACAAAACATGCAATTTCTCCTTTTGCCACAATGTTTTCCACTTTTTGTCATAGGTTATCCATTCAATTATGGAGATTTTCTATTTTTTGACAAAATACGTTCAAAGTCGTCTGCTGCAGAATTGCTGTATGAGGGAAAGGGTTAAAGGTACTAAGGCCAAATTTTCAGTCATCGACCTATTTGATATGATTACCAATACTTACATTTTGAATGCAGCTTTATGTTAATACGATAGCTAAGAAGAAAGGGGAATTCCTATAAGTACAAGTAATAGCGACCTCATTTAAATATAGGGGCTGTTACGGACATTACCCCTGTCACAATGCGAGTTTGTAGATAACAATTTAATTAACTCATAATAATATCGTTGCTTTTGTTGACGCAGCGGCGTTGAATTTCTGTCAATAATTGTTTAATATTTTCTTACAAATAAATCAGTTTTTCTCTTCGCCCCTTGTGACTTGAGTACACTCTTAGATAACATAAAAACCTTACTGACGATCCTTGGTGATATCAATTTCATGATTTTATTGGATGTCCTTGTGTAAATAGTACTTATAGAAGTCTGTAGGTTTTTTGAGCCTTTGTACTTTTTTTCCTTGTGTTTAATTTCTGATTGTTTGCCTTAATATATTGTCTTGGTGTCACTCTTTTGGGAGTTCCTTGTTAAATAAAGAAAGATCTTTGCTTGTTTAAAAGGCCATTAAAATTATCTGTAGTTACCCTTGCCCAAATGCCAACACATTGACACTTGAAACATTGTGGCAAGAAGGGGAAAATTGCTCATTTTGTGCAATTCCCCCATTTGCAGCAATGTTTAATTAACTAATTAAATAAACTATTCTTTCATATTGGGATTTTCTATATTTTTGCCTTGAAGTTTTTAAAGCCTGCTGCAAATTAGTTGAGTATGAGAAAGTTAAATTGTTCTTTTAGATGCATCAGATAAAAAGAGATTTGATGTCCATTAAAGACACAGGTTATAGCCATGATTTGCTCCCCAAAACATTTCCATTTCAAATAAATACTTAATTATTTATTTAACTGATACAACTTAAATCGTAATTTAAACACAGGGTAATCATAGTTTTTATATATTCAATCCATTACTCTTGTGATCTGTTGTGATCTGTCTATATCGTGTTTTACGCGGCTTTCGACAAGTTTTCAGTTATATATCACATCATTTCCTGGGTAAGTTACCAGTACTTCTCACAGGTCCTGAAACAAGCGAGTAATGCTAGCGCCACGATCCTGAGCGCCAAGGAGGAAAAGCCATTTCTACCATTTTTAGAAAATTTAATCTAATGCTTATGTTATCTTGTGTGATAGTATCTTACATACACAAATGATAATATATAGTCCTAGATGTAACTTTTTGTCCAAAATATATTTTTTTCAAAAATGAGGATAAATATTCTGTGTATTTTTTATGCTTTTCCCATAAGTATTTAAATTATTGTCTCCTGCATAGTTATTTAAAATCTGTTCTTTTGTGAAAATGTCTACTGTTAAAATTTATGCATCTCACAGAAAATCTCCAACTTCAAACCCAAATCTCTCACTTTAAGGTTTGAGGGTGAGAAAAGGTTGGTAAGCATGAACAATTTAAATAGTCAAAATTGAAGATAGAAATGCTGGTTTTAGATACAATGTACATCATTGGCGAGTTTTGGGTTAAGTAATTGAACAATAGCTTTAAGCGAGGTCGACTGATCACTCTATTTGGAAAAATAATGTCATGTGATATGATTATCTACAAGGACAAACCATTTTCAATGATCGTAAGGGATTGAATGTCATACAAGAATAGATCTACAAATAAGGTCCATATTTTAGGCTCTAAAATCCTTATATGAGCCTCAAAACCTATGCTGTTGGTACTCAAATGAATTGTCTCAGTGAGATGATTCTTTTGAGTACCAGCAACATAGGGTTTGGTTGGGTGACAAGAGAGATATTGTTGAAAAGGGAGCAGTTTACTTCTCCTTATCAAGATCTCTGAAGACTATCCTTCAGACAATCGAAATGGGCCTGGGTTCGTTGGATCCCGTGTTTTTGGAGTGAATTAAACTGGAGGACAATACTGTATTATATACAAGATATAACACAATTCACAATGCTGCGATTAAGTATTTACATTTCTTGTCGTTTCTATTGAAATTGTGAACTTGACTGTCCCCTATTCCGTTGTCAGACAAGAAAACAAACACAGCCCTATCATTGTGAATTGTACAGGTATTGCAGACAGCAAGTTGTAGTATTTGCACGCCTACTTGTTTTGGAACTAGCATTGTAAGATGCTAAAATGAAGTTCTACGAAATCAACCTAAGCTTTGTTTTTTACTGAAAAGATATAAATTTGAGTAAATTGTTAAATGCAGTTTAATTTTGAAAGAAGGATCAAATTATTCTTTAAATATGTTAGTGTATTTCTTTCTTTTAACCCTTTCCCTCATTATAATAGACACTTTCTCACACCTGCAGTAAACAGCTTTTTGAAAACATAGGTGAATGGATAACCTATGACTAAAAGTGGAAAACGTTGTGGCAAAATTGCTTGTTTTGAGCAATTTCTTCTTTTTTCACCATGTTTCAAAAAGCTGTCTGCTGCAGAGGCGTCAGAAAGCGTCTATATGAGGGAGAGGGTTCATTATCAATTAATGTATCAATTTACTGGTTAGGAATATTTGAAAATATTGTTCTGAATGGCTTGAATATTATGATACAGAACTAGATGTGTATATATATACTATTGTATGTCAATAAGTGGGCAATTTATATGACGTCTTGTTTCACAATCTTTCAAATGTTTTTGATTTAACCCTGTCAACAAATCTGAAGCAGATGAATTTGAAAACATCAACGCAAACATATGGAACATCTCTTTAAAGAAAAGTTTAATTATTAATCAATTTCTCCTTTTGACACAATATATTTTTCAAAGATTGTCTGCTACTGAGTTTTTCCACTCTATTCAATAATTCACCTTTTATTTATAGGGATGTTCCATATTTTTGCATGGATGTTTTCAAAGTCGTCTTCTACAAATTTGTTGTATGTGGGAAAGGGGGGGAAAGGTCATCAAGTAAAAGGTAAAAATGAACTGCTTGAAACGGGGTTTTGAGTGTGTAAAACGAAATGGGATAAATGTTTTATCCAACATAATATATCATTGTGATTCTGTCAAGTACTGGTGATAAAGAAATTCAAGTAGCCGATATTTAAGTTCTTATTTTCTGACATCTTTTTATTTTATTTTATCATACTTTCCACCTGCGACAATCGAGCATTTCAATGCATGTCATAAGGACCCTTTCTCTGAGTGAACTCAATTTAAAAGGATAAACAATTATGTAAGATTTATATGATCATTGTTTTACTCATTATTCTGCCTCTGCAGCAGACGACTTTGAAAATATTTTGTCAAAAAGTAGAAAATATCTATAATTGAATGGATAACCTATGACTAAAAGTGGAAAACATTATGGCAAAAGGAGAAATTGCTCGTTTTGAGCAATTTCATCTTTTGTCACTATGTTTTCAAAAAGCCGTCTGCTGCAGAGGCGTCAGATTAAGCATCTATATTAGGGAAATTTAAGGGTTAACCATTTTCTACTTGTTTTGACGCATTTGTAACAGACTTTTGAAAACATTGTGACGAAAGGAGAAATTGTTCATGATGAACATTTAAAGAGCTTTTCAATAATATTGCCTAGCTAGGTGTTTAAAAGTTATTTGCTGCAGTTTTGGTATATTTTGGAAAAGGTTAATGAGCAGATAGCTTTCAGTTTAAAGAGAATGATATAAAAAAAAATGTTTTATCAGGATGTTTGAATAAATTGTTTTAATGTTTTGAAAGACTTTAGTCTTTAATAGAATGTTGAAAAAAAGTTTAGTCTTTAATAGAATGTTGAAAAAAAGTTTAGTCTTTAATATAATGTTGAAAAAAAGTTTAGTCTTTAATAGAATGTTGAAAAAAAGTTTAGTCTTTAATATAATGTTGAAAAAAAGTTTAGTCTTTAATAGAATGTTGAAAAAAAGTTTATAGTCTTTAATAGAATGTTTTCCATAATAAATTTTAACTGATAATTAAACTTGTTAGAAATCAATGAAAATATAAAACAATTGAACTTGCAAAGCAATAACCTTTTTCCTTCAATTTTAAACTTGCTGCATATGTATTGCAGTAATCTTTTAAAAATCGGTCAAAGAAAATGCTAAATAACTTTTTGCATTTTTGGTATGTGTGTGGCGTGAGTGTGGTGTTTAACCCTTTCCCTCATACGACAGTTCTGCAGCAGACGACTTTGAACATATTTTGTCAAAAAATAGAAAATCTCTATAATTGAATGGCTAAAAGTGGAAAACATTGTGGCAAAAGGAGAAATTGCACGTTTTGTGCAATTTCTTCTTTTGTCATTATGTTTTCAAAAAGCCGTCTGCTGCAGATGCGTCAGAAAGCGTCTATATGAGGGAAAGGGTGAACCCTAGACTGTTGGAATCAATTCTGTTAAGCCTGTACTATCAGTATCTTTGCTGTCCTGAACCTGGCGCTTAACTGATGGCTGCTGCTCAAATCAATTTTTTTATCTTGATATTCCTAAGAATTGGAACTGGACTTTTCCAAATGCAGAGCTGGACACATCCACTTGAAAAGAAAAATCTGCATTTAAAATGGTTTAATGGTAAAATAGTTTAAAATTTACACATTTAACGGTTTAATTGAGTTTAAACCCTGTCTGGATATGATAGAGTTATAATATTGACAAAACCTAACTGTTCCAATTAGTGAAGCATTATCAGTTTATTGCTAATGCTCAATATTAAATGTGACAATTGAAAAATTGATTTGTCTGGATACAAATTTATAGACAACATTGAATCTTTTGTTTAACTCTCAGAATCGTACATTATTGTTTGCCGGGAAGTTGTGCAGACCAGACAAAAACAGTTAAACTCGGACGGAAAGTGATAATTGTGTTTTGTAAATAGTAATTAAATAGTTTTTTACCACCTGAACTGTTTATAAGACTGGATGGTTTCTATTTACGGTGAAGTCAGATCTGGTGGTGTACTGTACTGTGAACGCTGTATATTATAGAGATTGTAGTATACACAGTAATTATGGATAGTCCGCTGTCAGGTGGGTCCTTTTTATCGCCTTTGTCTGTCCGTCTTTCTGTCAATGTCTGACTGATTGTGTCTATGAGTTCAAATGTCCCTTTTTCTGTCAATATCTAACTGATTGTGTCTGTTAGTTCAAATGTCTGTCTGTCTGTCTGTCTGTCTTTCTGTCAATGTCAGACTGGTTGTGTCTATTAGTTCAAATGTATGTCTGTCTGTCGTTCTGTCAATGTCTGACTGATTGTGTCTATTAGTTCAAATGTCTGTCTTTCTGTCAATGTCTGACTGATTGTGTCTATTATAAGTTCAAATGTCTGTATTTCTGTCTTTTTGTCCATGTCTGACTGATTGTGTCTATTAGATCAGTTCAAATGTCTGTCTGTCCTTCTGTCAATGTTTTACTGATTGTGTCTATTAGTACAATGACTGTCTGTCCGTCTCTCTGTCAATGTGTGACCAATTGTGTCTATTAGTTCAAATGTCTGTCTGTCTGTCATTATGTCAATGCCTGACTGATTGTGTCAATTTTATGTTCAAATGTCTGGCTGTCTTTTTGTATTTTATTTCATTTACAAACTAAGCTGTAAGCTTTTATAAACCATGTTCCTGCTTAGTTTGGGCAACTTGTACCACACCAGCCTCGAATTTTAACAAGTTGTTGGATATGAAGGAAGTGTTAAATGCTAAGAATTAATATACAATTAGCAAACATAGTGAACTATCAACCCTTTCCCTTATACAACAAATCTGCAGCAGTCGACTTTTGAAACATAGTGACAAAAACCTGAAAAATCTCCGTAAAAGATAGCTTATAATAAATTATTGTTAAATAAAGTTGAAAACTTTGTGACCAAAGGAGAAATTGCTCATCATGATGCTTTCAAAAGTCGTCTGCTGCTAATTTGCATCAAAATGCGTCTGCAAGTGGGAAAGGGTTAAGATAAGAGTGCACAAATGTGAAATCTTATCTTTGTCTACACTGTTTGCAAATGTTTTTTAACCATTTCCAACATATAACAAATCTGTAGCAGACAACTTTAAAAACAGCAATATTAGAATGTGGAATATCTCTATAAATGCAAGAATAATAAGTGAAAAGAGTTGAAAACATTTTGTGGCAAAAGGTGAAATTGCTCATCACGGGCAATTTCTCCTTTTGCCACAATGTTTTTAAAAGTCGTCTGCTGCAGAGGCGTCAGAAAGCGTCTATGAGTGGGAAAGGGTTGAACCCTTTTCAACGCTGGCTCATTTGGAAGCCTATCCCCACAGAAAATTTGACTGGAAATCCCACTGGGATGAGGGTGGGATCCCAGTGGGATTCCAATTGGGATCCCACCGATCCCACTGGGAAAATTGGTCGGGATCCCACCTTTATCCCAGTGGGATCCCACCCTTATCCCAGTGGGATCCCACCCTTATCCCAGTGGGATCCCACCATCATCCCAGTGGGATCCCACCCTTATCACAGTGGGATCCCGACCAATTTTCCCAGTGGGATCCCACCCTTATCCCAGTGGGATCCCACCCTTATCCCAGTGGGATCCCACCATCATCCCACCCTTATCCCAGTGGGATCCCGACCAATTTTCCCAGTGGGATCCCACCCTATCCCAGTGGGATCCCAACCAATTTTCCCAGTGGGTCCCACCTTTATCCCAATGGGATCTCATCATTATCCCAGTGGGATCCCACCATCATCCCAGTGGGATCCCACCCTCATCCCAGTGGGATTCAAACAAATTTTTCCAGTGGGTCCCACCCGCATCCCATAGTTTTGTTGAGATTTCAATGAGATTTCAGTCAGAGAAAGGTGCAAAGTAACATTGAAATTTGAGTAAAATGTGTTCAAGAACATCTAAAATCAGTGTTGTGACCTCTGTGAATGTTCAAAAGATATATACATAAAATTTTAGAATTGAAAGGAAAACATAATTACAAACTGATTGTAGAAAAATGTGAACAGACAGATAGATGACGACAAGTGATCACAATAGCTCACCCGTCACTTTGTGCTCAGGTGTAGTTAGAAGTCATGCAGTTTAAATCAACTATAAATTATGAGCTCAAATATCTAACAAAGTTTTATTTTATTTAATTAATCTTTTAATTGTATTTATTATCTCGGATGCTCCTATTTTGTTGTTGAGCTTGGGAACCACTGTTTCCATCCAGATCCTGGTCTTCTCCTCCTCTGTGGCCGTCAAATGAAAGTTGTTGAACAGTTCACCTAAAACAAATGACAATATGTTGTAAATTTCATGTGACAACAAGAAATAATTATACTGCATGTACAACCATAAAAATCAGTACCCTAGCTCATTCTAACCATGAGATAAAAAATCTGCCATTAATGATTTACATGATACTTAATTTATTTGTGTTATCATTGAGCCATTAATGCAAGGCAAATGAAATACAGTACTTTAAAGTAAATGAATGAATGAATGTATATTGTTTTATGGCGCATCGACAGCTAAGGTCATTTAGCGCGCAATTAATTACTTTAAAGTAAAACAGTACTGTGAAATACAAGTAAAAACATGATTTCTTTAATATAATAAATAAACAAACAAGAAATATCACTGAAGATGATAAATACCCCCTAAACAGCACCTTGACCTACACCATAACTTAATAAGTAAAAGGGCCATAACTCTGTAAAATAACATGCAATCGCAACCCCTTTAGGATATGCACATCTCCTCATGTAAAATTCTATTGAATTCCACCCAGTGGTTGTAAGAAATAGGCCCGACAAAATATGGCTTCTGGCCAACCGACAGCCCGACACAGTGACTCCTATATACCCCTTCATTTAATAATACTTTTTCCTAAATATTTACTGGTTTAGGTCGATTTTGCGTCTTTGCTTATTTTGATGCGTCACATATAATTATATCTGCAAGATGAATGAAAACATCTGCAATACTAAATGATGTTTTACTTTAACGATTACCTTACAGACATTTCTATGATGTCCTGACATTGTCTCAATATGAGCTGTTCCACCAGAAAACCAGCATCATCGACTCTGCGTAATGTATGGATCCAGGTCAGCCTGCGCAGTCCAAGGCAGGATAATCCTGACCAACACATTTCGTCTTAGATTGATAGAGGTATATAGAGTAATGATTCATGAAACATAAAATCCACAGGAGGTAGAAAGTGTCTGTCCAAGTTAGCCTGTGTGACATGCTAAGGATGATCCGGATCGTCACTTTACGCAGAGTCTACAATGTTGGTTTTCTCGCTGGACAGTTCATATGTGGAAAGGAACTGACAACTGTCAGAAGAAGTATAAAGCGATTGTTAGGATTTCTTTAACAAAACATTATTGAAAAGACTCAGGCCTCGAATTCAGCAACCATTTTTGAGAATATTCTAAAGACTCCAACAAAAAAACACTTCAAATTTCATAGACATTCATATAAGGTAAATATCTAAGTAATTATATAAAGTAAGTTTGCAAACTTATCTCTTAATACTTTTCTAAATATTCATGGTTGAATATTGCACTCTTTCAAATAATAGGTTTAATTTTCATTAATTTGACAGGACTGTATGAAAATTTACATTTGAGGACTTAATCCTCAAGTCAGGTATATAAATATAAAATATTCACCTTTGTTGTCAATAGTTTATCTGGAACACCGGGAGCAGGTTACTGTGGTAGTGTCCTTGAAACTTTCGTCAGTTTTCCCAAGCTAGAATGTTTTCCTAATTCTGCCCGCTTCCTCTGAAAAGTATGCATTCAAGTATTAATTCAAATTAATTTGAACAGCTGGTTTAGGCAAATATAATTTGTAAATGTGGGAATGTGTCTTGAATTTGTGCATTCTGCTCCAGTAAAAATTTATGGTTCAAACAAATCAGATCCAAGCCCCAGTAGCTCAGTGAGTCGCTAGCGACGCGGGCTGTCAATCCAAGGGTTGTGAGTTTGAATCCAAGCTCGGCCAACATTCTTTCCGACGATTGAAAAGTCATTGTGACCTGCATAATTCGTCTTTCACCAATGGGCTGTTTAACAATCTATGTGGAAAAGCAACCAGTTGCTTAGAAACTATGTTGAAAACAGCGTTAAACCCCAATCAATCAAACAAAAGTTAATGTCATATTGCAATCAATACAAAAGTCCCCTACCTCTAAGTGTGACCTTGACCTTTGTGGTACAGGCCTGTGTCTTGGGTGCCACCTCATCATGGTGAACATGTGTGCCCAGTAACTTAGAAATCCTATGATGCATGGTTTAGATATGAGCCGAACAAGGTAGTCCTATCAAACTGTACTCATTTTGACCTTTGACCTCCAAGTGTGACCTGCACATTTGAGGTACAGGCCTGGGTCTTGTGCACGCCAGGCCACCTCAGCATGGTTAACGGGTGTGCCAAGTTTCTTTGAAATCCTATGATGGATAGTTTAAGTTAAGATGCGGGCCGGACAAAGTTAGGTGGGACTGACGGACAGAATCGACCAAACCTATAGTCCCCATCCGGTCACTGAACGGTAAGGGACTAATAAAAAAATAGTTTTCTCCTGCATCAATGTTTAGGTGGGTGCTGTACGCAGGTTAACATATTCCAATTATATGATCAGTGTTTTGTGGGTTTTTTAACCCAAATTTGGGCCGACATTCACAATAAAAAGACTTAATTCCCTTTTTTTTCACAAAAGTAGGTCTAAATTTCACAAAATTTGCCTTTTATCACATTTAACATGTCAATATTTTCACAATGAAAAGGGCCCTGGTCACAAAACAGCGAGAAAAAACACTGATGATCAAATAAATGTTTTAAAATATTTCTGTAATATTAATCTTTTGGGACAGAGGGGGAATTTTGAGATCTTCGTCACAGCTTTTTGATTGCAATAAAAATGAAATAATGCAAGATAAAGGAAAAGTATTTACTTACGAACATTCTAGAACACTTTATCCCTCAACCAAACAAAAATAAATGCAAGCATCGGCGATAAATTGCATATACAATCCGTGAATCAGCATTCGTGTTGAAAATGGTCGCCATCATGGTTTGAACAGACGCTCGATCTTTTATTTATGACGTCATGCCACGCGCCAATGACGTACCATATTTTAAACATAAATAATTCATGTTAAAAAAATAAAGACGGTCGATGGGATGCAATGAATTGGTAGACGCATTTTTTATGTATCTAAAGCAGACAAAAAGTGTCTTCCTTTCTCACAATATTTTAAAATTAAAAGTTTGTTAGCTGAAAGTATCTCCTGCGTCAAATCCCAGAATGGCTTATTAGAAACCCAGCAACAATGTTTAGGTGCACCATGGGTGCTGTTTTCCAATGATCAGTGTTTTGTGTTTTTTTCAACCTAAAGAATTTATAAAAAAATCTGGACAAATGTGCGCAGAGGCATGTATTTAAGCAATTTGGAAATCCAGTTGATGACATGTCATACATTAATTAATTTGAACTGACCCGAATATAAATGCTTCGAAAAATCCATTTTACTTATGCAAGTGTGGCTGTCTAAATCACGTGACCTAACATATTCACAGCCCTTTGTTTTAATTTCCCCGGATATTGAGCTACGTCATATGAAAACCCACATTATTTATCAATGAGCTACGATCACATTTCATACTTCTATGTCAGCTTTTCACTGAGTCATTGTTATTCCCCTGTGGAGTTAAAGATGTTTTTTGTGACAATATGAATGGCGAAAACGAAAGATCCTGACCAGACTATATATATAAATATATATATGAATATCAACTGGTTGCAGAGACCCAAAATGTCATTTTTGTCATTTGTGTATGACGTGGCTCATTTGTGGAGGAAAGAAGTAGGTCAGAGCTGCAGAGTTTTTTCCTGGGTAAATAAGTTGACCCTTACCTATTTGTAGACGCATTTATATGCATCTGCAGCTAACACATTTCAATAACATTGTGACAAAAGGAGAAATTGCTACTTTAACTATGATTTTTTCAACTCTATTATTCATTTCACCCAGGGACAATACATATACTGTTCAACTTATGTTTGAAGAGATAATCAACAATTTGCCTATAAGTTTAAAGATCGTCTGCTGAAGATTTGTTTGTAAAAAGGATTGAGGCAAGCATTTTTTTTTAGTGTGATTTTTTTCTTCAAATTAAGTGCAGATTATGATTCCTGATTTCATGTGATCTAATTTGAATAGCTAAATGTCCATATTAAAATTGCAGACAATTGAAAAAAAAAAAAAAAAAAGTTTTTTCTTTCAATAAATCAACAACGACAAATAATTTAAGTTCATTAATAACTGTTTTATCAAAGTAGACAAAGTATAAGTCTTAGAAGTATAATTGAAGTACCATGCATGCAATGTCAATTTTCTAGTGAAAATTTAATGGGATCCCAATGGGAAATCTACTCAATCTCAGTGGGATTGATATGTCATTTTCACCGGGATCCCAGTCACTGGGATCCCGGTCACCAGTATCCCACTGGGATTAATTTCTATCCCACTGAAATGATGACATCCCACTGGGATATGATCATCCCACTGGGATCCCACTGGGATCCCGGTGGGATCCCAGTTTGATTTTCTGTAGGGATATATGCAGGCGATGACTTTTGAAACCATTGTGGAAAAAGATGAAACTGATGAGCTATTTCTCCTTTTGTCACAATGATTTGAACACTACCTGTAGTCAATAATTATACTTTGGTTTATAGAAATTATCCATATTTTTGTACAGATTAGTCGTTTGCTGCAGATTTACTGTATGCATAGGCTTAAAAAGGTGTGAAGTTTAATAAGCATTTCTTGCTTTAACACTTTCCCACATTCAACAAAACTGCAGCAAATGACTGGAGGCAAAAGTGTGAAATATCTCTGTAAATGATAGTTTAATTATTGAATAAAATGAAAACCTTGCGACAAAAGGAGAAATTGCTCATCATGAGCAATTTCTTTGTTGGCCACAATATTTTCAAGAGGCATCAAAAAGCATTTGTATGTGGGGAAGGGGTAAGGCACATATAGCAAAACATTGTTAACACATTGACCGTTTATTGTGAAGACATCAATATGTTGTTTTGTCTGTTTGTATATGAACACCTGTCTACATGTCTTTTTGTTTGTGTTTTTGCCTGTTTATTGGTTGGCTTGCTTGTGCATGTCATTTTGCCTGTTTCTCAGTCAGTCTATCATGTGCTTCATGCAAAACATTGTTAACACATCTCCCTTTTTTATAGAAAATCTTCATATTTTTGCCTAGATACTTTCAAAGTCGTCTGCTGCAGATTTATTGTATGTGGGAAAAGTTAAAATTAGTGGACAGATAAGCAAATGTTGCTTTAAGGCACATATAGCAGAGTACATATCATGGGCTTGATGTAAAACATTGTAAACACATCTACCATTTTTAACTTGACTATTTGAAGAATAAGGAGGGATAATTGCAGTTCCTTATGCGTTGGTGTTGCAACTTTGGTTAAAGTTTTGTTTGTAAGGCCTTAATTTTCTCACAAACCACAGATACTATTGCTTTGAAACCTCACACACTTATTGGAGGTCATCAAATGACCTTGTAAGACAAGTTCCATAACTTTGGATACTATCACCCCATGAGGAAATGGAAGGAGGATACCCATAATCCAGTGTGTGCATGTTTTTGTCGACCTTCACTGTCCAAACAAAACTTATTTTGCATTAAATCCACCCAAGACTTATCCAACTTGATTTATATTACAATACTCAGAGGCCACTATATCATTAACAACTGTTGACTATATATAGTATCAAATGGCCGAATAGTAGAGCATGCTGTCTTACGGATATCTCTTGTTTGTGAAGTCATTGATTTGTTGTTTTGACTGTTTATATGAATGCCTGTCCACATGTCTTATTGTTTGTTTCTTTATGTTGTGTTTTTGACTGCTTGTGCATGTCATTTCGCCTTTTTGTCAGACAGTCATTCCACATGTCTCATTGTTTATTTGTCTGTCTACAATGGTTTCCCCCTTTTAGAAGTCCAGATAAGGACAGGTATTCAGCTCCTTTTCCCTCAATTTCTCTCTTATTATTAAAGCAAACCCTTTGTTGTGGGTACTCAAAAGAATTGTCTCACTGAGACGATTCTTTTGAGCGCCCACAACATAGGGTTTGAGGGTCAAATAAAGATTGTAGACAATGCAAAACGCCCCTAATATCTCGAGCTCTGATACAACAAATCTGCAGCAGCCAACATGTTACACATTTCAGAAACATTATGTAAATCCCTGAACTAGAATAGAAAACATTGTGGTAAATGGAGAAATTTCATTGCTTATTACCAACAATTTCTCCCTTTTCCACTATCTTTTCAAAAAATGTGGGAAATGATGAAATGCGGTCAGATTCTTTTTATGTTGCATGCAATACTGACTTTATAATATGGATATAGTAAGTATATTTTAGAATGTCAGGTTTGGTTACAACTGTTACTGTTGTGCACGAATACATCAAAATGTGCATATAGAATTAAGTTTATAAATGTTACAGATGTATTCTGTGTAAATAAAAAGAAGTTATATATAAAGACCTGTAATTGCTTTTTAAAATCTGTTAATTGGAATGGTAATTGGATTTTCCAAGCATTCCCATATGATCACTCTCAATTTGTAATTGTTATTGTCTCAATAATGTTCAAAAAGTGACATTAACAAGCATTAAATATAAAAATTATCTTTTTTCATGTATTAATGGTGACCTGCATTGAGTCTTTTCTTCAAACACACAAATTGGCAGCAGATGACTTTAAAAACATCTTTCGAAAAAATCTCTGTATATTAAAGTATGATAATCAAATAGAGTGGGAAAACATTGTGACGAAAGGAGAAATTGCTCATCATGAGCAATTTCTTCTTTTGTCACAATGTTTTCAAAAGTTGTCTTCAAAATGTTCCTGTATGAGGGAAAGGGTTAAAAATACGCCCAGCAATAAACACAAACCTTTCCAGGATACAGATAACTGAAGATGCCTCTGCAGTAGACAATTTTTTAAAACATAGCGAGCACTGCAGAGATGGTCATGAAACTTTATAGGAATGCTTATCAGCATGTACAGTTGAGCATCTCAGGTGTATGGCTTTTGCATCTGAAGTCTGTAATGCTTAGAACTATGAACCTGGATCGGCCGGGTCATAGTTACAAAAGACTAGCAATGGTTACAGTAATGGCTGCCCTCCTTTAAGTGCTCAGGGTTGCGGAGTAAGCATTACAACTAGCTGGTGTCAGGATAAATGGACCAGTAAGAACTGGTTACTTACACAGGAAACGCTGTGATATAACTGAAAATTGTTGAAACCAACGTACAACACCAGTCAATCAATCAATCAACATGACCCATTTCCACATACAACAAATCTGCAGCAAATGACCTTGAAAATATGATCTACACAAAAAATAGGGTAACTCTCTATAAATGAAAGTTATATAATAATTATAAAAAAGAGTTGAAAACATTACATGACATTTAATGAAGAAATTGCTCATTTTGGGACATTCATGCATGTTTCAAAAGCCCTCTGCTGCAAATAAGGGTTAATTTTAGAATACATCTATTAAGTTTAACCCTTTCCCTCATATAGACGCTTTCTGACGCCTCTGCAGCAGACGGCTATTTAAAAACATAGTGACAAAAGAAGAAATTGCACAAAACGTGCAATTTCTCCTTTTGCCACAATGTTTTCCACTTTTAGTCATAGGTTATCCATTCAATTATAAAGATTTTCTATTTTTTGGCAAACATGTTCAAAGTCGTCTGCTGCAGAATTGTTGTATGAGGGAAAGGTTTAACTCTAAGTTTAATGAAGGACCAAAATAAAGTGATCTTAATAAATTATAAAGTGAAATAATGAAATAACTTCATCATCTATGTTTGATTGAAGATATATAGCAATGAAAATTCGAAAACTCGATTAATTCTAATGACTTCATTATGGTTCTGTTGACTTATTTATATTTATTTCATTTTATGAGCCATTAACCCTTTCCCACATACAGACACTTTCTGATGCCTCTGCAGCAGAGGGCTTTTGAAATCGTTGTTGCGAAAGGAAAAATTCCTTATAATGAGTAATTTCTTCATCGGCCACAATGATTTCAACTCTATTTAATAATCATACTATCATTTATAGAGATTTTCTATATTTTGGACTTAATAGTATTGAAAGTCGTCTGCTGCAGATTTATTGTATGTGGGAAAGGATTAAAGCATAGATAAGAAGGGCTTCCGAACAAACAGGTTCAGTATCGCAAAGTCGGTCTTGAACATTTATTGAAATTACTTTTTGGTAAAAAATATTGAGTTTAAATATTTACCAACTTATAACATAAGTGGGTGGGATCTTTTGGAGGAAATGTTTTATTACGTGATTGTTTGTCGAGTAATTTGCAGATTTTTATTGGAGTGGGGCGGAATACAAATACGAATTTTCATTAAGATAATGTGCAAAAGAAAGAGGGAGTTGTCGTGACGTTTGCAGTTTTTAACCCGTTCCCATATGCAACAAATCTTTGAACTTTGAAAAAATCTTGACAAGGATAGGTAACATTTGTATAAATGAAAGTATAATTATTGGAAGTATTATGAAAACATTGTAGTAAATGGAGAAATTGCTCATTATGAGCAATATTTCTTTTGCCACAATGTTTTCAAAATTCATCTGCTGCAAAGTTGTTAACCCTTTCCCTCATCCGACAATTCTGCAACAGATGACTTTGAACATATTTTGTCAAAACATAGAAAATCTCCATAATTGAATGGATAACCTATGACAAAAAGTGGAAAACATTGTTGCAAAAGGAGAAATTGCACGTTTTGTGAAATTTCTTCTTTTGTCACTATGTTTTCAAAAAGCTGTCTGCCTCAGAGGCGTCAGAAAGCGTCTATATGAGGGAAAGGGTTAAAATGTGTATGTATGAGTGAAAGGGTTAAATGAACATGAATGAATGGTTCTTTAAAGTCTGTTTTAATGATTTGTTGTTCGAAACCGAAACCAGTTTCCTGATATGTTTATATTTTGAGAGCCAATGTGGTATAAAAATGGGTCATTACCCTTTCCCATTTGCAGATGTATTTTGACAAATCTGCACCTGACAACGTTTGTACATTGCTCATTTAATTATTGAACTGCACGATCCCTTTTCCAAACCTTTGCTAAAGACCACTTTGGAATAGCAATTCCCTGTCTATCATAGAGACCAATACTTTTATAGCGTTTCCCAAATACTCATTTTCTGTATAAATGACCCTGCAATTAAAGACCACCTGTAAACAAAGACCAGATTGTTCATTTCCCATGGGTGGTCTTTAAACACAGGTTTGACTGTATACAAATTTTGTTTGTTTCCAAGTTTAAATCAGTTAACCATTTCCCTGATACAGATGGAAATTGTTGCTTTTGCAGCAGATGATTTTTTAAGTTAATCCTTTCCCTCATACGACAATTCTGCAGCAGACAACTTCAAACATGTTTTGTCAAAAAATAGAAAATCTCTATAATTGAATGGATAACCTATGACTAAAAGTGGAAAACATTGTGGCAAAAGGAGAAATTGCTCATTTTGAGCAATTTCTTCTTTTGTCATTATGTTTTCAAAAAGCTGTCTGCTGCAGAGGCATTTACTAAGAAAGCATCTATATGAGGGAAAGGGTTAATGTTAAATATAGAGAAATTACTGAAAGCATTTAGCAATATCTCCTTATTCAAAAACATCTTTGCAGAGGTCTAGATAAAGAGTGGTAACAGCTCTTTTCACCACAATTTCTCTCTTATTATCAAACCAAACATATAGTCTTATGATGAAGTGAGTACTCAAAAGAATCATCTCATTGAGACGATTCTTTTGAGTACCAACAACATAGGGTTAAAGGTTCAATTAAAGATTTTAGACCATGCATATTTATATTGTCATTGAATAACTTCAAAAGTTCCATCTTTTGCCTCATACTTTTTTCAAATCAAGCTCTAAAATATCATATCTGGTAGATTGTTAAAAATGAAATATCAGAATAAATACTCCTTTTGAAAAGGATGAGGAAAATTCTGCTGACAATTAATGCGTCAAGGGATGACTTTATCAGGATATGTATTTATAAATAGATGCAAACAGTTTTGACAAAAATTAGATTGCACAAACATACTGCCAGTCTGATCATATTCTTTTATACATCAACAAAGGATACTTTCCCTAGCTTAGGTAACACCCCAGGAATTAATTGCACAAATTTATGGACTTATAATTTCATTAATGCTTTATAGTCTATCCTATGGTGCTTTAATAGCTAGTTAACCCTTTCCCTAATACAGACGACATGTAAAGCCTCAGCAGCTGAGACGAGACTCTTGGAAAGCATTGTGGAAAGATACAAAGATGAACTCCATTTAACCGTTTCCCACCTGCAGACACATTTAGACGCAATAGCAGCAGACGACTTATGAGAACATTGTGGCCAAAGGTGAAATTATTTATGAAGATTTTTCAGGTTTTTGTCACTATGTTTTCAAAGACGTCTGCTGCAGATTTGCTGTATATGGGAAGAAAGGGTTAATGTTTACAGTACTCAAAAGAATTGCCTCACTTTCCCACATGCAGCCGCACTTGGACATAAACTATCACCAGCAGACAACTTTTGAAAACATTTTGGCTCAGCAAGAGAATTTACTTGAAAAGAACAATTCCTCCTTTTTCCAGAATGTTAACATTTCTATTCCATAAATATATACTTTTGTTTCTACACTTTATCCCTAATTTTGCCCAGACCTTTGTAAAAGCGTCTGCTGAAGATTTGCTTAACCCTTTCCCTCATACGACAATTCTGCAGCAGACGACTTTGAACGTATTTTGTCAAAACATAGAAAATCTCCATAATTGAATGGATAACCTATGACAAAAAGTGGTAAACAATGTGGCAAAAGGAGAAATTGCACGTTTTGTGCAATTTCTTCTTTTGTAACTATGTTTTCAAAAAGCCGTCTGCTGCAGAGGCGTCAGAAAGTGTCTATATGAGGGAAAGGGTTAAAGTGGGAACGGGTTAATTATTGCCACCATTTTGTCTGATGAGACTCGGCATAGCTTATTGACGTGAATATTATTTCCGTCCTTTGAAGTTTGATACTATTCTCCTAAAGTATTCGTCCGCCAATCTGAATACAAATTAAAACAAATTTGGTGCATTGCTTTTTTATTTGTCGCCCTAATGAATAATACCCACCGAAAATATTAGGAAATAAAAGATAAATTGTTTGACTTTCATTTTTCCCCATCTTTCGCTAATGAAATAGAGACAGACATACAATTAATTTTGCTCTTAATTTGTTTTTAATATTAACGTACCTCTTTCCTTCATAGACTATGCTTGTTAAACCCTTTCCCACATATAAAAAATCTGCAGCAGACCACATTGAAATAATTTTGGAAAAAATATGGTACAAATAAAAACATATTTATTGAATAAAGTTGAAAACATATAAAGGAGAAATTGCTCATTATGAGTAATTTCTCATGGTGTTTGCTCCAGAGGCGTCCGAAAGCAATTGTATGTTGGACAGGTTTTATGGCACTGCAGCAAAGGACTTATATCTTTGATATAATCAGCTATTGATGCCTCTGCAGCAAGCAACTGTAAAAAAGAGAAGCTCACAGGTTAGTTTAACAAAAATCAAGTTTCTCCTTTTCCTGCCAAATATATTTTCTAACCAGTAAGAACTATGTTTTGATTTGATAAAATCTGAGGGAAAATATATTCAACATATTGAAAAGTTGAAGTATGAATTTGAAACAACTTAAGTCTTATAAATAACAATGAAGAACAAGGAGTAATTTTGTCATTTAATGAACATTTTTTGCTTTTCACTGCATAAGTGTCAAAATTCATCTCTATCACTTAAATTTCCACATACAGCAAATCTGCTGCAGATGAAATCGAGGGCTTGGCGTGAAACGGTTGTAACTTAAAACCTATTTTGAAAACCCTGGTTTAGGGGCAATTTTGACCCTTTTGTAAACAATGCAAATTTAGGTGCCATTGCTCAGAACGAGCAATGGCACCTAAATTTACATTGTTTACCAAGAAAAGTGATTTAACTCTTATAAAGACTTTATGGCGAGGTGATTAACCTTGGTAAAAAAATACCAATTTTAGATACAACTGTTTCACGCCAAGCCCTCGAAATACAGGCGAAGATATGCAAAACACCTATACACCTATACACCTATACACCTATACACCTATACATGTATAGATAAAAGAATGATTATTGAATCGAGTTGAAAACTTTGTGGCAAAATGTGAAATTGCTCATGATAACCAACTACTCTTTTTTGCCACAATGTTGTCAAAAGGCTTCTGTAGGTGGGAAAGGGTTAATATTTCCATCCATGTAAGTACTGTTAAAACTGATGAAGTCATGCTTTAACCCTTTTCCTCATATAGACGCTTTCGGAAAACCTTGCAGCAGACAGCTTTTTGAAAACATTATAAGTGACAAAAGAAGAAATTAATGGCTCAAAACAAGCAATTTCTCCTTTTTCCACAATGTTTTCCACTTTTAATCATATGTTATCCATTCAATTTTAGAGATATTTCTATTTTTTGACAAAATATGTTCAAAGTCGTCTGCTGCAGAATTGTCGTATGAGGGAAAAGGTTAAATTTATCTTTCTGTCAACAAACAATTACTTCAACAAGTTCATAATTATATCAGATAACGATTAAAGATGGAAATATTCAGTCATATCAATTTTACAATCGGATGGTTCAAAACCATCCCCACCCAAATATGAAATCTTTTTATGATGTAAAAGTGTATCAAGACGCATAATGACGGACACACATCTTCAGCAGATGATGTTTGAAAACATTGTGGCAAATGGCGAAATTGCTTGTAATAACTAATTTCTTATTTTGCCATAATATTTACAACTCAATGATTTGTTTTATTGGGGTTTTACGCCGCTTTCAACATTATATCAGTTATATTACGGCAACAGTTCACTTATTCATGATCCCTGGGTAAACAAACCAGTACTAGGCTAGAAAATGTGCCTTGCCAAAGCGCACTCCACCAAGAATGTTGTGCCGTGACTGGGGATCGAACCCGGGATGCCCGGTTTCAAATCCCTGATGCTAACCACTCGACCACGGAGGATTCCTTCAACTAAATGAGCCGTTGTGATAATAATTTCAGTTGTTAATTAAGATTTTCACATTTTTGCCAATAAGTTTTCAAATCGTTAAAAATATCATCTGAGTAAATAGTCATAACTAAAGTGTATAAATAAAAAGAGAAATTGCTCATTTTGAGCTTATTTTCCGTTTCGAGGGCTTCATGCAAAACGATTGTAACTAGATCTTGTTCAATATGTAGTTTCAACTGTTTTGCATGAAAGCAGAGGTTTCCGAACCATCTGCTGCATATTATAGCAACAGATATTGTCTATATCAAGGAAAATGCTAATAATTTCAACCCTTATCCTGCTTTGTGTAACTTGTTGACCTTCAAGACTCATGTAGATAATTTGAGACCCAGTGCTTCCCGGGTTTACTTTCCAAACATGTCAGTCATGATGGAATTAATGCTCTTGGTCAAGACCCATTTTCCTGACGGTACCAGGGATCATGAAATAAGTGTACTGTTGCCGTGTTATATTGGAGAAACTATTGAAAATGGCAATGAAGACAAATAAAACATAAAAATAGGAATTAAAGAGAAGGTTATATGGATGATTATAAGTTACATGTAGTTGTTCTGATAACATTGAGGGTTTTGCTTTTTTTTATTTTTATTAATGCTAAATAACTTTCATAGGTGACAACAGGAAAATTTTAAAAAGGTATTGTCAACTTTTAAATAATAAATTGGCAGCCTGCTTCAGTGTTTGGAGAAGCATTATTGTCAAATGAGTTTGAACTACTAACCCAGTATGGTTATTATTTAGACCATGTCACCTGCAAAAAAGAATTAAGGTACTTAACGGCAACCAGCGAAGATCTAGATCATGCTGCTGTTTGGCACAGTTGCCTGTTTGCCGTCTAGATGTCACCACATTAAGATTGACTTTACAAAGTTGAAAACTCTCTATAAATGAAAGAACAAAAATTATTGAAGGTGAAAACATTGTGACAAAAGGAGAAATTGCTCTTTATGAGCAATGTCTCCTTTGCCACAATGTTATCAAAAGTTGTTTGCTACAGAATTAGCGTCAGAAGGTGTCTATTTGTGGGTAAAGGGTTAAAACAGTGTGTAAATCATTGTGAGAAAAGGATAAATTTAGTGGGAGATGGCTTGAAAATGTTAGGAAGTTAATTTAACTGACTGCAATATTAATGACTCAAACACTGTTTAACCGTTTCCCTCATAGACGCTTTCTGACGCCTCTACAGTAGACGGCTTTTTGAAAACATAGTGACAAAAGAAAAAATTGCACAAAACGTGCAATTTCTCCTTTTGACACAATGTTTTCCACTTTTTGTCAAAGGTTATCCATTCAACTATGGAGATTTTCTATGTTTTGAATAAATATGTTCAAAGTCGTCTGCTGCGGAATTGTTGTATGAGGGAAAGGGTTAAACAAATTTAATCTCTTCCCTCATTCAGACAACTATTGAATCAGCAGCAGATCTCGTTCAAACTTTGTATGATTATTAGAAATTGGTCAAATTCACACTGGCTCAGGTGTCAGGATAAATTGACCAGAGGTACTGGTAACTTAATTACCAAGGAAACGGCGAGACATAACAGAAAAAGTTTTGAAAGTGGCGTAAAACACCAATCAATCAATCAAAATCAGATCTGTCTCCATTCCATTAACCCTTTCCCTCATATAGACGCTTTCTGACGCCTCTGCAGCAGACGGCTTTTTGAAAACATAGTGACAAAAGAAGAAATTGCACAAAATGTGCAATTTCTCCTTTTGCCACAATATTTTCCACTTTTTGTCATAGGTTATCCATTCAATTATGGAGATTTTCTATGTTTTGACAAAATACGTTCAAAGTCATCTGCTGCAGAATTGTCGTACGAGGGATAGGGTTAATGTTTTCAACTCTGCATCAAATATACTTCTAATATTTCAGAATTTTTAATTCTTTTTCCAAAGTTCTCAAGCAGACGACCTTAAATTATATATCAGTTAAATAGTTTATACTGTTATCGTTTACACTTTTTGGCGTGATTTGGTTTAATAAAGTTTTATTATAAGCATTTTTGTCTGCACCTTTTAACATGTTTACCCATTATAGTATTTATCATGAGTTATCTTTTTCAAGTATAATTCGGGGGGAAAGGGAAAATTCTGGCAGATTTAAGTCTTAATTTATGTCAGAATAGTAGACAGCATTGTGAAGAAAGAAGAATATTATTTTCAAATTCTTGTTTTTGCTCATTGTTTTTTCTAATTCATCAGCCACCAAGACAACAAAATGCATTTGCATGTGGGAAAGTGTTAAACACCCATGGATGGACCATAAAATGTTGATTATTTATTCCCATCTCAATAGGATATCGTGTTTTTTTTGTAGTTATAAGACTTCTGAAGAATTGATAATTGTATTTTTTATTATCTATCAAAATTGTGGGTGAAAGTTCTCCGTACGTCAACTCCCCGATTGTTCGGTGAAAAGTCAAGTAGTTTTGGGATTAAATTATTTTATTTATCCAAAAGGCGGTGAACAGTAGCTTGTTGTTAAATCAAATTTATGATATGAAATGTGAATTGTCATTTCGGATTGTCATCACCTTCGAGGTAAAATATCTTTTTTTTTTACTTAGTTCTTCTGTTGAAATTATGCTTTTGGTTTAATTGGACTTAGTTTTCTTATTATATTTGCAGATTCTTATTTATATATAGTCAATTGAAAATATTACAGAAATTAAACCTGTATCCCGCTTACAAAACATCTGTAGCAGACGACTTTGGAAACATCCAGACAAAATGTGGTAAATCTCTTTAAGTGAATGTATAATTTGTTTGATAGATTGAAAACATAATTTTTGGCAAAAGTAGAAATTGCTCATTATGAGCAATTTCTCCTTTGGCTACAATGTTTTCAAAAGTTGTCTGCTGCAGATGTATCAGAATGCGTCTACAAGTGGGAAAGGGTTAAGACTAAGTATAATCCAATTCAGGAATTGAGTTATGACTCCACTATAAGAATATAAATCACAACCTTACTCATATTGATGTATGTCACATCTCTGATTGCTGAACAAATTATAGTATTCATTCTTTCCCACATGCAACAAATCTGCAGCAGACGACTTTGAAAATATGGTGACAAAAACCTGAAAAATATCCATAAAAGATAGCTTAATTGTTAAATAAAGTTAAAAATATTGTGGCCAAAGGTGAAATTGCTCATCATCAGCAATTTCACCTTTGGCCACAATGTTTTCAAAAGTCGTCTGCCGCTATTGCGTCAAAATGCGTCTGCAGGTGGGAAAGGGTTAATTCTTTCAATGAATCTGAAGTGTCAATGATAATGATGATGATTATAAAATATCTTTCTGCATGTATATTTATAATATCCTTTAGCCGATGTCACAGGAAAACCAACCTTATGATGTCTTTTTAGTTTAACCCTTTCCTTCATATAGACGCTTTCTGACGCCTCTGCAGCAGACAGCTTTTTGAAAACACAGTGACAAAAGTAGAAATTGCACAAAACGTGCAATTTCTTCTTTTGCCACAATGTTTTCCACTTTTTGTCATAGGTTATCCATTCAATTATGGAGATTTTCTATGTTTAGACAAAATACGTTCAAAGTCGTCTGCTGCAAAATTGTCGTATGAGGGAAAGGGTTAAATAAGTAACATTTTGATTATATTCTTTATTGTTGGATTTTGGTCTTATATATAGCACATGATTCTCAAAAGACATCCTGAATGCTTGTGGCATGAGATGGCTAAAATAGAAGATAATAATCAGATAGCACTGATGCATTCATGTGCAAGATTCTGATGGTTGGTTTTCGTTTGTCGTGGATCATATATTTGGTTTAGATTTATCTATATATATATATATATACATGTATAATATTATACAAATTCTGATAAATTAAAATTTATTGATTTTGATGTTTCAAAATGATAATTGATGAAAACTTCCTTGATAGAAACTCCTTTATAATTGTCCAAAGCAGATATCTTTTGAGTTCAAAGTGAGAGAAAGGGGATTATTTATTAAAGATTTTAACAAAAGGAGAAATTGCTATTTATATATATGCGCAATTTCTCCATTTACCACAATGTTTTCAACTCTATCTGTGACTGATATACTTCCATTCAGGGAGATTTTCCATTTTCATTCCTAATTATAATACTTTCGAGGGCGTCTGCTGCAGATTTCTATTATTTAATAAAGGGTTAACAGTTTGCTATAAAAATTCACAATATATGCATGCCTTGATGAATATCCAACAAAAACGACACAGAGCATTAAATTTTTATGATAGCGCAAATATAGCACTTATCTAGATTGAAATGCTGTTGAAATAATAAAATTATATGTATTGTGATTTTAATTGCACAAATGCGCATAACAGTTAACAAAATAGAGTATTACAGATGATAATAACTTTAACCCTTTCCCACATGAAGACACATTTTGACGCCTATGAAGCAGACGACTTTTTAAATCATTGTGGCAAAAGAAGAAATTGCAATTTCTCTTTTTGTCACAATGATTTCAACTATATTCAATACATTTTTCTTTTAGAGATGTTTCATATTTTCGTCTAGGTGTTTTCAAAGAAGTCATAGCTGCTGATTTGTATTTGGGAAAGGGTTAAAACTCATTGACTGTTTTCCTTTCAAACAAACAAAAAATCTGCAGCAGACGAATTTGAAAATCACTGTCTAAGATTATGTTTAGAACTGAGTTGAAAAATATGAGCAACTTCTCCTTTTGCTTAGTCATCTGCTTCAGATGTGTCGATCATATATTGCAAGTGAGAAAGGGCTACCGAATTGCACAAAAGTGCATTGCAGTTTGCAGTTAACAACATAGGGTAATATAGATCATAACTTTAAAAGTCATTGACTGTTGTCACTGGTTATCCCTTTCCAACATAATCAAAACCACAGGGGTAAACCTCATGGGTAAAAATATGGAAAATCTCAATAAATTAATGTGAAGTTATCAAATAGAGTTGAAAACAATATAACATAAAAAGAAATTGCACAATATCAGCAATTTCTCCTTTTATCGCAATGTTTTCAAAAGTCATCTGCATGTGGGATTATGTTGAAACGCCCTTTGTCATAATTATACTAATTTGTTAGACCTTTTTGTTCTTGATTCATATTTCATGGGAATAATGTTGTGTAGAGAACTTACCGTGAGACAGCCAGAAACACACATGGCTCTGGTTAACCGCCAGCAGTAATATCATTAAAATACTGTTGAAAACATTGTAAAACTCCAATCAATCAATGTCCAGACATGCTCTGCTCAAGGGTATACTCTTGGCGTTGTTGTCATAAAAATACCCTCCTTTAAACTTACCTCATAACTCAAAAATTAGTTACACATATTCAAATGAAACTTAGTACACATGTTCCTAGAAACAATATGTATGTCTATACCAAGTCACATAACTCTGGCTTTAATAGCTATTCAGTTATGCCCCTTTTGGATTTCATGAACATTAATGAAAAAATAGACGAGCTTTGGCGTTCGGTCCGCGGCGCTCTTGTTTATGATAATACATTTTTGAAATTCATGGCTACTATGGAAATATTTGGTGAACAATTTGTATCTACATGACATTAGGAAGCATATTTTCTTTTTAAAAATGAAAAACATTGTGGGAAATGTAAATACATTTTGTCTTTTTGGTTTTGTTTAGACTTTAGTCACATAGTTAGGTAAATTAAGAAGCCTTGGTATAACCATAATATGGTTAAAGAGGTTTAAATCTCAAATCAATTAATTAACCCTTTCCCACTTACAAACAAATTGCAGCAGATGACATTGAATGCATCTACTGTGGACCTTATGGAAAACTGCTGTAAATGAAAGTATGTAACAGCTGATTAGGGTTGAAAAAAGTTGTCTGCTGCAGTGGTGTCCAAAAGCGACTACAAGTGGGAAAGGGTGAAGACTTTTAATATAGATCATAAATAAAACACTATAATTATGATTATATTGTGATTGAGAAACATTTAAAACGATTAACTCTTTCCCACTTGTTGATGCAATGTGACGTATTTGAATGAGACAACTTTTGAAAACATTGTTGCAAAAGGAGAATTGTTATAACGAGCAATTTCTCCTTTCGTCACAATGTTTTCATCTCTATTCAATGATAATTAATACTTTCATTTATTGAGATTATCAATAGTTTGTCTTAGATGATTGCAAAGTCGTCTGCTGCAGATTTATTGTATGTTGGAAAGGATTAACACCTGCTGTCTGTATATAATATTATATATACCTTAACCCTTTCCCACATGCAGACGCATTTTGATGCGATAGCAGCAGACGACTTTTGAAAATACATGTATTGTGGCCAAAGGTGAAATTGCTCATGATGAACAATTTCTCCATGGGCCACAATGTTCTCAACTTTATTCAACATTTATAAGCTTTCATCTTTTATGGACATTTTTTGGGTTAATGTCACCATGTTTTCGATCTCGTCTGCTGCAGATTTGCTGTTTGTGAGAAAAGGGTTTAATTGATATAAGAAACAAGGATTCACCTGCCCCACTTTGTATTAATCAAGTTTTATATCTAGTTACTTCCCTTTTACCTTGTGGAGAAGATATTCTTACACTCAGGGTTTTTGCATTCAAGATGTCTAAAGTAAAATTGATTTAACCTTTTCCCACTTACAACATGTCTAGAGCAGAATGGCTGTGAAAACATCTAGGCCAAATATGGAACAGCTCTTTAAATGAAAGTACTAGAACAGTCATTAACCCTTTCCCTCATACAACAATTCTGCAGCAGACGACTTTGAACGTATTTTGTCAAAACATAGAAAATTTCCATAGTTGAATGGATAACCTATGACAAAAAGTGGAAAACATTGTGGCAAAAGGAGAAATTGCACGTTTTGTGCAATTTCTTCTTTTGTCACTATGTTTTCAAAAAGCCGTCTGCTGCAGAGGCGTCGGAAAGCGTCTATATGAGGGAAAGGGATAAACAGACGCTTTTTGATGCCTCTGCAGCAGACGACTTTTGAAAACTTTTGAAATCATATGAGCAATTTTCTTCTTTTGCCACAATATTTTCAGCCCTAATCAATAATAATACTTTTATTTAAAGTGATATTCAATAGTTTTGCCTAGATGTTTTCAAAGTCGTCTGCTGCAGATTTGTTGTATCTGGGAAAGGGTTAAGTAGTGTTTTTAAAACATTTTGTCAGATGCTTCAAAATGAATCATGTTGGAAAGGATTAATATCTGGAAGATTAAATGTATGATTATATAACAGAATTATAATTGTTCCTTGGGTGATCCTCTACCAAGATTGTAAAATGAAAGAATTTGCTAATTTTCACATACTGGTATTAATTCGCCGACTTTCAAAATATTTTAAAACATGTCAAAATCTTCTTAAGTATGTCAAATTTAAAAACATTGGTGAAATTAGATTTATGTTAATATCATTGTGCAACATATCTTTGCAGCATTACTATAACCTTTTCCCTTATATAACAAATCTATGTGAGATCATCCGATACTTTGAAAACATCTAGGAGAAATTCTCTAGTCCAAAAATGTCAACCTTTGGGAAAGGGATTCTTAACCCTTACCCACTTGTAGACGCTTTCTGAGGCTTCTACAGCAGACAACTTTTGAAAACATTGTGGCAATAGAAGAAATTACTCAAAACAAGCAATTTCTGCTTTTGCCA
This sequence comes from Serripes groenlandicus, assembly GCA_031761405.1. Classification (NCBI taxonomy): domain Eukaryota; kingdom Metazoa; phylum Mollusca; class Bivalvia; order Cardiida; family Cardiidae; genus Serripes; species Serripes groenlandicus. The sequence goes on along the minus strand of JASEVX010000001.1, from coordinate 226,113,409 downwards.
CAAAGTTTTAAACTTTTTTTTATAATTATACCGCTTTTGTAGAAGAGGGGGTATATAGGAGTCACTGTGTCAGTTTGTCTGTCTGTCGGTCTGTCGGTCGTAAGCCATATTTTGTCCGGCCTATTTCTTACAAACCACTGGGTGGAATTCAATAACATTTTACGTGAACCTTCTATACCAAGAGGAGATGTGCATATCCTAAAGGGGTTACAATTGCATGTTATTTTACAGAGTTATGGCCCTTTTACTTGTTAAGTTATGGTGTAGGTCAAGGTGCTGTTTAGGGGGTATTTATCATCTTCAGTAATAGTTTTAGTTAAACTTATTTATGGAGATTTTCATGTTTTGTCAAGATGTTTTCAAAGTCGTCTGCTACTGATTATTTGTATGTAGGAAATGGTTAACAAGACATGGATCAGAGTTCATATCTCTAATACATATATTTTTACATTGTAATAAGTTTCATCTGACTTAGGAATCAGAGCTGGATCTGTTCATGTTCTAAAATAATTATTTGAAACTCGATCCAATTTTGTTCTCAAAAGAAACTAAAAATCATCTTCACATTCATTAATAGAGATCTTTAATTGTTATATGCCTTTATGTTTTCAAACTGCTGCAGATTTTTTCTATTTTGGGAAAGGATGAATGGTGGGGTCAGGTGAGTAAAGAATGATGGTGTTTATTACATATTATATGGTGATTTCATTCTTGATAATGGTGATCATTCTAGGATTCTAAAATTGGATGTTCAATTTATGTTTCTTTCTGGCGTGACCGACAAAAAACAGGAATTCTTTTAACCCTTTTACACATACAACAAATTGGCAGCCGACAACTTTCAAAACATCTGGGAAAAAATATGGAAAATATTTAATTATTGAATAGAGTTTAGACGATATGAGGACAAAAGGAAAATTGTCATTTACAGCAATTTCTCCTTTTGCATCAATGTTTTATAAGTGGTATGCTGCAGAGGCATCAAAATGTGAATCATTGAACTCATAAAAGTTCCATCAGTGGTTAACCCTTTTCCTCATATAACTTTGAAAATATCAAGGCAGAAATAAGCTTAATCTCTAAAAAGAAAGTTATTATTGAAAGGTGTTGAAAATAGGATGGCAAATGGTAAAATTGCTCATCATGAGAAATTTCTCATTTTGCCACTATGTTTTCAAAAGTTGTTTAATTCAGACTTCCAGGGTCTGAGTCCTTCATGCAGCTGCCATCTCTATTGTTCTTGAGCATGATGCATTCTACAGCAATCTTTACCTTTTCAAGCATCTACAATAAATTATTTTTTCAAGCATCTACAAAAGATATCCTTTTCAAGCATCTAGACATTAGATATCTTTTTCAAGACCTTACAATAGATTACCTTTTGAAGCATCTACATACAAGATATCTTTTCAAGACCTTACAAAAGATTACCTTTTGAAGCATTTACAAAAGATTACCTTTTGAATCATCTACACTAGATTACCTTTTCAAGCGCATCTACAATAGATTACCTTTTCAAGCATCTACAATATATATCCTTTTCAAACATCTACAATATATATCATTTTTCAAGCATGTACAATATATATATCCTTTTTCAAGCATCTACAATATATATCCTTTTCAAGCATCTACAATAGATTACCTTTTCAAGCATCTACAATAGATTACCTTTTCAAGCATCTACAATAGATATCCTTTTCAAGCATTTACAATAGATATCCTTTTCAAGCATCTACAATAGATTACCTTTTCAAGCATCTACAATAGATATCCTTTTCAAGCATTTACAATAGATATCCTTTTCAAGCATCTACAATAGATTACCTTTTCAAGCATCTACAATAGATATCCTTTTTCAAGCATCTACAATAGGTTACCTTTTCAAGCATCTACAATAGATATCCTTTTCAAGCATTTACAATAGATTACCTTTTCAAGCATCTACAATAGATTACCTTTTCAAGCATCTACAATAGATATCATTTTCAGGCAGTTGCTTGGAAAGACTGTTATTTGGAGTACTGGTGTGAGAAAACCAGGACATACATGGGTAAGACTAAGTGAACTGCCTGCCCTGATATCATGGAATTGTTGAAAATTATGCTAAAACCCAACTCAATCAAACCATCCTTTTCCCATCTTGTCTTCTTTTCTGTATCATTTTGCACATGTATTCAATCATTTTCTTCATGTTTTCAAGTGGGGGAGAAGATTTTTAAATGGCAATTTTAATAGATCTCTGAAGAATTTACCTGCAATTATATTTCAAAAGTCGTCTTTGAATACATTTGACAAACATGTTGTAACATCAGAAACACTCATTAGAATAGTTGTGTTACAGAGTTGAAATCATTTTGGGAAAAGAAGATATTGAGTATTATTTCCTTTTTCCACAATGTTTTCAGAAGTCGTCTGTATCAGAGAAAGGGTATTTCGGATATAACTTTATCTACCCTAGTTTCTGTTGTTGATTATTAAATTTAGTTCCTGGATCATTATCAATTTTTAATCATATTTAATCATGTACATGGTCACATTAGCATATGTACTACTATCACTTGTTATTCAATGAAGAACCCTTTTCCATATCTCACAACAACATTATCTGCAGCAAACGACTTTGAAATCATCTGGGCAAAAATATGGAAAAGCTCTATATAAGATGAACCCTAAATTCAAGTCCCTGTTGAAAATGAACCAATTTCCCATTTATATGCCTTTTCCAAAAAAAATTAAGTTCTACATTTTGTTGATTGTAATAAAAATGATGAATATATATAGCGAAGACAATACAAAGCTTTGTATGTTTAACCCTTTCCCTCATACAACAATTCTGCAGCAGACGACTTTGAACATATTTTGTCAAAAAATAGAAAATCTCTATAATTGAATGGATAACCCATAAATAAAAGAGGAAAACATTGTGGCAAAAGGAGAAATTGCTCGTTTTGAGCAATTTCTTCTTTTGTCATTATGTTTTCAAAAAGCCGTCTGCTGCAGAGGCGTCAGAAAGCGTCTATATTTGGGAAAGGGTTAACTAATAAAAAAAAATCTTAGCCGTCTGCATATAAAAGCATAGAAAAGGGGTTAACACCTGACAAATGATATAACTTCTTGATGTTAAGCATTGCATAAAATGGAGGAAATTATAGCTTGTTTTAAGCTATTTCAACTTTTTCCACCATGCTTTTATATTAACCCTTTCCCTCATATAGACGCTTTCTGATGCCTCTGCAGCAGACGGCTATTTGAGACCATAGTGACAAAAGAAGAAATTGCACAAAATGTGCAATTTCTCCTTTTGCCACAATGTTTTCCACTTTTAGTCATAGGTTATCCATTCAATTATGGAGATTTTCTATGTTTTGACAAAATACATTCAAAGTCGTCTGCTGCAGGATTGTCGTATGAGGAAAAGGGTTAAGTGCTCTTCTTCAGAGGCTTCTAAGTTGATCACATCATGGAAAAGTGTTTATCTTCCTCAATTTAACAATGTAATTACTATCAAACTTATTGTAATACTGATAACAACTACATTGTAACCACCCTATCTACTATACATTTTCTTGCAGTTTTTCATCTGTAAACATCATAAGTCACAATGTATCGACACTATAATCTGTTCAGAAATAGTGCACTGATGCAGTGTTTATTTATTAAAGTGTTGTCCCTATTGAGAACTTACGATAACAGGGAGTAAACTGGTCTTTCCCCCCACAATGTACAGTGGAACCTGTGTATAAAGACCACCAATGGGAAGGCAACAAACTGGCATTTGTTAACAGGTGGTCTTTAATTGCAGGGTCATTTATGCAGACAATGAGTGGTTGGGAAACTAAAAGTGTGGTTGGCTGCGAAAGACCACCTTGGAATAGCAAAATCCCTGTCTTTAGCAAGTTGCTAAAGACATGGAATGGCTATTATTCCAAGGTGGTCTTTAGCAGAGGTTAGACTGTATATCTCTTATTACTCAACCAAACCCTACATTGTGGATACTTAACCCTTTCCCTCATATAGACGCTTTCTGACGCCTCTGCAGCAGACGGCTTTTTGAAAACATAGTGACAAAAGAAGAAATTGCACAAAACGTCCTTTTGCCACAATGTTTTCCAATTTTAGTCATAGGTTATATATCCATTCAATTATGAAGATTTTCTATTCTTTGACAAAATACGTTCAAAGTCGTCTGCTGCAGAATTTCCGTATGAGGGAAAGGGTTAAAAGAATCTTCTCAATGAAAATGCTTCTTATGATGAGCTCTGACCTTTAAGTCCTAAACATGTTTTTACTTTCTAATCCTATTGCTCTTGCCAGGCACAAGGCAAGTATAGGCATTCAGGCTACCATTATTTAACTATCTGGCAGCCCACTGACCAGCCATATCAAAATAGATCCCACTGTCACCTCTGGGATTTTTTTATTAGAGTTGAAAGCATAATGACAAAAGAAGAGACTTTGTGTGCTCATTTTCACCAATACTTCATTTCTTCATGAGGTTTTATTGGGGTTTCATGGCGTTTTTCAACAGTTTTCCAGTTATATCACAGCAACATTTCACTTATTCATAAACAAACCAGAACTAGGCTAGGAGATGAGTACCCTTCCCAAGAGCACTCCACTTTGACTGTGGTCACTGGGGAAAGAACCTGTGACGCCCATTTCCAAATCCCAGACTTTCCAAATCCCAGACGCTAACCATTCAGCCATGGTGGATTCCTGATATCCCATAGTGCCTGCATGACTAACAGGAAACGCACTTGTTTAAAACAAAAGGTGTAATAAATTCACAAGGTTCATTGATAAATTTATAAATTGATAATTTTCACAATACCCACTTGAGTGATATGAGCTTACCCTTTTTCCCACATGCATACACATTCTAATGCATCTGCAGCAGATGACGGGGTATTGAAAGAATGATGGCAAAATGTGAAATTGTTAACACTTACTTCTCTATAATTGTACTTTCATTTACAGAAATTTTCCACAATTTTATAGGATGTTTTCAAAGCCGACTGCTTAAGATTTGCAGTATGAGTCATATAAGTTAATACTTTGCCACATACAGATGTATTCTAATGCCCCTGCAGCAGACAACTGTTGAACACATTTGGCAAAAGGAGAAATTGCTCATAATGAGCAATTTCTCCTTTTGCCACGCTATTTTCAGCTTTATTCAATAAATTAATTGGGTTTTCATTCATAGAGATTTTCCATATTATTGTCTATATGTTTTCAAAGTCGTCTGCTGCAGATTTGTTATAAGTGGGAAAGTGTAAATGATGGAGGCCACCATTTATCTCTTGTCATCAGTATCAAAACCAAATTAGCGGAATTGTTGTGAGCTAGCTATTATTACGGGAAAGATAACAAGATAATTATAACATGATTTCACAATGGTAAGAAGATCAAGCCAGCATGATCGAATCAAGATGGATTCATTGGTAATGTTCAGTCTTTCTTTACCCTTTTTCTGTCACCATATATAATATACTTTCAATTAACCTTTTCCCACATATAATAAATTAGAAGCTGACGAAGATGTTGACTGTCTCCATAAATTAAAGTGTAATTACTGAATAGAATTGAAAATCATAGTGGTAAAAGAAGAACAACCGAAGACACAGTTGCAAAAGGAGAAACATTGTGGCAAAAATATAACTGTCTCCTTTCAAAAGTTTTCTGCTGCAGATTGTAACCTCTTACTATGTCTATATGTGGTAAAAGGTTGTAACACTTTTCCTGATACTGATGACGTTTGGTATTTTCAGCAGGTGACTTTTGAATACAATGTTGGAAAAGGAGTAAATTTGTTCAAAACACGCATTTTTAAGAATTTCACTTTTTAAAACAATATGTTTGCAACTGTATATCAAAATAATGTGTGCAATTGTGTTGATTTTATATTTTCACTTGTTAGTTCCCTCGTCACCGTGAGAGTGAGCTTACTTTTTCCACAATTATTTTTCATTGTTATTTTTATTAAGAATGACTTAAAAAAGATAAAGATTATATTCATCCTGTTTCACTAATGATACTATAATATTTCATTTTTGATGTAAAAACAGATCTAATCACTTCTTGACAGGTTAACCTATTCCCACATGTCAGCATTATAGACACATCTGTAGCAGACACAATTTGAAAACATTATTGCAAAAGGGGGATATAATTCGCTCACTATGTGGCGTAACCATCTTTTTCAACTCTATTCAATAATAACATCGTTTTAAGAGTTCTTCCATGCTTTTCCTGGGATTTTTTGAATGCTGTTTGCTGCAGATTTGTTGTATGTGCATGGGCAAGGGTTGAATTTAAACCTTTCCCACCTGCAGACGCATTTTGACGCAATAGCAGCAGACGACTTATGAAAACATTCTGGCCAAAAGTGAAATTGCTCATGATGAGCAATTTCTCCTTTGGCCACAATGTTTTCAACTTTATTTAACAATTAAACTTTTAGGGAGATTTTTCAGGTTTTTGTCACCATGTTTTCAAAGTCGTCTGCCACAGATTGGTTGTATGTGGGGAGGGGTTGAAGTGAAGTAAGAAGATGCATATTTATTGTATGAATAATGGGGTGGAATACAATGTTCCTTTCCCATCTTTGACAAAAAGTTATTTAAGCTCATTTTTATCCTTTTTTTTTCATGATAGAACATTCATTATAATTATTGCAGTTGAAAACTCTTTTATAAAAAACTTTGTAGGAAAAGGATTAAATTGCTGCGTATTCTGAGAAATTTGTTTATTATCATTCTATTACCATTTTGCACGTACATACACTTCCCTACGCCCCTGCAGCAGTCGTCTTTTGAAAACGTTGTGACTACAAGTGAAATTATGAGCAATTTCTCCTTCTGCCACAATGTTTTTAACTCTTTTTAATATTTTTTCTTTCATATATAAAGTGTTTTTCACATTTTAACAGAGATGTGTTGAAAGTCGACTTCTGCGGATTTCTTAAATGTGGGAAAGGCTTATTAAAATTTACCCATCCTGGAAACAACAAATTTGCAGCACACAACTTTAAAAACATCTGGGCAAAAAAGTATGGAAAAACTCTACATATCAAAGTCTAATTATTGAATATAGTTGAAAATATTGTATGAAAAGTTAGAAATGAAAATGATGAGCAATCATTCCTTTTGCCACAATGGTTTCAACTCTATTCAATAGTTGTACCTTCGTTCAAAGAGATTGTCCATATTTTTTACCTAGATAATTTCAAAGTTGTCTGCGGAAGATTTGTTGTATAGTGGGAAGGAAGGGTTCATTGACATATTGTAGACTGCACAATAGGTGAATATGGAACATGCACGAATATGACACTGTCAAGGACCATAATGAGTTGCGACATGCTGAAAACGAGCACCGAGGATATCCAATCATTTCACACCCGCAGAGCTCTAGATGAGGGGCATTTTTTATGTTCTAAAATCCTTTTTTGACATTCAAACCCTATGTTGTGGGTACTCAAAAGAATTGTCTCAGTGAGACGATTCTTTTGAGTACCTACAAGATAGGATTTGGTTTAGTAATAAGAGAATTATTGTTGGGAAAAGAGCTGTGTACTCCCTCTTATCTAGTCCTCTGGAATATACCCACATTACCATGTATCAGAATGCAGAGTGCAGCTGGGGTTGCACTTCTAGCTTATTTATCAACACCTCCTGATCACATTGTTACATTTGGTGTTGACAGTGATGGCTCTAAGTGAGGCTAGATTGTAGGGTTTCACAGGCTTGCTTGGATGTTCACTGTTTTAAGACCACGATATCCCTTCATTTATCCAACAAAGCTGCAGCAGATCACTTTGAAAGGATTAAGGAATAATATGGAAAATCTATAAAAATGGAAGTATACTTGTTGAGTAGATGTAGCAATTTGACAAAAGGAGAAACTGCTTATTATGAGCAATTTCTCCATGTCTAATATATCTTCGTAAGTCAACTTCTGCAGATGCTTCAAAATGTATTTGCCTGTGGGAAAGGGCTTTTATAAGGTTACGCCGAATTCCAAACCGGCGTACCTACGTGACGAATGAAGACGCATTTAGGATTGTTTTGAAATAAGTTGATGAATATGCCTCACTCTGCCCATAATAGCTATTTACCAAGTCTGGCATTATTATGTCAAATATTGAATTCATTATACAAATAAATAAGGAGGACAATAGCAACAGCTAATTGAATTTCAACACAATAAGCCTTGTAAGCCATTATTTTTGTCACGGACGCCTTCCTTTGTCAAAAAACTCTTTAGACAAGTTTTTTGCATTCGTATCCATCATATTAATAATAACGGCATCGCTAAATTGTTTGGCTTTTAAAACTTTCATCAAACTATTCAAAAATTATATAATAATCACTTTTTTTTTTTAACTTTTCCTTTAACCGTTTCCCTCATATAGACGCTTTCTGACACCTCTGCAGCAGACGGCTTTTTGAAAACAGAGTAACAAAAGAAGAAATTGCACAAAACGTGCAATTTCTCCTTTTGTCACAATGTTTTTTCACTTTTAGTCATAGGTTATCGATTCAATTATGGAGATTTTACATTATTTGACAAAATATGTTCAAAGTTGTTTGCTGCAGAATTGTCGTATGAGGGAAAGGGTTAACCGACTGTAGACGGATTTTTCATGGCGAGTAATTGTGTTTTTTTAATAATTTCATTGTATTAACCCCCCTTTCCCACTCTTGCAGACGCATTTTGATGCAATAGCAGCAGACGACTTTTGAAAACATAATGGCCAAAGGAAAAAATTGCTTATGAACATTTTTCAGGTTTTTGTCGCTACGTTTTCAAAGTTGTCTGCTGCAGAGGCGTCATAAAGCGTCAATATGAGGGAAAGGGTTAATAATAACGGCATCACTTAAATTGTTTGGCTTTTAAAGTTTTCATCATACTATTCAAAAATTATATAATTTCTGACTGCAGCAGACAGCTTTTTGAAAACATAGTGACAAAAGAAGAAATTGCTCAAAACGAGCACTTTCTCCTTTCGACACAATGTTTTCCACTTAAAGTCATAGGTTATCCATTCAATTATAGAGATTTTCTACTTTTTGACAAAATATATTCAAAAACTATTGACACATTGTTGGATGATGTCAACAGCCTCTCAGTATTTTCATGATAAAGATTTAGAATGTTCCTTAAGTAACCCACTGTCAGATTCCTTCAAGCCATGTTGATTGGTCAAAAAACATGGCCGCCAGGGGGCGAGGCTCATTTGCCTTAAACAGCTTGAGTGAAAACTTAAAAAATCTACTCCTCCGAAAATGTTTGGCCGATTTTCAAATAATTTTGTAGAAATATTCCTAGGGTGACCCTCTATCAGATTCCTTCAAGCCATGTCGATTGGTCGAAAACTATGGCCGCCATGGCTAAAGTGAAAAAAAGTAAAATCAGGTGAGCGATATAGGACCATCATGGTCTTCTTGTTAGTGAATATACCTACATTTATGGATATTTTCTGTGTGTTTGCCTAGACATTTTCAAAGTTGTCTGCTGCAGATTTGTTGTATGTGGGAAAGGGTTAAAGGGCAATGTATCCTGCTCATAACTTTAATTAAAGTAATTTTCGCCACAATGTTTTTAAAGTTCTGTCTTAAGAGCAGCAGTAAAATGATATGATTGTAATTTGCTTAAAGATTTCTTAGAATCAATGTAGTGTAACGTGTATCGAGCGGTTGACACAACGAAACACTAAAAATAAGCCGAAATGGGCCGAAAATCAAATGGCTTGAAACAGGTTCAGTTCCAAACGGCAACGTATGGTCGGAACTTGTTTCAAACAGCTTCGTTTGGAGCAATGGTCGAAACCTGTTTGGTACAGTTTCGGTTCAAACACTTGTACAATCCAAACGCTCAAAGGTCGAAACCAGTTCATACAGTTTCGTGTGAAACTATGTTTGAAACGATGGTGTGAAACAGAAGTTGACAGAACTAGAGAAGTATACACTCTGTAACAGAAGATACCCTGCACATTTGAGCCTACGCTGCAAGTCTGAGGGACAAATGTCAGAGAGTACTAACAACCTTCGTCCTGTTTGAACCACTGTCAACACTAATTACCATATATTATTCCTAAATAACATTGAAACGTTATTATTGCGCGTTTATTTTGAGTTACCTCACAGCCAGAAAACGAGCAACTGACCAATAATAAAGGAATACACCGCTTTTTATACTACAAATTTGTCACGTGACCAATCATGACCGTACAGCATACTCTGATTTTACCCTTAAAGTGCAAAACGTTCCGCATACGTTTTGCAATACTAAGCGCTCACATGACCAAGATAAACATTTAAAACTGCAAGCGTCTGCTCTAGATTAAAACTGTTTCATACTGTTTTCTCGGTAAATCCGAAATGACAGCTCTACAAGTTGTTATGGAACGATTAAAACTATACCAATATTCCATCTACTCACATGATTCTTGTGATTATATTAAATGTTCTTAATTTCAATGAGTTTGAGGATAATTCGCTTGACGATTTTAATAAACAGGAAGTCTCATACAAATGAATACAGACACAAAGGAATCAAAATTACTGGAAAGGAATATTTTGAAACGAAGGTATAGGAATCCGTTTGGCAGAGAAGTTAAGTGTCTTGGAGTTTGAACCTGGCCTATCAGGTTGGATCCCCAGTTGTAGTGGTTACGGTGCCCTTGGACAAAGCCCAGTGAGGCTGAATACTGGTTTGTTTAACCAGGAATCATGAATAAGTGAACTATCGCCACCATGATATAACGGAAATAATGTTGAAAATGACTGTAAAACCCCAATATAAGAAACACATCAGAATGTACACAGATCTACTTAAATATTAGACTGGAATAAGTCCCTTGAGTTAACCCTTTACTATTTGCCAACTCATTTTTACGCATCTGCAGCAGAAGGCTTTGGAAATATTCTTGCAACACAATGATAAACAAATTCTTGTTTTGCCTGTAACAATGTTTTCACCTTTATTCAATAATTGTCCTTTCATTTATAGAGAGTTTCCATATTTTTGACCTAATTTTTATAAAGTCGTCTGCTGCAAATTTGTTGTACGTGGGAAAGGTTTACAAATTAAAATAAACAGCCTGTTTCCAGTCTAAGGTTTTACACATGACAAGTTATTTTTTCTCTCCCAAAAGCTGTTTGAACTGCTTTTAAGATAAAATTTCTTTGAACCTTCTACTGCAATAAAAATAAAACAAAAATGGATGACATATCAGCGCAATACATTTGTAACTACAACTTGTCTTGAAATACCATTACTACTGTCTTGCATTGAGGCAGCAAACTGTGATGTCTTCTTAGAAACCATTGTTTCTCAAATGAATAACAAAACAGGGATCCAGCAGTGCCGTTTTCCTGGACGTCTGCTTGATTGCTTTTATATGCCTCATTAAACGATATTTAACACTCAGTTACCCTTGTCTGTCTCCGTAATTTGCTGGTGAACATCAGATACGTATTTTTGCACCCAAAATTAGCATCCTAATATTTTAAATTGGTGTATGGACAATATCACGAAATCATTATCATATAACAAAGTTTTTTTTCACAGATACATAATGTATAAAAGAAACGTTTAATAAACCTAATGCTTTGGGTTAGACGTATGTGAGTTTTATATATGTGGGGGAAAAAGGGCTAACAATAGGGGGCAAGCCAGAAGCTGGGACTACTTTTTCAGAGATTTTATGAGTAATAATTTGAACAAAAAGCAGTAAGACAGATAAAAATTAGATTCAAATGTTTATGAGAAGGAACCACAAGTAGATTCTGTCAGCCATATTGTATGTCAAAATGTTAAAACATATGTTTGGAAAAACAAAAGATTGCAGATCGTTTGATGGTAGGTTTCCTCAGGGAAAATTGTGGTCTAATAAAAACATCTATGATTTTTGTTTATTCCATTTCCTACTTAAGGCATTTTTTCATCCCTCCCAAAATGTTAGATATATACATTCAATTTAATGAAATGAAAGAAATGTTACTCTTTCCCACATACAGATGCATTTTGAAATGTCTACAACAGCCTACTTCTGAAAACATTGTGGCAAAATGGGAAATGCTCATGTTATCAACTCTATTAAATAATTATACTTTAATTGATCTATAGAGACTTTCACATTTTTGTTTAATTCATGACAAAGTCATCTTCTGCAGATTTGTTGTAATTGTGGGAAGGGTTAAGATAAATGGTTGCATAACGAAATATGATACATTATAGAAAAGGAGAAATTTCTTATTTTCTTCTCGATAACTTAAAATGTTGTAAGCTGAAGAGAAATAAAAGTTCATTGTTATATTAAGGAAAGAATTTATGTTGTAAACATGACATTTTTTAGTGGCATTTTACCCCTGTGAAATGAATATTTACTGTTCATGAACAGTTATTGTATAATTCATGCAAAGTTCAGGTACCTGGTTCATGAACAGTTCATGGGATGTATATGAAGATAAAATGGCACAAATTCTTAAAAAGTTCTTAAATATGTAGTTCATGAACAGTTCATGAACAGTTCATGACACATTCAGGAAACATTGTCATTAAAAAGTTCTTGAATTGTTCAAGAACTGGAAATTCATGAAATATTCTTGATTTTCTTTTTAAACATGAACTGTTCAAGAACTTTTTCCAGTGCAACTTCATTGTGCCATTTTCTCTTCATGGATTGTTCATGAACAGTTCAAGAACTATCCCTCATGAACGGTTCTAGAACTACAGTTCATGAAGAGTTCAAGAACTACTGTTTATGAACAGTTCATGAATAGTTCATGTTCAATTGGGTGGTAACCAGTGTATGAAATAGTCTGGGTGGACCTAAGAACCAGATTTTGTACAGAAGAAAATACAGAAAGCCTGTGCAGATTATGTACAGAAAATATTCTAATTCATTGAAACATAATTGAACCAGAATTCTATAAAAAATATTTGTTATATGATGACAATTGGCTTCTTTCACATGTGGCAATGTGATACTTAAATAAATCAATATAAACATATTGTTTATGATATAGCACAATACAATTTGCTTATTTAATAAACAATGTAACATTTATGACATTTACCAAATGTGCCCATCAAGTTGTTCATAAGAAATTACAAAAAACTTCTCTGTGCCTTTGAAACACAACATATTTCTCCCACCAAAAAACGTAAAGGAAGTAGTAAACATTACTTACTTCTTTTTGAAGAGTTCCTGTGTTTTTTGCTTGAGTTAACTCCCTTGGTATATTTTAAATTCAAGTTCAGTTCCAGTGGTATTTTTGGTTATTCTACTGGTATTCCAGTAACATAGCAGGTAACAATGAAATTTCACTGGAATTGCATTAATGTTTTTCACTAGGGCCTTTACTTTTGACAAGAAGATTTCAAAAGTTTTCACTATAATACATTTATAAGAACTTCTTTGGTTCTAGAAGTGTTCTAGAAGTGTTCTAGAAGTGTTCTAGAAGTGTTTTAGAAATCTATAAATATTCTTATGTCTTTATTCAGAATGGTAGTTTAAGAGATTCATATTGAGTTAAAAAGTCATTGTAATTTAATTAAATATCATTTTAAAATCAGTGATATATTTATATTAAACTTACTATTCAAGAACAGAATAAGAACTTATAGGGTTCATTAAAAGTACTTGAATTACACTTGACAGATGTTTATGAACTTGTTAAGAATTTGCCATGTTCTTCTTCAGTTCTTGAACAGTTCACAAACAAGTTTGTCTTACTGTTCATGAACTAAAGTTCTTGAACTGTGATTAAGAACTATTTAATGGCAGTTCATGAACAGTTCATAATTTCAAGAACAACATTTCACAGGGGAAAGCTCTATCCTGCCTAAAGCAAAATATTGTCAAAACAAAACTGATGCGTGAAGGAATAGCAGGAATTAAGCAGGATAAGTGTTAAAATAAGCTTGCTCAGCTCTCTGCCTCTATATAATCCCAAAGCAGCCTGAATGCTCAGTTTTTCCAAAAACATTTTTATTTTTCTCCAACAGAGTCTGCATGATTTTATACAATTGTGAACAAATCGAAATCATTTCAACAAATTTCACCTTTTCAATTGCCACATTTTCAAAAGGAGTCTGCTGCAGAGGCATCATGAATAGATCAATTTTATGTATCTGCAGCATTATTGCTTTTGTAAACAAATATGACATTACTCAAAATGAGCCGATTTCTCCTTTGGCCAAAAATGCTTTCAATTTAAGTCTTTTCAATTATTATACTTTCATTTATATTTTTTCTTCTTATATTTTTACCTTGAAGTTTTCAAAGTTGTCTACTGCAGATTTAGTTTGTTCGGAAGGGTTAAACTATATGATCCATTAACCAGTGGTTAAATAGTTGGAAAGAAGGTGAAGCCATTAAGACAAGCCTCCTAAAGTCTTTATCACCGCTGGAAATCCACAACAATAGTACACATCCTGTACCCTAACCCTTTCCCGCATACAACAAATCTGCAGCAGACGACTTTGAACGTATTTTGTCAGATGGATAACCTATGACTAAAAGTGGAAAACATTGTGACAAAAGGAGAAATTGTACGTTTTGTGCAATTTCTTCTTTTGTCACTATGTTTTCAAAACGCCGTCTGCTTTAACCCTTTCCCGCATACAACAAATCTGCAGCAGACGACTTTGAAAACACCTTGATAAAAACACAGAAACTCTCTATAAATGAAGGTATAATTACTGAAAAAAGTTGAAAAACATTGTGGCAAACAGGAGAAATTGCTTGTTTTGAAAAAAAGCCCAACAAGAGGTAGGTCACGCTTTTTGAGCTATTTCTCCTTTTGCCACAATCTTTTCAAAAGCGACTATATATGAGATAGGGTTTACCCTATCCTGCAAACAGCTCTGAAAAGAGTTAAAGAATAAATTTGATTTTTCAAAATAAAACGATTATTAAAATTAGTATATAGTGATATAATCGTTTCATGGTGTGAAAACTTTTCTTTGGAAAATTTACTGTTCAATGTTTGACGCCCGTTTCCAACATACAACACAAAAGTAGCTGATGATTTGAAAACATCCAGGATAAAATATCGAAAAATCTATAAATGAGAGTATTCTTTTTTAATGTATGTGAAAACAATAAGGCAAAATGCAAAATTACTCATTTTTAAAAGTCGTCTGCTGTAGATGCATCAAATTACTTCTGCATGTTGGAGAGGGTAAAGGTTGGCTTCGTTACCACCTACCCAGATGTTAATGAATTTTACAGAAGTCTGTAGATCACTGAATTAGGAGATGAAATAACCTATAATCTGGCGGGAAAACAATTGTACTCTAAGGCAGACTATCTCTTCATTCATTAACAAATTTTGATAAGAGACATGTTTTGTGTTTTTGTGGTTTTCCCTTTCTAACATACACCAAATTTCAGCAGCAGACTTTTTAGACATCCCTGCAAAAATATGGAATACCTGTATATTTGAAAGTATGATTATTTAAAGGAGTTGAAAACATTGAGGCAAAGGAAGAAATTGCTCATGATGTCTGTTATACATTGCTTTAAAACACAATTGTAAAACACTGTTGAACAAGATCATAATGCGCTTAAGCTTATTTGACTTCTAAGAAAAACAATGTAAATATAGAAAAATGAGCAAAGATAGAACAATTAATGCTTTAAACTTCAATGTCTACTTTACATTTGGCAGAAACTGTCAAAAAAATAAATTACCAAGATATTTTCAAAATAGCAGACTTTAAATAGCGTACCAGGAAAAGAATTAACCCTTTCACACGCGAAGACGCTTTTTGACACCTCTGCTGCAGACGACTTTTGAAAACACTGTGACAAAAGGAGAAATTACTCAAAACAAGCAATTTCTCCTTTTGCCACATTGTTTTCAACTTTTTTCATTAATTGTACCTTTCGTTATTTATAGAGATTTCCCATAATTTGCCAACATGTTTTCAAAGTCGTCTACTGCAGATTTGTTGTATGTGGGAAAGGGTTAATGGGCTGAAGTGGTTAGAATGGGAATTAACTTAATGTTCAATTTACAATAAGACCCTGGATATATATAATGCTGCAAAAAAACGAACGAGAAATGTATTTAGACCAGAAACATGCAAAATGCGGCATGCTGTGACCTATGGGGAGACATGTTATGATTTATAGGACAAAGACTTTATCGCAGTCTGATAAACACTAAAGACAAATGTCTTAGATGAAACAGAAGTCAATTATTTCTGTCAGATAATGGAATATACTGTCATCTGATAAAACACAAAAGGTGATGCTTAACCCTTTCCAACTTGCAGGCGTATTTTGCAGCAGACAGCTTTTTGAAAACATAGTGACAAAAGAAGAAATTGCTCAAAACAAGCAATTTCTCCTTTTGCCAAAATGTTTTCAACTTTTAGTCATAGGTTATCCATTCAATTATAGAGATTTTCTATTTTTTGACCAAATATGTTCAAAGTCGTCTGCTGTAGTCTTGTCATATGAGGAAAATGGTTTTAACCCTTTCCAACTTGCAGACGTATTTTGATCCATCTGCAGCAGACGACTTTTGAAAACATTATGGCAAAAGGAGATGTTTATCATGATGAGTAATTTCTTTTCTTCACATAGATGTTTTGTTTGTTTTCAAAGTTGTTGTTTGTTTTCAAAGTTGTCTCCTTTGGTTTTGTTGTATATGGGAAAAGTTTAATTCAACAAGGGGGTAACTCCATCTTGTTAAACACTGTAGTTACTGACCTTTGTGGATTAACTAATGACAGTTCAGGAGCTGGCTTCCGGACTTTCAACCAAGAACACTCCAAAACAAAGTATAATCCATCCAGCAGCATCGGCTTGTTTTAACCCTTTCCTACAATGATTATGCATCTGCAATAGAAAACTTTTGTAAAATATAATGTCAAAATAGGAAATTGATCATAATGAGCAAATTCTCTACTTGACACAATATTTTCAAACACTATTGAAAATTATTATGAACTTAAGTTAATTGAGATTTTTTTATTATTTTGCTAATATGTTTTCAAAGTCGTCTGCTGTTGATTTGATGTTTGTGGGAAAAGGTTAATGAAAAACTCTCTTTATCGTGCAGAGGATTATACAGTGAGCTAAATTGAGTTCAAGGCAAAATTAAAATCTGTTTTATCTCATATCACTTGAACATTTTTTTTTTATCCATTGTTAGACAGTTGTAATCAAGATAACAATAAACAAATTTGTTACGTAAACTTATGAGACGGTGTGTTTCTTGTGATTATGTACAGAACCAAAATTTACTGCTTATGATAGAATTTTCTTTTCTGTCCAATCATTTCAAACTGCAGTCGGCATAACTTGTTATCTCCAAATCAAGGTATGACGAGAATTTGAAATTTACAAAATTTGATAGAATTGGATGGTGATAATGGTACCATTTAAAGAAAGGCCTTGGTAAAGATTTTAGCAAGGAATCGACAAATGCAATGTAGAGGTTGCAAGACAGTGTCAACTGTATAAGAAGTAATAATATACGGCGAAGTCTACTTTGATGATTATGATATAAAAAAAGCTGGCTTTTAGGATACCAAGGAAAGTATAAATTAACCCTTTCCCGTATACAAAAAGTATGCAGCAGACGACCACTTTAAAAAAATCTAAGCAAAAGTTATGAAAGCTCTCTGACGCTTTTGCAGCAGACGACAGTATTAAAAACAATGTGACAAATTGAGAAATTGCTCAAAACCAGCAATTTCTCATTTTGCCACAGTGTTTTCAACTTAATTTAAATAATTATACTTTCATTTAAATGATTTTTCCACATATGTGCTAAGATGTTATCAAAATCGTCTGAAAACTTCTCAATGAGGGGAAGGGTTAATGTTTGCCTTTAAATGTTCTGACCATGACACTTAAAAGACATATGGGCACAATATTACAGCCATGAGTAACTTCAGTACGGTAATGATATTGATATAGGACACAAAGATATCTTCGAATCCAGTTAGCATCGCATAGCATTGTTTATCGCTGGATATCAATTATGATACATGTTAATGAAAACCTGCTGAATTGCCGGTCTTCTGTAAACAATAACTGTTTTGTTTGGCGTGAGAGAATGCATTTCACTTGCTACTGACTGGTTCACCCTCTGTTTGTGTTTCTTTGACAGGAGGAATAATAATTCGGAACCAGTCGTTTGATCCAGGTTGATGGGGAGCTTGAAATAACATAACAAAGCCTCTATGAGATTCCTGTAACTAATGGTTATTGTTTTAGTTGGATCTGATAATGGAAGCTTCTGTTGAACCCCAAACCTGCCTAATTCATACAATCAACTCATCTCTCTTTTGATTTTGATCCATTTATTTCTATGTTCAAATCAATGTTTTATAATCCTTTTCTTTAGGGGTTTGGAAAAACATTATTAGACCAAGACCAGACTGGATGGACTTGGAAGCTGATCTTAATCTACATTGGTGGCAATAGGCATCGGCAGTGTCATTAAGCAGTTGAAGGGTTTAAAAGCCTTATTTTCACTGACCCAAATCAAATTGGGGCTACCTTTGTACAGGGCCCCCCTAAGATTAGATTTGGAAAATGCATCCTTTGTTGTTAACTCTTTCTCATGTACAACAATTCTGCAGCAAATGACTTTGAAAACGTCTCAGAAAAGATATGGAAAATCACAAAAAAATTAAAGTATAACTTTAGGATAGAGATGAAAACTTTGAAGCAGATGGAGAAATAGCTCATGATGACCAATTTCTCCTTTTGCAACAATGTCTTCAAAAGTCGGCTGCTGGATATTCCTCTGCACATGGACAAGGGTTAACCCTTTTCCTCATATAAACGCTTTCTGAAGCCTCTGCAGCAGACGACTTTTAAAAACAGAGAAATTGTTTGTAAATTGAGCCAGATCTCCATTTGCCACAATGTTTTCAACTCAATTCTATAATTAAACTATCATCTGCAGTAGTTTTTCTATATTTTTCCTTCAATTGTTTCAAAGTCGTCTGCTGGGTCTTTGCTGTATGTTGGAAAGGGTTAGATTCCCTTAGTGATTCATTGTCTTATTTATTATCTTTAACAATATCTGGAACCTTCCTTTTATTTCTGTGGTAATTGTTGTAAGAAAGGAGGAAGAATTAAATTGTAAACAACACTTCCCTTTGATCGTAACGAATATTTGTCTAAATTGCAATGCCTCTGTCTTAGAACTGGGAAAAATAATCGCATTTCAAGTCGGCATTAAACTACAGTGATTTTGTCTGTGATTCTTTTTCCTTTGATGTTTTCTGTGTTTTTTCCGTCCCTGTTCCGTTTTATTGTTATTTTTCTTTATCTCGAGATTTTTTTCCGTCTTTTGCGGATTGGAAAAAAAAGTAAAGACAGTTGCTAAGAAATTTTGAAGGGGCTGGTTGATGCGATGCATGCTTTAACCCTTTTCCTCATACGACAATTCTGCAGCAGACGAACTTGAACGTATTTTGTCAAAACATAGAAAATCTCCATAATTGAATGGTTAACCTATGACAGAAAGTGGAAAACATTGTGGCAAAAGGAGAAATTGCACGTTTTGTGCAATTTCTTCTTTTGTCACTATGTTTTCAAAGAGCCGTCTGCTGCAGAGGCGTCAGAAAGCGTCTATATGAGGGAAAGGGTTAAATTGCATTATGCTGCAAAAATGACTGAATCAGAACACCTTTTCATCACGATGATTTTAAAAGTTGTCTGCTGCAAATGCGTCAAAATGGGTATCAAAAGGTTAACCCTTTCCCTCATATAGACGCTTTCTGACGCTTCTGCAGAAGACCGCTTTTGGAAAACATAGTGACAAAAGAAGAAATTGCTAAAAACGAGCAATTTCTCCTTTTGCCACAATGTTTTCAAATTTTTAGTCATAGCTTATCCATTCAATTATAGAGATTTACTATTTTTTGACAAAATATGTTCAAAGTCGTCTGCTGCAGAATTGTTGTATGAGGGAAAGGGTTAACCATTGTTAATGGTGCTCTGAATCATGTCACATATTAGTTTGATAAAATTGCTTCAATTCTCCGACATCTAATTCCATTTTCATATATTTTAAGTCTATTTGTCTGCCTAATAGCTCCTTTGAAGTCTGGCACTGATTTATCAATTTTAAGAAAGCATTTGATTTTATAACAGAAAACAACCAATGTTTTCATTTGAAATCGAATTAACCCTTTCCCTCATACAGCAATTTTGCAGCAGACGACTTTGAACGTATTTTGTCAAAAAGTAGAAAATCTCCATAATTGAATGGATAACCAGTGAGTATGACAAAAAGTAGAAAACATTGTGGCAAAAGGAGAAATTGCACGTTTTGTGCAATTTCTTCTTTTGTCACTATGTTTTCTAAAAGCCGTCTGCTGCAGAGGCGTCAGAAAGCGTCTATATGAGGGAAAGAATTAACGCTTCATACTGTCATCTGTATATTATTCCAATCTGTTTGTGAGTGTACTTTTTATGTCTCAGCAGACGGCATTTGAAAAACAAAGTTGGAAAATATATTGCTCATGATAAGAAATTTGCAACAAAAATTCAAAGGTGAACCCTTTCCCACATACAACATATTTGCAACAGATGAAATTGAAAAATCTTTTGGCAAAAATGTGAAAGATCTATAATTGAAAAGAATTGAAAATATTGTGGCAAAGCATGATCATCATGAATAATTTCTCCTTTTGCTACTCTGTCCCTGCTGCAGAGACGTATGAAAGTGCCTGTATGTGTAAAAAAGTTCAAAGAAAACAACGCGATAAGATACATGCTTGCATTTGTGAACAACGTAGATCCAGGTCAGCACTGCGCATCGGCACACCTCTGATCAAGATCTACACTGTTAACATATTACTTTTACAAGCTTGTCGGAAACTTTTGTCAACTTGTGTTAATTCTGACGGAGTCAATGTACACGGTCATCTGAACCAACACTGTTCAGAAATGCCAACTTGTAACACTTCCCATGGACGGGCTCATAGAGTTTGTATCTATAAAGTACATTTTGCAAATAAGCAGTGTTTTCTGATAACATGTATCTGGCTTGAAATGAACTGTATTAACCATCGCCTCATACGACAATTCTGCAGCAAAATCTAGAAAATCTCTATAATTGAATGGTTAACCTATGACAAAGAGTGGAAAACATTGTGGCAAAAGGAGAAATTGCACTATGTTTTCAAAAAGCCGTCTGCTGCAGAGGCGTCAGAAAGCATCTATATGAGGGAAAGGGTTAAGATTGTAAAACAAATTTTGCTTATGCAATGAATATATATAAAGATGCAATTCTACCAGGAGAAAATCATCTGTTTGTAACTCATCCATTTGTGTATACTGCCATTTAACCCTTTCCCACATACAGATGCTTTCTGACGCCTCTGAAGCAGGCGGTTCTTGAAATCATAATGGCAAATGGAGAAATACTGAGCAATTTCTCCAGTTGCCACAATGATTTCAACTCTATTTAATAATCATGCTGTCATTTATAGAGATTTTTCTATCTTTTGGATTTGATCATTTCAAAGTAGTCTGGTCTAGATTTGTTGTATGTGGGATAGACTTAAATCATCCAATATATTTTGATGTCCTTTGTATAAGGGCTTCAACAATTAAGTTTGTTTGTTATTTCTTGTTCAATTTAGCAAGCATGTTAGCTTTTATGCAGCAAATGCTTAGCTGCATCATGCAAAAAAGTATCATTCCATCTCTGTTTCTGCATGTATCATAAGATCAGGGTGGATGGTTTGATGACTTGAATCCATAACTAGATCGATTCAGACAACTTTTGTTGAATTTTTTTTTAGCAGAAGACTTTTGAAAGCCGTCTGCTGCAGATGCATCAAATTGCATCTGCTTAACTGGAAAGCGTCATTAAAAAGTACATAATACAATGGTTTGGCAAAAAGCAAAAATACCCTTTTTTTGACTGCAGTCCTTATATTGAATAGAACAAAAATTTAATAACTGATTTCCCTAACATTTTGTCTAGTGGGGTAATTAGATTTTCTATATTTGGATCTTTTGCTTTTTTACACTCAGAATAGAGAGAATTTTAAGAATTGTTTGTCATTTCATACAATAAAATAAATTGTATTTATTGCAAAAAGTACAAACAGATATTGTGATATATTGTTATATAGTGTTATAAAACATTATAAAATTTGAGTTAACCCTTTCCCACATACAACAATTCTGCAGCAGACGACTTTGAAAACATACTAGAGAATTTTTGGAAACTCTCTTTAAATGAAAGTAAAATAATTGAAAAGTGTTTTAAAACATTGAGACAATATGAGAGATCGCTCGTTTTTAGCAAGTTCTTATTTTGTCACCATGTTTTCAAAAGGCTGTCTGCTGCAGAGGCGTCAGAAAACGTCTGTATGAGAGAAAGGGTTAAGCAATTATTTATTAATATTTGATTACTTCAAATGTACATCATAATCTGCTCTGAAACATCAAAGAGGAAAAACGTCTGCATCCAAAAATAATGGTATAGTGGAAAAATGTTGATGGTCTACTGCTGCTGTTGATTTAAAAGTATCCTATTGCAGTTGCATCATATTTAAATGGACTGCTGTTGCAATGGCATTAATTGTCCTCTGCTGCAATTGCAACAAATAGCTGCTATGGTCTACAGTGAGTGCTCCAAACACATCAAATGTTGATGGTCTACTGCTACAGTTGTATCAAATATGTGCTACTGTCTACTGCTACAGTTGTATCAAATATGTGCTACTGTCTACTGCTGCAGTTGTATCAAATATGTGCTACTGTCTACTGCTGCAGTTGTATCAAATATGTGCTACTGTCTACTGCTGCAGTTGTATCAAATATGTGCTACTGTCTACTGCTGCAGTTGTATCAAATATGTGCTACTGTCTACTGCTGCAGTTGTATCAAATATGTGCTACTGTCTACTGCTGCAGTTGTATCAAATATGTGCTACTGTCTTAGTAACTGCTGTAGTTGTATCAAATATGTGCTACTGTCTACTGCTGCAGTTGTATCAAATATGTGCTACTGTCTACTGCTGCAGTTGTATCAAATATGTGCTACTGTCTTAGTAACTGCTGCAGTTGTATCAAATATGTGCTACTGTCTTAGTAACTGCTGCAGTTGTATCACATATGTGCTACTGTCTACTGCTACAGTTGTACCAATTTCAAACGTCTACTGTTGCTCTTGGATCAATTGTCAATGTTCTTCTGCTGCAGTTTCATTCAATGTCAATGGTCTGCTGCTGCATCCAATGCTAGTGATTAATGCATCTCATTGGTCTACTGCTTCAGTTGCGTCAAATGTCATTGGTCTACTACTTCAGTTGCATCAAATGTCAATGTCTTCTGCTGGAGTTTCATTATAAATGCCAATGGTGTACTGCTGCTGGTGGTGCATCAACTGTCAATGGATTATGGCTGCAATTGCATCAAATGTCAATGGTCTACTGCTGAAGTTGCATCAAATGTCATCTACTGCAAATGCATCATAAATTATCTGCATAATTATGAGAAAAGGACTCTTCGTAGTTCAATGGCACCTTGGACATTACATTCTCTGGTGTGTGAATGGGATGTACCAAGTGAATTTGGCCTGCAAAGAAGGGGGTAAGGGATAATTATTTTAACCCTTTCCCTCATATAGACACTTTCTGACGCCTCTGCAGCAGACGGCTTTTTGAAAACATAGTGACAAAAGAAGAAATTGCACAAAACGCGCAATTTCTTCTTTTGCCACAATGTTTTCCACTTTTTGTCATAGGTTATCCATTCAAATAAGGAGATTTTCTATTTTTTGACAAAATACGTTCAAAGTCGTCTGCTGCAGAATTGCCGTATGAGGGAAAAGTCGGGGTTAAAGCCTGTAGTTTTCATATTTTTGTCCTCAATCATCCTAGATTCAGTGCTGTAAAAATATTTCCAGACAAACTTGAAGGTGAACTGATGTAAACAAATAAAATACAGATAGTGTATGAGTCAAACTCATAATTTACAAATCAGATAAGATTTTTTCAGAATGTTTCTTTATTTAAAATGATGAATAAAACTGTAGCTGCAAGACCATTCTATCTAGATTGAAACTGTATCTGCAGTTAGGGCCTTTTGGTTCCCTGGAGGTATTGTTCTCGTCTTATCATGGCCACCGTTTCTGCAGCTTTATGATTTTTCTACAAGTTATAAACATTTTTTGTGATCGCTATCTAGGGAATGCCACTAATATACATTTTTGCCCTGAAATTTAATGAATAGTATAAAATCAACAAAACCTTTATGTCAAATTAAGATTTCCTTGCGATTATCAGCCCCTAACAGGCAGTGCGGTGTCTAAAGTTTCAATTTATTTTCCACATAAATACGACCCATGGCATGCCTAAATAACCCCTCCAATGTAATATTCATTAATCATGGATGTGGTCTAAAAAAAGGGGTGTATATTAAATTTTATTACGCGAAAATTCTATTTTTCGCCAAAGTTTCATAGGTTATTTGAATCGTTGCTTTGAAGTGATTGTAATGAATCATCATTTTTCTGTTATTTCAAACGGATAGTAAACTCTTTTTCAAACAAGTTGTGACATAATTATACATTCTACTTAAAATTTAGCTTTTGCCATTACTTTTTATCCCTTTTCACATGCATACACTTTTTAATCATTCTACAGCAGAAGGCTTTTGAGAACATGGTGGCCAAAGTTCAAATTGCTCAAAATGAGCAATTTCTCAATTGGCAACAGTGTTTTCATGTCTTTTGAATAATAATACTCTCACTTATCCCATAAAGCCCTCTCTGGGAGTGTCAAAATCTCATTTGGTTTCCAGTCTTACGCTCAAGTCTTTGATACAAAGCGGAAATCCAAACAATGAAAATTACATCACGTCAGCTGTTTGACGTTACAATGTTTGTCACTTTTGCGCCCAAACCGGCAAATTTCATGTACATTTTTTCGAAATACGCCTCATAAATCACTTTATGTGATAAATAGAATATCTCATTCGTGTTAATTTATTATCACTTTTAATAAACTCGTTAACTAAGCTGAATATGCCATTCGCCAGCCAAGGCTTGCTTCATATCATCTAAGTAAACTCGTTAATTAAAAGTGATAATCAATAAACACTCATGAAATATCCTCTAATTATTGTCTGGATGTTTTCAAAAGTTTGTTAAAAGTTGAAAAGGGGGGAATACTGCTGCAGTGCAGTTAAATTACAATGGTCAAAACTGAGTTTTACTTTTGAAAAACTAAATAACACCCTTACTCCACTAGAGATTTTAAAACTATTACCTTCAGAATCGTTGAGAAGTTGTTCATGTTTAGCAATTTCTCCTTTTGCAACATTGTTTTTACCTCCATTCAATAACTATACTTTTATTTTTTATAAAATTTCCCTATATTTGCTTAGGTGTCTTCAACATTTGCAGATTTGAGCCGTCCCGCGAGAAAACCAACATAATGGCCTCTGCGTATTATATTGATCCAGATCAGTCTCCACAGTCTGCGCAGACTGATCCGGTCAGACACTTTCCGTCTCAAGGGGATAGAGGTATAGAGTAATTATTCCTGAAACAGAAAATCCATAGGAGGCGAATTTAGATACTTTACGCAGAGTCCACAATGTTGGTTTTCTTGCGAGACGGCTCACTTTTTGAATGTGGTAAAGGGTAAATGGTTATCATAAAAGAATAGAATTCAAATATTCAGATGTCATGTAATTTCTGGAGGATTTTGTAGTTAAGATCCCATAGATATGACAACCAGCATCTTCATGTCAAGAAATAGCATTGTTTGTTGGATGTTTTTTGTCATCAACAATTATCTTAGAAACAATATCTTTTAGCTTAAATAATCACTCTCAGTCTTTGTCAGTTTGCTATGTCAGTTGATAAATAAAACAAAAAGCAAACAACATAACATTCATTATTTGGGAATGTGGTTTGTTCCGGCAAAAAATTGCTGGAAATAACTTCTAATGCTCAAATTAATAATTGCCTGAGGTAGAGAATGATTCACTGAGATTAACATCGTAAACTTGAGACTTCAAACGAGAATTATGATCTCCACGATTATTCTTCGTTAGGATGATGATCTTAACCTGTTCTTGATATTCTTTTGGTACATTGTTCCAAATCTAAACATCTACAGCAAAAACTAAAAAAAATGACAATTGAATTTTAATTTTCAAACATGGTACATAATAATGTGACGAAATAGGACATTGCTTGCTAAAATCTATTTCTCCTTTTCTCACGCTTATCTCAAACATATTTTGCTACTTGCATGCTTAAAGCGTTCTTTATCTGGGAAAGGGTGAACCCTTTCCCTCATTCAACGAATCTGCAGCAGACGACTTTTAAAGCAGATAGGCAAAAATATAGAAAAACTCTATTTTGAAAGTACATAATTACTGAATCAAGTTGAAAACATTGGTGTAAGTGTAGCAATTGCTTATCCTGAGTAATTTCTCCTTTTGCCACAATGTTTTTACAAGTTGCCTGCAGCAGACACATTGCAAATGGTCTGCATCTGGGAAAGGGTTAACCAAGTAACTAGGAGTTTGTAGTTCCAGTAATAAACTTCAATGTTGCCACCTACTCCTTTTTGTGGGTGTTTATTATTTCATTGTTTTTCTGTGGTATTTCCATGATTTTCCTTCAAGGGTCATTTGCACTTGGTTCATTAACTCTTTCTCTTAATTAGACACATTTTGAAGTAACATCAGCAAAGGATATTATAAAACATTTATGGGAAAAGGATAAACTGCTTATAATAAGCTATTTAATAAGTATATTTTCATTTATATAGATTTTCCATAATTTTGCTTTAATGTTTTTATACCCCCTTCGAAGAAGAGGGGGTATATATAGGAGTCACTGTGTCAGGCTGTCTGTCTGTCTGTCGGTTGGTCGGAGGGAAGCCATATTTTGTCCGGCCTATTTCTTACAAACCACTAGGTGGAATTCAATAAAATTTTACATGAAGCTTCTATACCAAGAGGAGATGTGCATATATCCTAAAGGGGTTACAATTGCATGTTATTTTACAGAGTTATGGCCCTTTTACTTATTAAGTAATGGTGTAGGTCAAGGTGCTGTTTAGTGATAGTTCTAGTTAAAGGTGTCTTCTCAAGGTTTTGGGTATTTTGGAAAGGGTTAAAGGGAAAAGATGGAAATGAAGGAAAAAGATGTTTTGTACATGTTTATTAATTTAATCCTGATGGTCTTGATAAGCCATGTTCTAAACATCAGATAATGCAAATAATTTAGCCAAAATGACAATTATATTTTTAGACACAATAAAACCAAAAAGATTGAAAAGTAACCAATTTGGATTATAAGCAAAGTAACCAATTTGGATGGCAAAGCTTATACAGAATTCATGAAATGGAATTTTAAGTTACACAGATTTGTGATTTATTTCATGATGATATACTGTACAAAAGAACACAGAATTATTTGTGAGTTCCACCAATGGAAGAATTGTAACAAAATTACATCCTACACCACAAAGTCTCATTTGTAACTGTTATTGTTGTGCCCTCTGTGGTATTGAGGTTTGGGTTCAAATAGTTCCCGTCCTTTTAGTCTGTATGTAGCAAACATTTAATACTTGCCATTATTATTTGTTGGTGATACTGCTGGGTTTATATTAGGCATGCATCCTTTTATTGAGACTTTTCTAGTGATATAAACAACATACTTGATTGTGTGACCTTGACATTGACCTCTGTGTTGTCGCTCATGGCAATGATGATTCACAAAAGCATCTTGCTACGTTCTGCATGGTAAGGGTAGGAGAGCATTCCTGTATCATAATTTTCAAAACTGTCAAAATTTCAAGACATTTCTTATCAATCAGTTTTGTTTGTGTTGCATTAAATATTTGATGTTAGTTTACCTAAGCGATGCCAAGTAAAAAGACCCCATAGCACATTATGCTAAGAATGCTTGGGTGAGCATTTAACTCCTATCCACAAACCAGACATTTTGATGTATCTGCAGCAGAGGACTTTTGAAAACATTGTGGCAAAAAGGGAAATTGTGCTTTATTCCATACATCAAATCTGCAGCAGACAACTTTGAAAACTTCAAGGCAAAAACATAGAAAATCTCAATAAATAAAGGTATAATTACTGAAAAAAGTTGAAAACATTGTGGCTAAAGAAGAACTTGCTCATCATGAGCAATTTCACCTTTGGCCACAATGTTTAAAAGTCGTCTGCTGCTATTGCATCAAAATACGTCTGCAGGTGGGAATGGGTTAACAAATGTAGACCCAGATTTGGCTTCAGACACCAAGTTAGAATCATTGCCCCACTGGCTTAAGTACTATCTGATGTTTATGTTTTAATCAGAAAGGAATTAAATTCTTCTAACTGTTTGCCATAGCAAAGTTGTTGTGTTTTCCTGCAGTAAATTTCCGGGAGGTCTTCCTGGAATAAGCCAATCCAATTAAAAGTGAATTCCTCTTTTTGAATTATGTAACAAGAGTTGATTTACTCAAATTATTATTCCTTGCTTTCTTCTAGTTTATTGGAAAGTGGGTGTGAAAGTTTTTGTCCTTTTTTAAGTGCTTTTAAAACAGTATGTGGTTGTTTAAAAGTTGGTTCCTCCCACAGAAAAAAAACCAGTATGGGCCTATTTTAATTGAATATAAAAGTGTTTTAGCCATTATTTTCCTGCATGAATTTTAAAAGATAACTCTCAATCCTTTAGTTGTTATGCAATAATGTAAGACATTTGGAAAATAATGAGTTGTAAGATTATTATAATGACTGTTAACTTGAATTGTATGATAACTCAAAATTGAACCATGCGAAATGTTTTGGAATTTTATGTTTCAACTTATTAATTTATTATACATATATTGTGAAGCATTATTCTTACAGCTTTTATTGGTCACTCTCAATATATGTTTTCTGGATTAAGTCCCCATTTAGGAAATTTGAAAATTTAAAACTTCCTGCTGTTGTTATTGCAAAACTGCATGCTTATCACAAATTAAACTGATTCTAAGTTTGCGCGAAGCTCACAGGAAGTTTGGGAAACAAGAACAGTTTACTATGTGCAAGCTATATTTCCTAGCGCACACCAGCAAGCATATAATATTCTAGGACTGTAATGTTTATAATAAGATTGTAGTGAGCTTGCATGCCCAACCTTATGGCGCACTTGTCACACGCTTGCTGCAAGCTAGTATTTTGGTTTGGGATACTCAACCAGTACTTAAGTGCTGCGTCTCTGGTAAAGTTCCAAATTTTAACCACACTCTTATAGGGATCAAACTTGGGACCTTTGGATCATGAGGCCAGCATTCTACCTTAACCTTTTCCCTCATACAACAATTTTTTTTCAGCAGACGACTTTGAACATATTTTGTCAAGAAATAGAAAATCTCTATAATTGAATGGATAACCTACAACTAAAAGTGGAAAACATTGTGGCAAAAGGAGAAATTGCTCGTTTTGAGCAATTTCTTCTTTTGTCACAATGTTTTCAAAAAGCTGTCTGCTGCAGATGCGTCAGAAACCGTTTATATGAGGGAAAGGGTTAATATAATGTTTCCGATACAGGAATAATAATTTCTTGTACCTTGGTAATCAGCTCACATAAATTACCTTATCCTCAACCTTTTCCCACATAAAGACGATTTCTGAGGGCTCTGCTGCAGACTACTTTTGAAAACATTGTGGCAAATGGAGAAATTGCTTACATGAGCAATTTCTCCATTTGCCAAAATGTTTTCAACTCTTTTCAATCATTTTACTCTTTTTTGAAGAGGTTTTTCCATATTTTTGACCAGATCATTTAAAAGTCGTCTGATGCAGATTCCCTAAATGTGAGAAAGGGCTAAAAAAAAAAAAAGTTTAGTGGAATATTATATTCGCCATGAGCAATTTCAACCTTTTGCAATAATGTTTTTCAACTCTGTAATTCACTGATGAACTTTCATTGATAGAGAATTTCCAAATTTTTGATGAGATGCGTTTTCAAAGTTGTCCGCTGCAAACTGTTTCAATGTGGGAAAGTGGGGGTTTAACCCTTTCCCTCATACAACAATTCTGCAGCAGACGACTTTGAACATATTTTATCAAAAAATAAAAAAAATCTCTATAATTGAAAGGATAACCTACGACTAAAAGTGGAAAACATTGTGGCAAAAGGAGAAATTGCTTGTTTTGAGCAATTTCTCCTTTTGTCACTATGTTTTCAAAAAGCTGTCTCAGCTGCAGAGGCGTCAGAAAGCCTCTATATGAGGGAAAGGGTTAAAGTTTAGGGGTAAGAAAGGTCCAGTTATGTCAGAGGTTTCAGGGGCTAATCAATTTGGGGGCCTACAATGGACAGGACCTTGTTATTCCATCAACGCTTAATTGTCTCTGACATTTATTAATTGTTTACTAACAGACCCAAGTCCAGTGAAAAAGGGCCCCACTGTTCTATTTACTTTCCCACATAAGGAAAATCAGAAGCAGATGACTTTGACAAACATGTTGGCAAAATTACTGAAAATCTCTTTAAATGAAAGTTTAATTATTACGTAGAGTTGAAACGTTGAGGCAAAATGTGAAATTGCTTATTTTCAGCAATGTCTCTTTTTGTCATAATGTTTTCAAAAGGTGACAGAAATAATTTGTATGTGGGGAAAGGTTATAACACTTACGCCAACAAATATCATTTATTGATGCTTTTACATCAGTTCAATTTGATGGGAAAAAGGAGACAGTGTATAATTCAGATTTTCCTCAGGTACTTTTACATTGTTGGCACTTGCTTCAAATGTATTCCAAGCAGATGACTCGATATGACACAAACGGTGAAGTGAACACATGAGTAGCATTCAGCGAAAACCAACCATACGGTATTTTGATCAGTGTAAAACTGCATCAGTTCTGCTAGCTCTGATTTGGCTCTGCACTCTTCACCAATTAGTTGTTTTAACAAATAAACGGATATACTGAACCCTTTCCCACATTCTATAAAATCTCTATACAGGATAGTATGAATTTTTAATAGTGTTGAAATCATTGTGGCAAATGGAGAAATTGCACATTTTGAGAAATTTCTCCTTCATCAGCCATGATGGTTTCAAAAGTTTGCTGATGCAAAGGCATCAGAGAGCGTATATATGTGGGAAATGGTTATGGCTAAGACAAGACAGTGTGTCCACACATTTATGCATTAGTTTTCACCCTTGATAATGAATATTATATGAACTAGATTATTAGTTTTCAATGAACATATACTTTGTCTTGAACTGTTTTGCCGGGTCACTCTTTTGTGTGACTTGGCTGTATTAATGCCACTGACCAGTGTCCGAGCTGTCCTTCATGGACATCTGACCAAAATGACCCGCCATCTTGACCATGTCAGCGCAGACAGAGTTTAATCACATTACGATGTTGTGTCTGCCATCCTCTGGACTAAATTAATCCACCATTCCTTCATATTGATTTGATTTTAGATAATGTTTCATTTCAATCATTTTCTCTCTGTAAAATATAGATTTTAGTATTTCACAACAACAAAAATAAAATTGATTTGCAGTGACTTCTGCCAGTTTATTATTTCTTTTTCAAATTAAGTCCGGTAAATTTTAGGTGTTGACTTTTGAATAACGTTTGCTTGTGCCAAATATTATACTGCAGCAGATCCATTTTTAAAAAATATCTAGGGAAAAATATGGATTCTCTCTGTAAATGAAAGTAGGACTATCAAATAGAGTAGAAAACATCATGACAAACGAGGAAATTAGCTCATTATGAGTAATTTCTCCTTTTGCCACAATGTTTTCAAAAGTTATCTGCTGCAGATCTGCATGTGTGACAAGGTTAACCCTTTCCCTCATATAGATGCTTTCTGACGCCTCTGCAGCAGACGGCGTTTTGAAAACATAGTGACAAAAGAAGAAATTGCACAAAACATGCAATTTCTCCTTTTGACACAATGTTTTCCACTTTTTGTCATAGGTCCTTTCAATTATGGAGATTTTCTATGTTTTGACAAAATATGTTCAAAATCGTTTGCTGCAGAATAGTCATATGAGGGAAAGGGTTAAAAATATAAGCCATTTACAATAATTCTGAGAAGAGAATTAAAGGTAATGATCTCCCACAATACCTTTAAAAATATTCTGCAGATGGTCAAGACATGTTAGAGTAAGGGTCAACATTCTTAAATTAGGACCAGATTTGTTTTATTATGTAATGAGAGAAGGGGAATGAAAAATTATTGTTGGGTCTGGTTGGTTTCAGCTGGACCTTGTTGAAATTGATATTAATTGCCAACAGGCTGGTCTTGTTAGGTTCAAGTTTGAAAATGGAGTATGACACTGATTGCAATGCCTGTTGGTTAACCCGTTCCAACATACAACAAATCTGCAGCAGCCGACTTTGAAAACATACCAGCAAACAACTGGAAACTCCCTTTAAATGAAAGCTCAATAATTGAATAGGTTGAAAACATGGAGGAGAAATTGCTGGTTTTGATCAATTTCTTCCGTTTGTCGCCATGTTTTCAAAAAGCCGTCTGCTGCAGAGGCGTCTATATGAGGGAATGTGAGTTAAAGGATTGTAGGTGTTTCTCTTGCATATTGACTTTTTCGAACATGCAGGCGCTTTCTGAAGCCTCTGTAGCAAACAACTTTTAAAAACATCATGGCAAAAGGAGAACTTACTCATTAAATTGGCAATTTCTCCTTTTGCCACAATGTTTTCAACTTTATTCCTTCCTTCAAAGAGAGTATCCATACTTTTGATCGAAAGTCTTCAAAGTCGTGTTGAAAACATTAAATTATGATTACTTTCACAATGTTTTCAAAACTGTCTGCTGCTGCTGCTGATTAGTAAAGTATCATATCAGGTAAATGGTTTACAATTTTATTTAACGCTTTCCCTCATATAGACGCTTTCTGACGCCTCTACAGCAGATGGCTTTTTGAAAACATAGTGACAAAAGAAGAAATTGCTCAAAACGAGCAATTTCTCCTTTTGACACAATGTTTTCCACTTTTAGTCATAGGTTATCCATTCAATTATAGAGATTTTCTATTTATTGACAAAATATGTTCAAAGTCGTCTGCTGTAGAATTGTCGTATGAGGGAAAGGGTTAACTCTTTCCACATACAAAAAATCTACAGCAGACGACTTTGAAAACATCTGGGCAACAATATTAAACTAGAACTATCACTGAAGATGATAAATACCCCCTAAACAGCACCTTGACCTACACCATAATTTAATAAGTAAAAGGGCCATAACTCTGTTAAATATCATGCAATTTTACGCCTTTAGGATATGCACATCTCCTCTTGGTATAGAAGCTTCATGTAAAATGTTATTGAATTCCACCCAGTGGTTTGTAAGAAATAGGCCGGACAAAATATGGCTTCTGACCGACCGACAGACAGACAGACAGCCCAACACAGTGACTCCTATATACCCCCTCTTCTTCGAAGGGGTATAAAAACTTCTGTAATTTAATTAATATTTTATTATATAATACAGTCGAAATCATTGTGGCAATGACTGAAAGACAGAAATTGCTCATAATGAAAAATTACTTCCTTTGCCACAATGTTTTCAAAAGATGCACCAAAAAATAAGGTGCATGCAGGTGGGAAAGGGTTAAATAAGAAGATATATTTAAGTAACATATCTTGAAACATTCATCATTATACAAGTATAACTGCCATAACTGTCATTCGGAAACCAAATATGTTTGAATAAAGAAATACTAAACAGAATTATTAATTTAATACGATAGTGCGGGAGATATGAACCACTTGCACAAAGCTAAAATTTCCGATAGAAAAATGATAATACATATCCTTGATTACAAAATAGGCTTCATTTCTTTCTCATTAACCCTTTCCCTCATATAGGCGCTTTCTGACGCCTCTGCAGCAGACGGCTATTTGAAAACATAGTGACAAACGAAGAAATTGCACAAAACGTGCAATTTCTCCTTTTGCCACAATGTTTTCCACTTTTAGTCATAGGTTATCCATTCAATTATAAAGATTTTCTATGTTTTGGCAAATCATGTTCAAAGTCGTCTGCTGCAGAATTGTCGTATGAGGGAAAGGGTTAATGATGAACTTATTCTAACCCTCCGCGTAATTCCTTCCCACTTACAACAAATCTGCAGCAGACAACTTTGAAAAACATTAAGTCAAAAATCTAGAAACTCTCTATATTTGAAAGAACAATGATTGAATAAAGTTGAAAG
This sequence comes from Serripes groenlandicus, assembly GCA_031761405.1. NCBI lineage: Eukaryota > Metazoa > Mollusca > Bivalvia > Cardiida > Cardiidae > Serripes > Serripes groenlandicus. Next base: position 226,079,189 of record JASEVX010000001.1, on the reverse strand, counting down.
TATTGTGACAAAAGGAGAAATTGCTCATTATGAAAGGGTTAAAAAACAAATCAGAATGGGTTGTGCAGCCTGTGCTATGCATTTATCTATGAAATGAGAATGATTCTATAGCCTGTTTTTCATCTGTCATATTAATATATGAATTTGACAGATTATCAATTAATCTTTGGGTATTAATATGAAAACATATTTTATCTGTGTGTTAAATTGGGAGATAGTCTTCCAAAATATTTGGTATCGTCTTTCTGGCTATTTGGTGCAAATCAATGTGACATTAAGTGCAAGCGAAAATAATTTCACTTGTAAAGAAATGTATGACCGTAAAAATGTGTCTTATGACAATTGCACTTGTTGTTATGTTGGTTGGTGTTTAACCCTTTCCCACATACAACAAATTCCCAGCAAACAAACTACTTTTGTAAATACAGTCAAACCTGTGTGAAAGACCACCTTGGAATAGCGATTCCCTGACAATAGCAACCACAGTTTTAGTTTCCAAATTCCAAATTGATTGCATAAATAACCCTGCAATTAAAGACCACCTGAGAACAAAGACCATATTGTTGTATTCCTATTGGTGGCCTTTGTAAACAGGTTCCACTATATATAGATAACAAAACAGAGGAAGTCCGTGTGTATGATCATGGAATTAACTTGAAAATATTGTGGCAAAAGGAGAAATGTTTAATTATGAGCAATTTCTTCTCTTGTCACAATGATTTCAAGTTGTCTGCTGCATACGCTGCAAAATGTGTCTGCAAGTGAGAAAGGGTTTATGTTGTTATAGTTATATCATGGTGTTACATGGATGTTTTACCTCTTTTACAGTACTGAATGAATGTATATTGTTTTTTATGGCGCATCCACAGCTAAGGTCATTTAGCGCGCAATTAAATTTAATTATTCATGATCCCTGGGTAAACAAACCAGTACTAGGCTAGAAAATGTGCCTTGCCCAAGGGCACTCCACCATGACTGTAGTGCCGCGAGTGGGGATCGAACCCGGGACACCCGGTTTCGAAATCCCCGACGCTAACCACTCGACCACAGCGGATTCCTCCTTTTACAGTACAGTGCACTGCATCTTCTGTAAACCTAATTGTTATTGCCTGTTTTCAGAGAAATGATTATTGAAGAAATGTTTTCTTTCAATTCTTTCAAAATCTCTGTAGTGGTGTAGTAAGATCAGGGAGACTAGGGTTCGGTCCCAATTTGTGGTCATTATAACCAAAGACTGCAAAAAATTGAAGAAGTCAGGGGCGTAGCTTGGCAATAATCAATGTGTAGGAAATCAACATTGTGGACTCTGCGTAAAGTATCGACCCGGATCAGCCTAAGCACGCCACACAGGCGTACCCGGATATACACTATTCGCCTCCTGTGGATTTTCTGTTTCAGGATCACTACTCTATCTATCCCCCCTTAGATGGAATGTGTCAGCCGGATCAGTATGCGCGGACAGCGCAGGCTGATCTGGTCGATACATTACGCAGATGTGTATCGCCGCAGCTGCATTTTGGGGCATTTTTAGAAAAAATGTGTAGGCACATGCCTACAGTACCTAAAGGGAGCTTCCATCCTTGACACTAAGAGATGTGGGGATAGCATTATGACTGACGCTCTGATATGACGAATTAAGTTTACCGACAATTCTAATCACTAATAACCTTGGAAACGTCATGCTATATATGACTGAAATACTGTGTGAAAGGGGCGTTAACTACCATGCAAACTCGGTGATTATATAAGATTGATTAATAGATGTATATTGCCCCTAAGGACATGTTGCTTTGCAACAAGTCATATAAATAGACGGTGAAGATCCGGATCAGACTGTGCTAAAGTACAGGGGGATCTGTGTATGCATCATAAAGTTGGAAATTCCTGCGTGTCATGTTCCCTGCTGCACAGCCAACTTGTTATGTTGATTAGATGTTACTTTTTGCAAGCAAATTTTATTTGATGAATAATGAAGAAAATTTCTTTCAATCAAGAAAGGAATCTGATATAACAATAAGCAAGGAATGTTGATGGTCTGTACAATCCTTATCTGGATGGGCACATTTCTAACTATTTCTATTTTAACACTTTCCCACCTGCAGACGCTTTTTAGCGCAATAGCAGCAAACAACTTTTGAAAACATTGTTGCCGAAGGTGAAATTGCACATGATGAGCAATTTCAACTTTGGCTATAATTTTCTCATCTTTATTTAACAATTAAGCTATCTTTCATGGAGATTTTTCAGGTTTTTGCCACTATGTTTTCAAAGTCGTCTGCTGCAGAATTGTCGTATGTGGGAAAGGGTTAACCCATTACTTCACACAGACGACATTTAGACACCTGCCATTGGAACATGAATTTTGAAAACATTGCAATAAAAGGTGAAATTGCTCAAACGAGAAATTTCACCTTTTATTGCAATATTTGTCCAACTCTTTATCAATATATTTAATTTTTCAGTTTTCTAGATTGTTGAAAATGCTCATCTGATGATTGTAAAGCTGTAAAGCAGACGACCTTTGAAAAGTCATATGAAGTAATGGGTTAACTGGTTAACCCTTTCCCTCATATAGACGCTTTCTGACGCCTCTGCAGCAGACGGCTTTTTGAAAACATAGTGACAAAAGAAGAAATTGCACAAAACGTGCAATTTCTCCTTTTGCCACAATGTTTTCCACTTTTTGTCATAGCTTATCCATTTAAATATGGAGATTTTCTTTGTTTTGACAAAATACGTTCAAAGTCGTCTGCTGCGGAATTGTCGTATTAACTGGATAGTTGTTTGTTTTAAATAAAATTGGATAGTTCATGACTTTTTCTACAGATGTTTAATAGAAATCTAAAAATATCATATCAGGTTAACAAACGATATTAACTTAACCATAATGTCAAGTTATTATTTCAAGTATAAAGGAAAGACTAGCTGCAAAGATACTTGTATTACTTCCAGCATACAGGAAATACCTGCAAAGATATTGATATCATTTCAAGTCTTAACACTTTCCCACATAAAGATGCTTTTCTGACGCCTCTGCATCAGACAGCTTTTTGAAAACATAGTGACAACAGAAGAAATTGTGTATGGACTACTGGTGTGAGAAAACCAGGAAATGCATGAGTAGGTGAACTGGCCGCTGTGATATAACTGAGAAATTGTTAAAAATGCCGTTAAACCCCAATCAATCAATCAATCTGAGTTTGAACCCGAGTTCATTTGTGTCATTTGTCTACCACCAATGGGCTAGCAGTCTATGTGGAAACAGCAGCCAGATGCCTTGAAAGGTTGTAGTGTGAAGTACTACTTAGAGAAAGCAAGGATTGATTGATTAGGGTTTAACGCCGTTTTCAACAATTGTTCAGTCATATCACGGCGACCAGTTCACCTACTCATGCGTTTCCTGGTTTTCCCACACCAGTACACCACACAACATACTTTCCGAGCAACAGAAAGCAAGGAAACACATGAGTAGGTGAACTGGCCACAAAAGACCTGCAAGGGTATCAATTATATTTCAAGTCTTAAGGAAAAATCTGCAAAGGTACTAAAATCAATTAAAGTACAGTCAAACTTGTGTTAGCGGTCACCTCTGTAAAGCAGCCAACTTGTATGCAGCAGCTACTTGAAGATTAACGAAAACAATATTTTCTTCTTGATGTGTTTTGTTTTAATCAGACACCTGTGTTCAGCAGCCACACATTAACTCGCCCTTCGGTGGCTGCCCAAGAAAAGTTTGTCTGTATAAAGGAAAGACCTGCAAAGGTACTAGTGTTATTATCATACAAAATTCTGTTGCAAATTGTTTGCTCGCATTCTTCAAGTTCATATCAGCTCTTCATTGGAAAGAATTATGAGGAATTATGATAGAAAAGAAATCCTACCCATAAAATGATGCTTCCTATCCATTCCTTGTTAACTATTGTACATTTAATACCTTTACAAATTACATCGAAGCCGCTGCAGAAGATTACGGGCCTTGTTGCATCCCTATTTAAGCTTAGCATTAACCATTTCAATCTTGAAGATGCATTTTGATGTTTTTGCAGCAGATGACTTTTGAAAATAGTGTGGCAAAGGCTTTGTCTTGAGCAGAATTACATGTAAGCGGATAATGTCGTCTCTGATGAGGTAGAGATATATACACAGGCTAATTCTAATTTTTGCTGTACAGTACTGTTTGCAAAAAGACCAGTTTATGCCTGCCGCAGCTAGAGTATTAATAAAATCTTGTAAGCATATCCACAGCTACTCAAAAGATGTATCGCGTGTGCATAATTGCATGATACCCTTTTTATCAATTGTTTAGTAATTTGTGTGTTTTGGTTCAACAAACTTGTGGACCTGGAGAAAAATCTAAAGTTTACCCTCTTACTTTGTTTCACCTGGACTGGAACCTTCTCTGAGGCATTTAACAATTATATTTTAAAGGCAATAACCTTACGCTTTCCTACTTGTGAATGACAATGTTAGATGGTAGCCAGTTGCCTGAAAAGTAGGTTGTTTGCAGTACTTCAGCAAGTGAGCCAGAAATCATATTGGAATCTAAACTTTGTTACGAAAAACTGTATTATTGTTAAAAACAATGTTAACCCTTCCCACTTGCAGAGGCATTCTGACTTATTTGCAGCAGACGAGTTTTGAAAACATTTATGGACATATTCAAGTCGGCTGCTGCAGATTTTTTTTATATAAGAACTGGTCTTGTTGCAAAAGCTATTGAAACCAGATACAGATGCCCTTTTAATCATCTGCAGCAGAGACTTAAGAAAAAATGTGGTAACAACGAGCTTGTCCAACTTTCTTTCCAATGTTGGACAAAAGTCATTCGTCTTTCACTAATAGGCTTACTATGTAGAAAAGCAACCAGTTGCTTGGAAAGACTGTTGTGTAGAATACTGGTGTGAGAAAGACAGGAAACACATGGTTAGGTGAATAGGCCGCAGTGAAATGACTGTAAAAATGTTGAAAAAGGCATTAAACCCCAATCAATTCCCACACCATAATAAAGATACATTTCTACAGATTTTCACACCTTTACCTACAGCATGCAGGTGGTCTACCAGCATATCAGGCCTTCTCAACTTTCCTGTGGCTTCAACAGCCCACTGTAACATTATTATAACACTTGTTATAGCCTCACCAATTAATATTTCACCAGAATCAGGTCCGCCACCAAAATGAAACTGATGGCTTTAACAGACATGGGAATATATCTGTTCCTTCATCATTTTGTGTTTGTTTTTTCATTTCTTAGCCAATAAATAGTATTGTTTAGTTGTTTTATCAAAGGACTTAGAAGCTTACAATAAATTTGCAGCAGACAACTTTGAAAATATATTTTTTCTGCATAAGGTTATAAATACATGAAGATTTACTTCCTCAGATTTGACTATCAAATCCATTGAACGAAATTGAAGTATGTTGCAAAAGATACTCTCAAAACATACTTTAAGATTTCTATTGCAAATAACAAGATCAGTCTGTAAATAAATGTAATTATATCTTCATGCACATTCTCTATGAAACATAGTTGAAAAGATGAATTTTCTGAAATGGATACATCAACTTGAAAAACATTTTTTTAACTCGTTTGTTTTTGTTTTGAGTTTTCTGCTTTGGAAACGTTGTTCGGATAAAATTGTTACGTTGGGAAAAATGGATCGGTCATTACGCGATAAATAATAATTAAAGACATTATGATAATAAAGAAATAATTTGAACTGAAAACTTCTTCTTTTCGCCACATCATTGAAAGTTGTCTGCTGCAATTGGCACCAAAATAAATCTGTATCGAGAAGAGAGGTAGAGAAAGAAAAGTAATTTCATTCAAATTATGATGGAAGGTTAAGCGTTACCTAGCAGTTGCTTGATAGAGCTGGAGAAAACACACCAACAAACAGCGATTTCCTCGCCATGTCTTACCGGCTGATGTGACTGGCACCCATGTTAAACCTACTTGACCTGCATGCTTGACTGGTACACCTATTGTTTTCTGCTACCTGATCATGGGTGTTTGGGTGCTTATTCTTTATTATGGAATTCAGAATGGCTAACCAGTCCTCTTCTGTTCAATCCATTAACTCTTACAGACTGATTTTCAATCAAGGAACTTTGATCCATTGTTCATTTTTGATATGTTTGTTGGGTAAGAAAACTGTGCTGAATTGAGCATTTTTCTCACTTTGCTGCAGTGTTTTCAAAATGTGCAAGCTGTATAAGCATCCAGCGTGGGTGGATTAAGAGAATCTGATAAAATCAACCTTCCTGAATAAATAGTTTTGTAAGTTGACCACTTTTAAATGATCTGTGCATGAAAAATAGTGTAACATCTTGACAATTATAAATTTTATTTCAAAACAGAGTTGAAAGCATTATGTGCCAATAAGCAGAAATTGCTCATTTCTCCTTTTTTCTCAATGATTCCGTAAGTTATCAGCTGCAAAAGATTGTGGAATGAACTGCGTCATGAAAATGATTAATGAAAATTGAAAACCAAAAACTGAATGAAAAATGAAGCAGAAGATATGTGTGTATGTTTTCATTCAAAAATAGTTACTGCGAAGCCTGATATGAAACGTTTTGACTTTTTGGTGTTGAAAACTATTCAGTTTTAGATCTGAATCATTTAATAAACATAAATAGTTATGCTGATATCAGAAGTCTCCTTATTTATCAATCTTTTACTTTATTCTCTTTCATTGGAATTGTTACACAGAATATACCCATGACGATTTTTAGCAAGTACATTCATATAATGATAAAAAATTGTTATAATAACAACAGTCAATGCTAAGACTTTTAATTAATGGCTTTAGTTCAGAGATCTAACATTTGAAAATGATATGATTATTATGTTTTATTTAGGTAAAAGCAGATAAATGAACCCACTATTTTGCATTTTTGATTATCTGGAATTTAGCACATTGCACTTTGAATCAGATAGGCAGTGCACTGGCACTCAACAATTTAACACTTGTAGACTCAATTATGATGCATTTGTATCAGATGACTTTCGAAAACAATGTGGCAAAAGAAAAAAACTGCTCATCATGAGCAATTTCTCCTTTTGTCACAATGATTTCAATGCTATTCAATAATTCTATATTATTTTGTATAGATTTTCCATATTTTGTCCCCAGATGTTTTCAGTTGTCTGATGTAGATTGATCGTGTGAGAGAATTAGTCAATATCCGCCCACATTTAGACGCTTTTTGACGCCTCTGCAGCAGACGGCTTTTTGAAAACATAATGACAAAAGAAGAAATTGCTCCAAACGACATGCAGTTTTGACAAAATATGTTTAAAGTTGTCTGCTGTAGAATTGTCATATGAGGAAAAGGGGTTAATAACCAATCCTGGATTGTAGACCAATATTTTGGATTCTGCTTAGATTGCAAATCAAGAATATTGCGAGATAGTCGAAGATAGCTTAAGTTTAGGGGCATAATAAATGTTATTAAAACTTTCTTTATTTTACCTTCAAAACCTGAGTGTTGTGGGTACTCAAAAGAATTGTCTCAGTCTGAAATAACATTTGATTGGGTAAATATGAAGAAGATATGTGTTAAAGACCATTTTCCTCCTCCTTATCTTGTTGTCTGCTATAAATGTTTGTTTGCAAACAGTTTTTAATCCTTTCCCACATACAACAAAACTGAGGATAAAACATATATGTAAAAGTATGGAAAATCGGCTTTAAATGATTTAGTAATTATTGAATAGAGTTGAAATAATGGTTTTTGTAATGGATGCGTTAAAATGTTTCTACATGTGTATCATACGATCCGGCCTTCAGATCATGAATATCAAGACTTAAAGATGATTGATTGCAAAATCTGATTAAATGCAAAGTTTTCTTGACAAAATATTAATAGGGTTTATAATGAACCCTTTCCAACTTTCAGACACATTTTTACACATCTGCAACAGACTACTATCATTTTTATACGACTGTTTCTTAAAAACGGTACGTATTATGGTATGGTCATGTCCCTCCCTCCGTCCCTCCGTGCGTCCGTCCGTACGTCCCTCCGTCCGTCCCTCCGTCCGTCCGTTCAGGTTTTCCGCACTTTTTTCTTACATACTTTGAGCTATTGAGCTGAAATTTTGTATAAGGCTTTGTAGTGATGTGTCACAGATCAAGTTCATATTTCCTGGGATTTCGTCAATTTTTGAATGAGTTATGCCCCTTTTTGGACTTAGAATATTTGTTTTCCGCACTTTTTTTCTACATGCTTTGATGTATTGAGCTGAAATTATGTATATGGCTTTGTAATCAAGTGTCACAGATCAAGTTCACATTTCCTTGAATTTCGTCATTTTTTGAATGAGTTATGCCCCTTTTTAGACTTAGAATATTGGTTTTCTGCACTTTTTTCCTACATACTTTGACCTATTGACCTGAAATTTTGTATATGGCTTTGTAATCATGTGCCATAGATCAAGTTCACATTTCTTTGGATTTCACCAATTTCTGCATGAGTTATGCCCCTTTTTGGGCTTGGAAAAATGTTTTTTCACATTTTTTTGCTACAATTGCTTTGAGGTATTATATCATGAGCTGTATTTTTGTATACTGCTTTGTTGTCATCAGTTACAAATCAAGTTCCTGATTTTATGCCCCTTTTTTGACTAAGAATATTGTTTTTCCCCCCTTTTTTTTACTTATTGCTATGAGCTATTGAGCAGTTGCTTTGAGCTATTGAGCAGAATTTTTTATTGCTTTGTTGTCATGAGTAACAACTTATTCCTGAACGACTTTATTAACTTTTTACAAACAAACAATATATCAAAACAAAGAGGAAACTTACAAAGAAGTTCCTGACGGGCGTATTATGTACCGTTTGCGGTACTCTTGTTATGTAATTTATAGCAAAAGCAAATCTTATGCTATTTACATAACTGTAAGTGCAAGGAAATATATGAAGGAAAAGTGTATCAATATAGAAAAATTGAGGCAATAGCTGAATAAATCAGAATGAGTAAGTTCTCATTTTGCCACGATGTTTTCAAATCAATTAATTAATTATACTTTTGATAAAAAGAGATACTTCACCTTAGTTGTCTACTCCAGATTTATTGTATATATTGGAATTGCTGAAATAGCATGAGAAACAGATCTGCTACTGTGGCGTGAAAAGTAATCTGTATTAGGTAAATTGTTAATTCACAAGGCTCTTGGTTGATTGTTTTGGTGTTTACGTCAGTTCAACAATTTTGCAGCTATATCACTGCGTTTACTGGGTAATTTACCAGTACTTGTAACTGGTCCATTTATCACGACACCTGCCAGTTAGTCGTAATGCTTACCCCGCAACCCTGAGCGCCAAGGAGGACGGATGGCCATTACTACCATTTTAAAAGTCTTTGGTATGACCCAGTTGTGGTTCAAACCCACAACCTCCCGCAATATAGGCTGTTGCTCTACCACTACACCACCAAAGATCATGGAGAACTGAAGCAACATTAACCCTCAATCAAACATACTTCAAATCTGAAACATAAACTTTTTTTAGACTTTGAAAACATCTAGACAATCTCATGTAAATTTCTCATAAAACAAAGTATCATTATTGAAAAGATTTGAAATCATTGTGGCAAAAGGAGAATTTGCTTGTTATGTCTGTAAAAGTTGTCTGTTGCAGATGCATGTTGAAAAGGGTTAGAGAATATTCATAAAATTCTTTGAAGAATTTAGTTTTCATGAATGTTTGTTCAGTAAGACAATAAAGTATCTTCAGGTAGGTGGGAGATGAGAGGGGAAAATCGTGTAAAAAGCCAGAAAGTAGTTTCACGGACGATTTGCGTCACAATTGTCTGATTCACATCTATCGCTAAATCATAAGTTTTGACGTTTCCATTAAACCTTTTCCCACATAGTGTCGCTTTCTGATGCCTCTGCAGCAGACCACTTTTGAAAACATCATGACAAAAGGAGCAAATGCTCAAAATGAGCTATTTCTCCTTTTACCGCCCGCAACATTTTCAACTCTTTCCTAAAACTGAACCTTTAAACATAGAGATTTTTCATATTTCTCTTTGATTTAATGTATGTGGGAAAGGGGGGGTTAAACCTGGTTTTTCACAACAACATTGTACAACTTTTATAGACTCTTGATGTATTTTGTTTGTGAATTAATACTGTGGATGAAGATCGGTACGCATATGAGTCATATCATTTGATACAATGTATAAAAATAAAAAAATGCTGCAAAGTTATCAAAAGTCAGTCTCAGAGTTAAATCTTTCCCTCATACACCAAATCTGCAACAGACATTTTTTGAAACAATTAGGCAGTAAATCTCTTTAAATGATTACAGTTATTGAATTGATTTGGAAACATTGTGGCAAAAGTAGAAACTATGAAGATGAAGATGCGTCAAATGTCGCTTGTAGATGGAAAAGGGTTAAAAGTCATGATAACATTTTGTAAAAGGAATTTCTGAGAACTCTTTTTCCCGCAGAATTTTGGATGATGTTTACACAACTGTATGAAGTCCTTTCCGTGATTTTTATGGAGAAATAATGAAGCGGCAAACTGTTTTTTCAGGGAGAAGGCATTCCAAACAAAAGACAAGATTTTCGTTTATTTTGACGAATATGCTCAGAAGTATGCTTGTAAATCGCTGGTATTATGATGAGCGATGTCAAGTTGCGGTCGCAGTCCATTAAAAATGAAAAATACATCTCTCAAATAGGATTACAAAGAGCAATGGCTGCTATTTCAGAATAAAGGAGGAATTTCCTTTGTTGTTTCGATTAATTCTCACTTCTGAAACACAAGGTTTTGTTTCGATCAAGTTGTTGATATTCTTACTCTTATTTATTTACCCTTTCCAAAATACAGACGTATTTCGATGCATTTGCAGCAGAGGACTTCTGTTCCAATGAGTTAAAATATAATAAAATAATTATACTTTGATTTATAGAGATTTTCCAAACTTTTGCTTAGATGTTTCAAAAGGCACTTGCTGCAGATTTACTGTGAGTGGGAAAGGGTTAATTTGTTGATCATCTGACTCTTCTTCTTTGAGGATCAATTTTTCCCCACATATATAACAAATTTGCAGCAGACAACTTTGAAATGATGTTGGCAAAAATATGGAAAATCTCTATAAATTAATGTGTAATTACTGAAAAATTGCGTGTTCGAGCAATTTATACTTTTGTCAAACTGCTTTCAAATGTCGTCTGCTGTAGAGGCATCAGAAAGTGTTTATACGAGGTAAAGGGTTATGCTTAAGGATCAAAATGGATACTGTATCTCCAAAATGTCATGAAGCCTTCAATGACTTATTTGCAAACAGTGAAGCACCAGATTGAACTGCATTAATGTGCTGGCCGATTTGGATCTACACCAGTTGCAGTTGCCTTAGTTTAGTTTACACAGAACCCTAGCTGTTCATATATAGCACTATTTCCATAATTTTCTCAATGCCTTAAATTTGAAAATATATGCATGAGGGAAATGATTAACCCTTTCCCACATACAACAAATCATGAGTAGGAGATGACTTTGAAAACATATATAGTCTAAAATATGTTAGACCTATAAATGAAGGTTTGACCATAACATAGAGTTGAAAACATTGTGGCAAATGGTGAAATTGGTCATCATGAGCAATTTCAGCTTTGCCACAATGTTTTCAAAAGTCATGTGCTGCAGAGGCGTCAGAAAGCGTCTGTATGATGTCTGTTAAGGCTTCGCCTATTAACCCTTTCCCACATACAGGAAGTCTGCAGCAGACAACTTTGAAAATATATTGGTAAAAAATGGCAACTCAATAAATGAAAGGACATGCAGTAGATAAATTATTCAATAACTGTTATTTAAAGTTGAAAACATTGTGACAAAATGATTTCAAAAGTCATCTGCTGCAGAGGCATCAGAAAGCGTCTGTTTGTGGGAAAGGGTTAAATATGACATATTACAAGTCTGCAGAAGTCAAATCATGAAAACAGTATGAAAAAAGAAACAAATGCTCGAAACATGCAAATGCTTCGCGTTTTACATTTCTTCCTCAGAATTTTGCAATGCAGCCGACTCTCTAACCTTTCATATCATGTAAATGGTTTAGAGGTTAGGGGTAAGTCATGATTTATTCTAATGGTGTAAGACAAAGTTAAACTTTCACATACTGGGCCTGACAAAATGATAAAATACCAGGAACCCCGGTAAATAATGGAGTTTTCACACTAGGGTCTCACTCCACAATATTGTTTTGGTAAGCATTTTGTTTATCAATTTATTACCATAATCTCTGATGCTTTCCGCACCCAGACTCCGAGGTGAGATTCGGATAGGATGAAGTGAAACATTTGGCCGATTACTGAAGAGTGCTACTATTATCAACAATGATACCGATTTCCTTACTATCTTTCGATATAATATGTATTTCATCAACCCTTTCCCGCTTGTAGACAGATCAACAGCAGACATATCTTTTGAAAACATTTTGGCAAAAAGGAGATATTGCTCATCGCTAATTTCCCTTCTACACAATGTCATATAGCTTAAAATTTGAAAATCTTCTTCTCAGAAAATAATGGTTTGATTTCTAAATAAATTTGCCAAAATGTTCCTAAAATGCCAGACCCTCTACAAAAATATTTCTAGCCACCTTTGATTAATTGAAAAAACATTGCAGTTTTGTTAATCGTGAAAAAAATCTTCTTTTTCCACATTGTTTTTCAAAAATTTGACTGCTGCATATGTGTCTGAAATAGGCTGCATGTGGGAAAGAGTTAAATTAGTGTGCAACAGGATAAAAGCTGAACAACTTCTATATGAGCCATTACACGTGAAAATCAACAATATGGCCTCTGTGTCAAGTATCAACCCATATCAGCCTGCACAGTCCAAGCAGGCTAATCCGGACCAACACATTCCATCTCTGGGAGTTATAGGTATAGAGTAATGATTCCTGAAACAGAAAATCCACATGAGGTGTAAAGTGTCTGTCTGGGTTAGCCTGCCTGGGTTAGCCTGCCTGGCATGCTTAGGCTGATCCGGTTCGATACTTTACGCAAAGTCCACAATGTTGGTTTTCTCCTTAATTTAACTCATATTTGTAGTGCTGACTTCATGTTTCCTCTCTCTGAATATTTTAACGCAGACAGCTTGTAAACATGGTAAAGTGTTGATAATAATAACCCTTTCCCTCATATAGACGCTTTCTGACGCCTCTGCAGCAGACGGCTATTTGAAAACATAGTGACAAAAGAAGAAATTGCACAAAACATGCAATTTCTCCTTTTGACACAATGTTTTCCACTTTTAGTCATAGGTTATCCATTCAATTATAGAGATTTTCTAATTTTTGACAAAATATGTTCAAAGTCGTCTGCTGCAGAATTGTCGTATGAGGGAAAGGGTTAAAGCAGACGGCGTTTTGAAAACATAGTGACAAAAGAAGAAATTGCACAGAACGTGCAATTTCTCCTTTTGTCACAATGTTTTCCACTTTTAGTCATAGGTTATCCATCTGAAAAAATATGTTCAAAGTAGTCTGCTGCAGAATTGTCGTATGAGGGAAAGGGTTAAGAGTATAAATAACAGGATACTTTTATGACCGTTGGCACACATCATTTTGAATATCATACTAATTCACAGAAGACAATTTGTGAAATTTGTAACAATATCAAGTTTAACAACGATAATGGTTTTCTGATGGATTTTTAATCTACCCGGTTTTTATACCAAACTTGGCAGGAGAAAAGGAGTCGTCAACGCTTACCTTCATAAAAATACCCCAAATGCCATTATTGCAGAAGACGTCTTTATAAAAATCATTGTAAGAGAAGGAGATAATTGCACATATTGAAGATTTTCCTCATTTCAGATTTCTTCATCAGCTGCAGAGGCGTCATAATTTGTCTAAATGTGAAAGTGGTTTAGGCCTCTGACAAAAACATTGACTTATCCCTTTCCCTCAGACAGCAAACCTGCAGCAGACGACTTTAAAAGCATGTTGGCAAAAACCCAGAAAATCACTATAATTGAAGGTATAATTACTGCAAAAAGTTGAAAACATTGTGGCAAATGGAAAAATTGCTCATTTTGAGCAATTTCTCCTTTTGCCACAATGGTTTCAAAAGTCGTCTGCTGCATAGGTGTCTATAAGTGGATAGGGTTTATCTTATAAACTTTTACTGTTGGCATTTGGCTTAATTGAGAGCTTCTGCAGATATCTCTCATAAATAAGCTGTTCAAGGTCTATTGGTATTATGACACTTTATTCGAGTAAGTCCTGTTTTCGTCTACCTGTATTATGGCACTTTGTTCGAGTAAGTCCTGTTTTCGTCTACCTGTGTCACAATGATGACACTTTATTTGAGTAAGTCCTGTTTTCGTCTACCTGTGTCACAATGAAACCACCTCATCTCTCTTGAAATAACGGGTAAAAATTATAAACTCTTTCCCCGAGACGACTTTTGAAAACAGTGTGCCAGAAGGAGAAACCTTTTTGCAACAAATTGTTGTTAACTCTAATCAATAATTCTACCTTCATTTATAGAGATTTTCTATAGTTTTACCTCAATGTTTTCAAAGTTGTCTTCTGTAGCTTTGTTTAAAACCCTTCCGTCATACAACAGATATGCAACAGACGACTTTGAACAATTTAGTCATAAAAGACCAGTATTACTCTTTAAACCCTCAAATTATTGAATAAAATTAAAAGCAATGTGGCAAAAGTCGTCTGCTGCAGAGGCGTCAGAAACGGTTAATGTGAGACATTATTGAAATAATGTCAAGATTTATACATTATCACTACCATGCTCTCATTGTTCTAATCATATTTTAATGTCTTCTGTCGGAGGAAGATGATGTAGACTTTTTTTTACTCTCTTGTGGATAATAGTCTGCTTCTAGATCACATGTATTCAAATCCAAAAACTAAAAGGCTAATTAACCGAATAATCTTTAACCCTTTCCTACATGCAGACGCATCTGCAGCAGACAACTTTAAAAATCATTGTGGCAAATGAAGAAATCGCTCATTATGAGCAATTTCTTTTTTTGCCACAATCTTTTCAACTTTTTTCAATCATGATTATTGTTTTCACATGATTATGGAGAATTCTCATATATTTGACTTAATATTTGCAAAGTCGTATGCTGTAGATGCGTCAGAAATTGCCTGTTGCTATGAAGGATTGGTTTAACCCTTTCCCACCTACAACAAATCTTCAGCAGACGACTTTAAAAGTATCAAGCAAACACACGGAAAAGCTCTATACATGTAGGTATAATTACTGAAAAGAGTTTAAAATATTGTGGCGAAAGGAGAAATTGCTTATTTTGAGCAATTTCTACATTTGTCATAATGTTTTCAAAAGTCGTCTGCTGCCTGCAGACGCATCAGAAACTGTTACTATGAAGGAAAGGGTTATAAAATGATATAGTGGATATAATGATACAAACCATAGGAATTCCCTTTGTTTTATGGATGAAGATAGAACCCCGTAGTTACAAAGTTTAGCGAAAAAATGAAAAGCTTAGATAAAAGAATTAGCTTTGGCATGACAAAAGGGTCCTGGAAATACCTGTATCTGTGGTGTCATCTAGAAATGTGGTTTTATGATATTCTATGTACAATGATTAATCCTTTCCCACTTACATGCTTTCTGACACCTCTGTAGCTTACGACATCTGAAAATATTGTGAATAAATGGGAAAATTAGTGATAATGAGCAATTTCCTTTTGCCACAAAATTGTTCAACTCTTTTGAAAAATTTACTTTCGTTTATAGAGATTTTTTTTTAGATAGTCTGCTGCAACTTTGCTGTATGTGGGAAACGGTTATTGTGTTACAAGCATAAAAATGCATTTTGTGCAGAAAGTGACAGCGCTAGTGACTTATGTACTCTTTATTTACATTTCCAATTGATTGATTGATTTGGGCTCCACCCGTTCCCAACTATTATATTAAGTCATATTTGCAGCAGACAGCATTGGAAAACAGTGTGTCAAAAGGGAAAATTATCAAACTTTTATTTTCACCAACTATTTTAGTACAACAAAACAAAAAGCAAAGTGTATCAAAATGGCATGCCCAGTGTATATAATATAATAACGTCCCATTGTTTAATAGATGAAGTATAAATCCAGTAGTGACAAAGCCTGGTAGGAAATCAAAAACTTAGATAAGAATAGTGGTAAAGAGATGATCTTAGGATAGAAAATTTATTAACTTTATCAGTAGGTGTTCAGAACATTTTTGAATAATGAGTAAAACACTGAAAAAAGCACCCGGCCTTCTTCAGATGGCTAGATAAAGGGGAGGTAAACCGATCTTTTCCCCAAAAGGGTTATCTTATTGCGAAATCATAAAGCCTTGTGTTGTTGGTTCTTAACCCTTTCCCACATACGACATATCTGTAGCAGACGACTTTGAAAACATTGTGACAAAAACCTGAAAAATGTCCAATTGTTAAATAAAATTGAAAACATTTCGGCCAAAGGTGAAATTGCTCATCAAAGAGCCACAATGTTTTCAAAAGTCGTCTGCTGCCATTGCGTCAAAATGCGTCTGCAGGTTGGAAAGGGGGGTTAAAGAATTGTCTCCAAGACACCAACCTTTTGAATACCCATAATTTTACTTTAATTTATGCAAGTTTTCAACGTTTGTGCAAAGATATTATCAAAGTTGTCTGCTGCAAATTTGTTGTATGTGAGAATGGGTTACAATGTATAAATGGTTACATTGACACATAATGTCTTTCTGCAAAATGTTTTTGGAAATTGTAGAGAAAAAGGACACTGCCAATGAAGGATGTTTGCTCTTGTCCCTTTCCCACATGCATACGCTGTTTTATACAACTTCAGCAGTCGACCTTTGAAAATATTGTGGCAAAAGTTTAATTTGCTCATCATGAGCAATTTCATCTTTCACCACAATGCTTTATCAAGAGGCAGCTGATGTGTCAGAATGTGTCTATATATAAATAGGAAAGATTATGCTTTCATTTTAATTGATTTCAAGTTTGACTAGATGTTTTCAAAGATGTCTTCCTCAATTTTGTTGTGTGTGGGAAAGGATTAATAAATTTGTGTGGTCTTGTCTGAACTTGACCTGCTCCCCTGCATGAGCGGAGCGAAACACTGTGTGGTATTTTTGGCATCGAATGGACAGCAAGACTTTTGCCAAAATTACGATTCATCATTATCAGCATTTTCCAGTTTTCTACGATGTTATCATTAAAACTTATCATAGGCACTATGGCATGCAGAAAGAGGTCTTTTGATTATGTCAGTTAAATTGCTAGGATGTTAATGCATAGCCTTCCCAAAAGCAATAAAATTTGCAGAAAATATCTCGGCAAAATTTATGGAAAATCTCTATGAATGAAAGCATAGTTATTAATTACAGTTGAACTGTGTTGTGGTAAATGGAGAAATTGTTCATTATGATTGCAAACTACTAAAGTCGTCTGCTTCTCTGGAGTTGGAATGTGAAATGGGAAAGGGTTAATGGAGACACACTTCTAGATTTCTATTTTGACTCCTATTAACAATCAGTTCCAAGAAAAGACAAAGATGGGCGCAAGCCTTATCCTTTCATTGTGGCTCGGAGGCAGAGCGCTGGCCTTGCAATCCAAGTTCTACCCACTTGCAGACACATTCTGATGCATTTGCAGCAGACGACTTGTGAAAACATTGTGGTAAATAGATTAATCGCTCATAAAGTGCAGTTTATACTTTGGTCACAATGTTTTCAACTCTGTACAATAATTTATAATTTCATTTGTAGAAATTTTCCATATTTTTGCCTAGATGTTTTCAAAGCTGTCTGCTGCAGTTTCGTTGGAAAGAGTTGAACTAAAATGTAATCCATTTATGCCTGACGTTTATCATTTATATTGGCATCCAGTATTTATATTTTCGGTGTTTCTTTTGACTTCTCTTGTAAAATAAATTTCATGAACCAAAGGTCAGATTGTTTTGCTTGACTTTGTCTTTGGAATCTAGTCCCTGTCTCATATGTAAGGACTTTGATTTAGTATCAAGAATTCAAGTTTTGAGTCTCATAGAAAACATCTAAGAAAGAATTGTAATGTATAGTCTTTAATTCACTAGCAATTCCCAAAAGGATGGAGTCAAAGAAAAGGCCAAAACTTAACCCTTTCCCACAAACAACAAATTTGCAGCAGACGACTTTGAAAAACATAATGTTACCAAAACCTGAAAAATGTCCATAAAAGATAGCTTAATTGTTAAATAAATTTGAAAATATTGTGGCCATTGGAGAAATTGCTCATGATGAGCAATTTCACCTTTGGCCACAATGTTTTCAATGCTGTTGCATCAAAATGCGTCTGCAGGTGGGAAAGGGTCAAATACCTGTACAATCTCTTGCATTATATGGCTTTGTCAATTTATAGAATTGGGAATTTTTATAAGCTCTCAGAAAATTGAGAATTATTTATTAGGACAATATTTTATTACAATACTATTGGACATCTGACTTTCATTTCAAAATATTTTATATATAGCTCTATTAATATGTTTTCTTTCTTTTTTCAATTTCATGTGCTGTTTCTGTGTCTACTCAAATAGGTAAGCAGGCTTTATTTTTCTCAATATCTTTCATACATCATTTACCAAATAAATATAAACCCTTTACCTCATACAACAAATCTGCAGACAGCTTTGGAAACATCTTAGCAAAAGTAAGGAGAAAGTATAATTTTTTAATAGAAAACATTTCGACAAAAGGGGAAATTGCTCACCATGAGCAATTTCTCCCATTTAATTGCCACAATGTTTCAGAGGTTGCCTGCACTACAGATATGTCGACATGTGACTGCAAGTGTAGTGCACCAGACATAAACGTCATCTGCATCAGATCAAATGCAATACCATCAATATTTTATACAAATTAACCCTTTCCCACATACAACAAATCTGCAGCAGACGACTTTGAAAACATCAAAGCAAAAATATGGTGTACCTCATTATGTTTTCAAAAGACGTCCGCTACAGAGGCGTCAAAAAGTGTCTGTATGTGGGAAAGGGTTTATTAGTGTAATGTATTCTCCTCATTATTCGACATGGCAGGACGGGGCTTAATTTTATCCTCAGCAAAGTACAGATAGTTTTGCTTGACTTTGTCCTTGAAATGTGACTCATATAAAGTCTCTAAAATGTAGAATTGCATTGACTAATGTATACCGATATAGATTTGATTCCTGAAAGTGCTAGGTAAAATGGCTAAATGATAATGCATGAAGGGTTTCAGGGGTCTTGGCAATTCATTTGTAATAAAAAATAACAAAAACTTTATCAAGACCTCAATTGTTATATCAGATAAAATTAATGGAGAACAAGAATTAACAATTACGGTAGCAAGATGAACCCAGAGTTATCCACGATGGTTAGATGTACTGCCTGTACCCTGTAACTAGAAACAGTCCCAACATCCCAAAATGTTCTCCATCGAGAATCGTGAATCGTGATTTTATATCAACATTTTAACCCTTTCACACATACAGACGCTATGTGACGCCTCCGCAGCAGATAACTTTTGTAAACATTGTGGCAATTTCTCCTTTTGCCATTACATTTTCAACTTTATACAATAATAGCTTCTTTCATTTATAAAGATTTTCCAAATGTTGATTGCCTACGACAGTTTTCAAAGTCGTCTGCTGCAGATTTGTTGAATGTGGGAAAGGGTTAACATGCATATTTTAAGCAGTTTGGCCTTTGTCTGGACCTCTTACTTAATCCTTATATAGACGCTTTCTGACGCCTCTGCAGCAGACAGCTTTTTGAAAACATGGTGACAAAAGAAGAAATTGCACAAAATGTGCAATTTCTCCTTTTGCCACAATGTTTTCCACTTTAAGTCATAGGTTATCCATTCAATTATGGTGATTTTCTATGTTTTGACAAAATATGTTCAAAGTCGTCTGCTGCAGAATTGTCGTATGAGGGAAAGGGTTAAACCATTGTGAGGAATGGAGATATTTTTTCATTACTTCTCCTTTTCATAATCATGTTGAAACAGTTATGTAGGTTGATGTATCTTTACTGGTTGCAAATCCATGAGATTGCATGGTTTTCAAAGAGCATGTTGTGGAAAGACTTATGCTGTGCAGTTACCATGTCTAGGTGAGGCCAGACTCTGGAAACATGGAGACCTGAAAAAATATCTCCATTCCTCACAATGGTTTAACCCTTTCCCTCATATGACATGAAGTCTTAAATATGAACACGCTCTAGAAATGAAAGACCAATTATTAAATAAAGTTGAAAACATTGTGGCAAATGCTCATAATGAGCAATTACGCCTTTTGCCACAATGTTTTCAATGATGCAGAGGTATCAGAAAGTGTGGAGAAGAGTTAAACTATGGCGCCAAAGGCATAAACTGCTCTAAGCAAGTATTATCTCATTTTCCTACATTTTTTAAACCATCATGCTTAAATTTTTCAGGATGTTTGTTTTCAAAGCAGTCTCATCTTAACCCTTTCCCTCATAGTATTTACGACAATTCTGCAGCAGACGACTTTGAACATATTTTGTCAAAAAATAGAAAATCTCTATAATTAAATGGATAACCTATGACTAAAAGTGGAAAACATTGTGGCAAAAGGAGAAATTGCTCGTTTTGAGCAATTTCTTCTTTTGTCACTATGTTTTCAAAAAGCTGTCTGCTGCAGAGGCGTCAGAAAGCGTCTGTATGAGGGAAAGGGTTAACTGCAGTTGGGTCAAAATGCATCAGCAAGTGGAAAAGGGGAAAGCCATTCCATGGTAACAAAAGATGCCATATCTTTGTATGGCAGGATTTTTTTTACCCCAACCATTTAATAAGCTATCATAATGAGATTTGGCAGAAATGTGCTTTATTTTAAAATCTTAATGGAACAAAAAATCCTTTTTGACATTAGATTTGAATTCTTTTTGTACATCCGTTTTATGTAAAGTATTTTTTGTTCATTTTTCTTGGTATGCACAAATTGTTCATTAATCCAATTTTTAACGAATTATTTTTTCTCAAAAAATAATACAGTTAACGCGGTCGTGTTTGATTCCGGAAGTCACGGTTAAACTACACTTCCGCTTAGAATACACATTCGCTGCACCTAAATAGTCCTAGTATTTTTTCGATATTAAAATGACTTCTACGTGTTATTTCAATACAGTGAAGTCATAATTATACTATCGAATCATCATAGATAATCAATTTTCTAGAGAAATATCAAATTAACAGTACGCGCATATATATTTCATTTGTCGGCAGGTACGTATAAGCCACGAGTATGAATTTTAGTCGTATGCCCATTCACTAGAAGTCGACCCCACGCTGTATAGAACAATGTTAATCTCACAAATATGCCACTACGCAGAGCTCAGTGAAATAGTCAGTGTGCATTTTAAACGCTCGCATCACCGTTGTTTCTCCTTTTTCCAACATGATAACGATGATCAAAGGGGCTTTCTAATTATAGAGGGCTCTCACGAGGGGGCGATTTGGGCGAAGTGGTCGCCTAAAAGTTTCTGACTTCGCCCATTCACTCGATCAAAGCGAAGTCGACTTCGCCCAAAATCTCAGTCAAAGCGAAGTTGACTTCGCCGACAATTTTGTCCTAGCATCGGACACTGTTAAAATGATCACGGTCACGCACCATGTCGAATCGATGTAGGCCTATACAGTTCGATATACACAGTTGCGTAATCAGTTATTTGACAACTGAGAGTGTATATCCATTAAAAGCTGAAGAATCGAATCATTTAACACACACAATGACGTAGAACCAATCAAAATCGTGCACTTTAGTCCAATTTGCATAATCAAAGTACCGATTGTCATATCAAATAGTATGACGCCCCCTGATAAAACATTAAATACGTATCCGATGTAAATGAGATGGAATTCGAATTATGTTTTAACCCTTTCAATAGTATAAATAATATTATGAATCTATTCATGGTTTAATGAGATAATCGTCTTCAATAATTGAGAAAATGAGATTTTTTAGAGATTTTTTTAGGGGTTTCATAATAAATGCTGTAGCATGGGGGTGTCATACTATTTGGAATTAACCAATCAAAAGACAATACCTCAATTCTACTTGTAAAGAGTGTGTATGTTTAGCCGATACAAATAATTTACGTTGTTTATGACACTTACGACAGACTAATTTACAAAATGCCTGAAACCTTTACACGGCGAGTAAAATGTAGCTTCATTAATTATATTTCGGCGACTTTAGAACACAATGTTCGGATCGCAAACCCGATACAAATAATTTACATTGTTTATGACACTTACGACCGACTTCTTTATAAAATGCCTGACACACGGAATGGCGAGTAAAAGGTAGCTTCATTAATAATTTCTGCGACATTAGAACATAATGTTCGGATCGCAACTACTCTTAGGGAAAAACAATTTTAGAACTTCATGTGATAATCATAATTAAAATAAAATAATAAAACATTCATCTTTGTTTAAGTAAATGTGTTCTATCCCAAACGATGCGATGCGGTTACGACGCGTAACGACACAAAAAGAGATGTAATTTCTCCCTTAAGTCTCCCCACTTCGCCCTAAATTGTCCGGAGGGGGAAGTCACTTCTCCCTAAAATTTAAGCCTAGTGAGAGCCCTGTAGATCATGGTTTACATACGCGCGCATTCAGTTAGCAGTTAGCTTAATATATATATGAAAGTAACGCTCAAACGTTGTATCAAAGTACCGTGGTGCAATGGAGAGCGTGTAGAACTACTAATCATGGACTACTTATGGACGCGAGTTCGAGTCCTAATAGGAACTGTTCTTTTTTTTTTTTTTTAATTCTTATTTTATGCGATTTGTTAAACATAGATTTATAATAATTAATTCACTCACATGAAACATAGTTATAATATAAGCCGAAATCCTGGATCCGCCCCTGGTGACGAAAACAAATCGAACTAACAATGTAAATCTCACAAATATGCCATGGGTGTTTTGACAGACTTTACGCAGAGCTCAGTGAAAGAGTTAGTGTGCATGTTAAACGCTCGCATCGCCGTTGAAATGCTACATTTACTAAAACTGTCAACTGATAAAAAAAAATCTCTTGACAAAAATATTAATAATAATAAAATAGACTAAATTGTGCAATAGCATGATCAATTGCATTCATAAATTAGATTTTACAAATGTTCAAAATAATTTGTTACCAGTACTTCAGTACTTTGATTATATTTAACCTTTATTCCTCATAATTATTTTGTGCTTTTACTGCTCCTAATTTCCAAAATTGAATTCATGTCTATGTTATTTTTTGATAGAGTAGAAAAGTTCTTAATTTCTTTTTCTAAATATTTACCTCAATATTTTCAAAAGTATAATCTAGTACAGATGCATCAAAACAACTGTTACGAAAGCAAGAATCAAAGGTTTAATCTAAATTATTTCAAACTTTGAAACGGTCAGAACAAAAACATGGAAAACCTATTTGAATGAAAGAAAGTCACAGTAATTATTTTAGAGTTGACAATATTATAGCAAAAGGAGAAATTGCTCATAATGTGAAACGGCTCATTTTGTCTCAATGATTTCAAAATTCATCTGCTTCATGTGCGCCAGCATGGGTATGTAAGCGGGGGGGAAGGGTTTAGGTTCATATGATGTTTCTGGGTACAGAACTATAAGAAATCCAACGACCTAAGGATTAATAATGGCATCATGATTGTTTTTCCTTGCCGTTTGGATAATGAATCCTTTCTTGCATTAAATGAATCCTATATAGATGCATGCTAATCACCTCGGTCAGGGACGTAGATAAGATCTATCTTATCTCCGTCCCTGCCTCGGTGGTGTAGTGGTAAAGCGTCGACCTCGGTTGCCGGAGGTTGTTGTTTTTATTACCGGTTGGGTCATACCAAAGACTTTAACCCCCTTTCCCTCATATAAACGCACTCGGACGCCTCTGCAGCAGACGGCTTTTTGAAAACATAGTGACAAAAGAAGAAATTGCACAAAACGTGCAATTTCTCCTTTTGCCACAATGTTTTCAACTTTTAGTCCTAGGTTATCCATTCAACTATGGAGATTTTCTATGTTTTGACAAAATACGTTCAAAGTCGTCTGCTGCAGAATTGTCGTATGAGGGAAAGGGTTAAAAAGGTAGTAAAGGTGGCCCTCCTTGGTGGCTCTCAGGCTTAAGGGGTTAGCACTTTGACTGACTAGCTGGTGTCAGGATAAATGGATTAGTAGTACTGGTAACTTACCAACGAACCACCGTGATATAAACTGAATTTTTTTTAAAAGCGTCGTAAAACACCAAACAATCAAACCATCAATCAATAGAAACATTCTGACGCCTGATCAGCAGACGACATTTGAAAACATTACTGCAAAAGAATAAATTGCTCGTTCCTGAAACTTAAATTTTAAATTTAGAACTTTTCCATATTTCACCAGATAATTTCAAAGTTGTCTGCTGTAGATTTTTTTTATGAGGGAAAGGGTAAAGTTTAGACAGGTCTAAATTAGAAAAACAGGTTAAAGGTTGAATATAAGATTACTTCCTGGGTTATTGGGAAGCTTTATTTTATGTTAAAAAGCTTTTCTCTCGTCCCAAGTGATAACAAATAATAACCGATATCAAAAATCATAATTATATATTGTACGGACCCCTGAAAAAAAATTAAAAAACAGCTGTGGTTATATGTAAAATGGTGATTTATTTGTAGATAAAGACAATAGAGCTCCTATGGACTGCTAGGATAGTCCATGATGATTTCGGGCAATAAAACAGAATTAAGTACTTTTGGTAAAGTGATTTGTGGCACTTGAGGAAAAAACCCTTAACTGGGCAACATTATATGTATGAGTAAATGAAAGATTCTTTGCAGGAAAAAATCTCCATTAATGACGCAATTTAATTATTAAATAGAGCTGAAAACATTGTGGCAAATGGAGAAATTGCTCATCATGAGCAATTTCACCTTTGCCACATTGTTTTCAAAGTGGTCTGCTGCAAAGGCGTCAGAAATTAGCGTCTATATGTGGGAAAGGGTTAAGGAGACAACTTTTGAAGCGTATGCTGCTGGCTTGGTACCATCTTGAACTTTAACAAAAGTCAATGTGAAATTGTAAAAGTTGTCAAAAATTAGAGTACAGCGAACTTAAGAGTCAAAATCAAATCTGAACTTGAAAAGAACAACAGAACAGAACAGAAGGTTAAAGGTGACTGCTGTAGACTTTGGACCCTCATAAAATTTATTGGAGCTTAACGCCGAGCTGGGATTCAAACTCACAACGCCTGGATTGACAGCCTGTGTCCCTACCGACTGAGCTACAGGGGCTTAGCTTGGACCATCTTAAAGATATCCAAGTTAATATGATATAAAGATAAATTGTCAGTATTTAGAGAAAAATCAAATTCCTGAGCTCAATAAGATTGATTGATTGATTGATTGATTGGGGTTTAACGCCGTTTTTAACAATTTCTCAGTTATATCACGGCGGCCAGTTCACCTACTCATGCATTTCCTGGTTTTCTCACACCAGTACTCTACACAACAATCTTCCCAAGCAACTGGCTGCTTTTCCACATAGACTTAGCCCATTGGTTGAAGACGAATGACGCATGGCGCATTGACTTTTGTCAATCGTCGGAAAGAAAGTTGGCCGAGCCGGGATTCGAACTCACAACCCCTGGATTGACAGCCCGCATCGCTACCAACTGAGCTACAGGGGCTCGGCAGCTCAATAAGAACTACAGAACTCAAGTTAATCCATTCCCTTATAGAGAGAATTTTGAGGCAGCTGCTGCAGACGACTGGGACGATTTAGAAGCTATGAATGTCAGTTTGATATTGAAATATTTGTTAGAATATAGAGAAATGAACAACAGAAAAGATCTCGGTTAATCAAATCACTGATAGAGACAACTTTGGATGCGTCTGCTGAAGACATTGGACTTTCTTGAAGGTACGAAAGTCATCATGATATCAGGATTTGCCATCAGGGCACCATAATCATGCCAGATAAGAAAACCATTTCTTCCCACTTTCCCATTTAGACTCGCTATTTTTAACCCTTTCCATCTCCAAGTCACATTTGTTACCATTCAGTCCGTTTTGTCTGCAGCAGATTTGTTGTGAGTGGGAAAGTGTTAATCATTTCCCTCGTACGACAATTCTGCAGCAGACGACTTTAAACATGTTTTGTCAAAAGGTAGAAAATCTCTATAACTGAATGGATAACCTATGACGAAAAGTGGAAAACATTGTGGCAAAAGGAGAAATTGCTCGTTTTGAGCAATTTCTTCTTTTGTCATTATGTTTTTAAAAAGCCGTCTGATGCAGAGGCGTCAGAAAGCGTCTATATGAGGGAAAGGGTTAAAGTTACATGGATCTATGAACGAGGTTTGGATGCAATCTGAGTCAATCCTTACTGAAGGTAATGTTGACACAGGCGCTGGTAAACACAATGATGTATTGCAATCAAAATAAATAAAAGTCTTTTTTTGCACTAAAAAAAAAAGGCCAATAAAAAGGTTAAATATGAAAAATAACAATCAATTATATAAGTTAAACATTTTAAAGGGTTATCAACTTGACATCTGGAAATGAAATAGGTTGCCCAGAAAATAAAGTGATTTCTGACACAAGTGTGACTCCAATTTCCAAAATGAATATTAATGGTTTGGCCCTTAGCGATAAAATAAAACAAAACAGGTCTTATATGTCAAACCAGCTAGAAAGCATTTTTTTATGTCAGAGAAGGCTGATCTTGGTTTGAGCCATTTTCATTTTTTTTTTAGAAATTTATAATAATTTCATCAAATTTTTACATATTTTATGATATAGAGAAAATCTTGGAAAAAGTAATGAATGTCAGTATAAAGGAAAGTTTTATTGTTGCATAGCGTTGAAAACATAGTTACAAAAGGAGAAATTGCTCATTATTAACATTTTATTGTTTCGGAGCAAGTTTACAATAAAGTCGTCTGCAGTTGTCAAAATGTGTCTGCATTATGGGAAAGGGTTATAAAAAGATGATGATGATGATGATAATGATGACACAAAAAAAAGATATTATATTATTAGGAGTGAAAAAGGAGCTGGAACGGGTTTTTATCATATTTACTGAAAAAATTCACAGCTCCCCGGGTGACATGTTACAAAACAGACGAGCGGTTTCCAGTTCACAGAGTCAAACCATTTTTTTCTCGTTAAATAATGAAAACATGGAATGCCGTTGCAGAGCAAGTTTTCCCATAAAACAATGTGAAATAAATGGCAGAAAATTGTAATCTTGGAACAACTTTCTGCAGTCATAATTTACATTGGAAATTCCAAAGATCCTTGATAAATTATCCTGTGTCGTTATCTCGAAAAAGGGGGTCTTTAACGATACAGAGAATCGGCAGCAGACGACTTTAAAAACATTGAGGCAAAACATGTAAACTCTCTATAAAGGAAAATATAATTATTGAAAAGACTTGAAATCATTGCAGCAAAGTAGCATAGAAGGAATTGATCATTATATTTTCAAAAGTCTTCTGCTGCAGATGCATCAAAATGTTTCTGCCAGAAGGAAAGGGTTTATAAACCACTTACCTATGCAGATGACTTTTGACATCTTTGCAACAGACAACTTGAACAGAAAATATTGTGGGAAAAGGAGAAATTGCTGATTATGACCACCTTTTCATACAATATTTTTTTTCTGGTGAAAAAAGTGCAACATCTTTAAAATTTGAAATAGTTGAATATATATTGTTTGAAAAGGAGAAATTGCTTATCATTATGAACATTTTCTTTTTTAAATAGATGTTTTCAAAACAGACACTTCTTGAAATATCATATAACAGAAAACAATGTGAGAAAAGGAAAAGTTTCTTGTTAAATTGAACAGTTTCTCCTTCACTCGTAATATTAACAAGAGTCTTCCGTTACAAATTTGTCAAAACTTAAAAGGAAAAATTTTGAGTAAGAGGAATGTAACATGATTTACGAAGTTCATGACATCCCTTTCAGACATGCAGCAAATCTGCAGCAGACAGCTTTGAAGACATTTAGTAAAAAATATTGAATTTCTCTATAAATAAAAGACCAATTGTTGATTAACATTTAAAACATTGTGGCCAAAAGGAGAAATTGCACCTTTTGCCACAAACTTTTCAAAAGTCATCTGCTGCAGATGCGTAAAATCGGATCTTTTAATAGCACTTCCCACATAGAGGGGCATTTTGCAGCAGATGACTTTTGTGGCAAATGAAGAAACTGTTCCTAACAATGTTTTTCACCACATATTTCAAAATCATACATTCATAAACAGTTTCCATATTTTTCATCAGACTATTTTAAGGTCGTCTGCTGTAGATTTGTTATATGTGGGAATGGGAATAAGTCTGAGAATATAGGTTCCTGGAAATGCAATATCTACTTCTTTTTCCCTGACGGCGGCCCTTTTTATAAATATTTATGTCACAGCCGAGTACTACTGGGTCATACTGTGAAATGCTTCAATCAGACAACTAAATAAGGAGGGGAAGTTAAAAACGAGAACTTGAAACCAGCAATATCTCGACTCGATCAACCCCTATGCTGTTGTAACTTGTTAGAATTCTCTTTGAGATGATTCTACGGAAAACCCGTGGTATAGGGTTTGAAGTTGAAATATTATTTGTTTCAGAATTTCAAATACCCCCCCTGTATTTAAGCGATTTTTTTTGGCCGTAACGATGCAGCTTTTAACATACAACTTAAACATTTCTTAGCAGATTTTGGTTATGGCATATCCATCACATTCAAAAGTGTTGAAGGGATACGTCAAAACATGTCATAACTTTTGAAAGACATATTATTTTTCACTTACCCCTCTCCCTCATATAGACACTTTCTGAGCCTCGGCAGCAGACAGCTTTTTGAAAACATAGTGACAAAAGAAAAAATTGCTCAAAACAAGCAAATTTCTCCTTTTGCCACAATGTTTTCCACTTTTAGTCAGAGGTTATCCATTCAATTATAGAGATATTCTATTTTTCGACAAAATATGTTCAAAGTTGTCTGCTGCAGAATTGTCGTATGAGGGAAAGTCTTAAAGAGTCATTTAGTAGTTAACTCCCCTTTCCCGCATACAGACTTATATTGATGGAGCTAGCTGCAGCAGACAGACGACTTTTGTAAACATTGTTGCTAAAGAAGAAATTGCTCATGATTAGCAATTTTTCCTTTTGTCACAATGTTTTCAACATATTCAATATTTAAATTATGCTTTCATTTATCCATATTATAAAAATTGAATAATTTCTAGTTTCCATAGTTTGCCTAGATGTCTTAAGAGTTGTTCTACAGCAGCAACTTTGAAAACATTTAGTCATGAATATTGAACGACTCTATAAATTAATTATTTTTTCTTCTTGTGGAACAATGTTTTCTTAATCCAACTGCTTTATATATATATATGCATCATAATTGCATCTGAAGGTGGGAAAGGGTTAAAACATGGTCAGCCAAACTAATTGAAATATATTTTCACAAGATTTAATTTGTTGTTCTTCGTTACAAACATTTCTTTCAATGGCATTCCTGTTTTATCATGTCTGTTGTCTGTTTAATTGTTGGTTCATGTAAAATTCCCCAGTTTAACAAAACTGTTTATCACGTCATATCAACAACACAATCAGAACAGATTCAGACCGTCAGAAACAAAAGCTTGGGAATTCTTTCATGATAAGACAGCATACTTTTTCTGTCAATGGCATTTCAGAACATAGGGAAAACAATGTTAGGAGAGAGATTCAAATAATTAACATATGCCTCCGTGTTGTAGTGGTCACGAGAGCGTCCACCTTGGGTGCGGAAGGTTGCAGGTTCGATCCCGACTGCATCATACCAAAGACCTCAAATATGGTAGTGATGGCTGCCCTCCTTGGCACTCAGGGTTGCGGGGTTAGTATTTACGACGTCAGGATAAATGGACCAATAGTACTGGTAGCTTACCCAGAAAACGCCGTGATATAACTATAGTTTTATGTCTATATATAACATATAGAGGAACAG
This sequence comes from Serripes groenlandicus, assembly GCA_031761405.1. Classification (NCBI taxonomy): domain Eukaryota; kingdom Metazoa; phylum Mollusca; class Bivalvia; order Cardiida; family Cardiidae; genus Serripes; species Serripes groenlandicus. The sequence goes on along the minus strand of JASEVX010000001.1, from coordinate 226,049,169 downwards.
ACACAACCTGAGTCTCTGAAAAGTAAGCAGTTGACCTAACACCTCCAATTCCTAGACTTTAGTCTTTTATGCTTACGATATCATGGCAGAGAATTGATCAGAAATTTTGGTTTAAAAAATTCAATTTATTGTCTCTATCTGAGTTTATGTGTTAACCCTTTCCCTCATACGGCAATTCTGCAGCAGACGACTTTAAATGTATTTTGTCAAAAAATAGAAAATCTCCATAATTGAATGGATAACCTATGACAAAAAGTGGAAAACATTTTGGCAAAAGGAGAAATTGCTTGTTTTGTGCAATTTCTTCTTTTGTCACTATGTTTTCAAAAAGCCTTCTGCTGCAGAGGCATCAGAAAGCATCTATATGAGGGAAAGGGTTAACCCTTTCCCACATGCAACAAATCTGTAGAAGGTGACTTAGAAAACACCTAGTTAAAAATGTCAAAAATCTCTCTTAATTAAAGTGTAATTATATAGTGGAATTGAAAACATTGTGGCAAAGGAGAAATTGATCATTATAAGCAATTTCTCCTATTGCTACAGATGCATCAAAATGTGTCTGTATGTAGGAAAGTGTTAATGAATATTTTGCAACAAAATAGGGCAATAATTCTTACCACACATCTGCTCCAAGAATTTTTTATCATTGTCAAATATATAAGTATGTGCAAAACTGATACTGCGCGAATATGCTCATGAAATATACTCACCGCATATTTGCTGATATGTGTATGTGTGCGGTCATGCAGATGCCAAAGTATTGTTTTGTTTTTTTTGGGATTCCAGATGTTATATGACAAACTCGATTACAATTATAATCTTTTTCTCTCTCTCTCTTCCTCCCTATGGCAGTTAAAATGCTGTTGAATGCTGCAATTTAGCTCTTTTATCCATTTCCCACATACAGAGGGTTTCTGGGGCATCTGCAGCAGACGACTTTTGTAAACATTGTGGCAAAATGTAAAATTGCTTGTAACAAGCAATTTCTTCTTTTCCAATAATATTTTTATCTCTATTCAATGATTTAAGTTTCATTTATAAAGGTTGACCAGATTTTTTTGAGAGCGTCTGCTACAGATTTGTCATATGTTGGAAAGGGTTAAGAATTTTAATTGACTTAAACCCCCTCCCACTTGTAGACGCATTCTAACGCCTCCGCCTTGAAAACATTCATCAAAACGAGGAATTTCTCCTTTTGCCTTACTGTTTTCAACTCTATTTTAAAATTTAGCTCTCATTTATTGCAATTTTTTCACGTTTATAACAATATGTTTTCAAAGTTATCTGCTGCAGATATTTTGTATGTGGAAAAGGGTTAATTGGTTTATCTCATTACCTGATATATTATACAGGTGTTTACTCTGGTACTACAACAAATCAAGGGCAGACGACTTTGAATGCATGCGCAAACATGTGGAAACTCTCTATTATTTAAAATAAAGAGATTAAATGGAGGTTTCTGTGGCAATATGAGAAATTCACTTATTACATTGATAACAAAAGTCGTCTGCTGCAGATGTGTCAAAATGGAAAATCTCTATAATTGAATGGATAACCTATGACTAAAAGTGGAAAACATTGTGACAAAAGGAGAAATTGCACGTTTTGTGCAATTTCTTCTTTTGTTACCATGTTTTCAAAAAGCCATCTGCTGCAGAGGCGTCAGAAAGCGTCTATATGGGGGAAACCTTTCCCACATACAACAAATCTGTCAAAATGCATCTGTATGTAGGAACAGGTTATAATGAAATAAAAAATGCAAAACATCACGTACTATCACAAATATCGGATATATAAAAAGGATTGATGCCATCTCTTATGTAATGATATATGCAAGTGCACATGTTCTTTAATCTTCAATATCACTATGCCACCTTCAATTCCATCTTTTAAGTTAACCCCTTCCCACATATACAACAAATCTGCAGCAGACGACTTTGAAATTATAAAGTCAAAAATACGCAATCTGTCTAAGAAGGAATGGACAAATTTTTAATAGACTTGAGAGCTTTGTGGCAAAAGGAGACATTGCTCATCATGATCGATTTCTCCTTTTGCTACAATGTTTTCAAAAGTCCTCTGCTGCAGAAGCATCAGAAAGTAAGTGCCTACATGTGGGAAAGGGGGGTTAGAAGCCATATCATATAAACATTGTCTTGATAATGTGAAACATTTGTAAAGGGCTGTCACCTATTCAGGCTTCGTTTCTCCTTTTCTCACAATGTATCTTTTCCGATATATATTAAAATTATTATGCCTCAATGCTTCCAGATGTTTCATAAAACCGATCCATAAATTCATCTAAGTAAATAAAATCTGCAACAAGGTTCAATGATAACCTAACAAAGACAGCAATCACAGATATAAGATTGGTTAACCCCTTTCCCACATACAACAAATCTGCAGCAGACAACTTTGAAAACATCTAGGCAAAAATAAAGATGCAAAATCTCTAACTTGGAAAGTGTTAATATTGAATTGAGTTGAAAACATTATGGCAAATGGAGAAATTGCTCGTTCAGAGCAATTATTCCTTGCGCTTCAGTGTTTTCAAATGCCGTCTGCTACAGATGCCTCAAAATGCGTCTGAAAGTGGGAAAGGGATAAACTATTAATAAAAAAAGTAGGATAATAAGTGGTTTCTCCATTTCACACAATGTTTTCTACACTACGCCATCTTTAAATCAAACTTATATTGCTAATTTGCATTAATGTTGTCCTTTTCCACATAATATTCTCAAGTGATGTGACCAAAGCTGTCTGCATCTGGGATTTTTTTTTAATGTATTCCAAAGGCCCTTCTTGTCTGACAAAGTGCAACATCTTTTGAAGTTATTAATAAGCCCTATTATCCTAAAATTACCATGGTGTTGCGCATGTTATATTTATTATATAAGATTATAGAAAGCAGTTTTTATTTCGTTTCTACCATTTTATAACATTAACAGTTGTTGGGAGACCGAAAGCAGTTGTTGCCTAGATTAATTCAACCCCTATCCTTATATGCAATTTTCACATTTGAAAGTGCTCCTGGTCTCAACCCTTTCCCTCATAGAGACGCTTTCTGACGCCTCTGCAGCAGACGGCTTTTTGAAAACCTGCCGACAAAAGAAGAAATTGCTCAAAGCAAGCCATTTCTCCTTTTGTCACCCTATTTTCAAATCTATGTAATTAATGTTCTTTCATTTAATGGGATTGTCTGTGCTTTTGCTTAGACGCTTTCAAAGTTATCTGCTACAGATTTGTCACATGGGGAAAAGGTTTAAATGTACCACACTGATACTACTGAAATACTGTTCAAAATGGCGTGTAACACAAGAAAACAAATCAGATTTGAAATCTCCAATGGAGAAATTTGGCATTTATTTAGCTTTGCAGAATTGTTGTATGTGGGAAGGTTACATTAAATGCTACTATGGTTCTGTGTATTTCCCTTTATTAATGGTCGGTCCAATGCAATTATCCTTGTCCAGAGCATAACTTGAAAACTACTGGATGGAATTTAATCAAACTTCATACGATGATACAACACAGTGAGAGGAAGTGCAGTGTACATAACTCTATTTTACCTAATTACAGAGTTATTGCCCTTTGTTACTTGTCTGGAGAATAACTTGAAAACTACTAGATGGAATCTAATAAAAATTCATACAATGGTAACGCACAATGAGAGGAAGTGCTGTGTACAATAACGATAACTCTAATTGAGCTAATTACAGAGTTATTGCCCTTTCTTACTTTTTTTCTTATCCGGAGAATAACTCATTGCCCTTTTCTTACTGTTTCTTGTACGGAAAATAACTTTAAAACTATAGGATGAAAGTCAATAAAACAACATACAATGGTAGAGCACAATGAGAGAAAGTGCAGTCTACAAGAACCATAACTCTATTTTAGCTTATTACAGACTCATTGCCCTTTGTTACTGTTTTTTTTTTTGTCCGGAGAATAACTTGAAAAGATGGATGGAATTTAATAAAACTTCATTCAATGGTAAAGCTCTGAATGAGATGGAATGCAGTGTAGAAGAACCATATCTTTTTTTTAAGCTATTGCCCTTTCTTACTTTTTTCTTTTCCGAAGAATATTTTTAAATCCACTGGATGGAATTTTCTATCAGGGCGACGTTCGGGGGTATTAATCACATTCAGTTGTAGCTCTATATTTAATATTGAATTGTTACGATCTTTTTTTATCAGATCGCAAATACGATTTGGAATATATTATTGCAACTTTCCAGAATATTACTTTAAAGATTGTCCATGATAACTGATAGTGATTGCTGTCTGAAAAAATTGTTTGATTTTTGTTTCAAAGAATACGGCAAACTGTGCAAACAGTTTACATATAATCAAGTCATATTTAGCGCAATGTTAATCCTTTCCAGCATACAATAAAACTGCATCAGAAGACTTAGATAAATACCGGGTTGGCAAAAATATGCAAATTTTATATCAATGTTGTATGATTATTTAATAGAATTTAAAACATTGCAGAAAACGAGAAATTCTCCGATATCTTCTTTCGTATTTTTTAATCAAAATTTGTCTGTAAAAGGGAAAGGGTAAATAGTTGAAACTAATCATAGGAACTAGACCCAGTAGCCTAGTTGTGAATGCATTTCCTCTGGGAGGGAGGGGTTTAGTGTTTGTGGCAACAATGGTGTTTTGATGAGCAAGTTCACTATCATAACTCACTGCCTGCTTAACCTATTCCCACATATAACAAATCTGCAGCAGACGACTTTGAAAATATCTTAGCAAAAACATGAATCATCGCCATAAATGAGAGATCAATATTTAAAAAAAGTTGAAAACATAGTGGCAAATAGAGAAATTGCTCATTATGAGCAATTTCTTCATTTTCACAATGTTTTCAAAAGTCGTCTGCTGCATATCATATGTGTCAAAAGGCGTCTGCAGGTGGGAAAGGGAGAAAATTATGACATATGATATTATAAAGTTCAAAACACAGTGGGAAAACAGGAGAAGTTGCTTGTTTTGACAATGCTTCAAATATCTTCTGCTTCAGAGGCATGAAATGTTGTCTGTATCAGGAAAGCGTAAGGAATTGTTTGGATAAAAGAAAACCCTTTCTCTTAAACGTTTTCTGACATTGAAAACTAATTTTGAAGTGTCGGCAGCGGAAGAGTTTTCAAAACATTTTGGCAAAAGAAGAAAGGGCCTTTAATGAGCAATTACTTCTTTTGCCGCAATGTTTTCAACAATATTCAACAATTATTTATTTTCCATATGTTGTGCCTTGATAATTTCAAAATTTACTTCTGCAGATTTGATGTATGTGGCAAAGGCTAAAATTTATAAAGTTTTTATGTTGGTTACGGGAAGACATTACAACATCTTATGATAATATATAGTTACACCAGTAATGCTGTAAGCATACAGTGTTAACGCTTTCCCACATATTACAAATCTGCAGCAGACGACATTGAAAAGATCTTGGTTAAAAATATGGAAACTTTCTATAAATGAAAGAACAATTATTGGATAAAGTTGAAAACATTGTGGCAAAAGGAGAAATTGCTCATCATAAGCAATTTTTCCTTGTGTCACAATGCTTTTCAAAGGTCATCTGCTGCAGCAGCGTCAGAAAGCGTCTACATGTTTGGAAAGGGTTAGATTAAGTGCTTGGTGTTTTGATAGGCTGTCCTGGCATGGCACCAGACAGACATGGTTGTGTTTTTGTGATCAGACCAGTAACAAAAGGTCGGTTCTCAGGGAAGCCCCTTGAATTCATAAAAGGGACCCACTTACTGTTATATCGGCTTACAATAGAATTTTTTTTACAAACAAAGCTGTCGTGGTGGGAAAAATCCAGAAACTTTTATATTTATGGTTTTCTTATTAGCCGAGACCTTTGTTCTGGTTAAGCCATGTTTATTTTTACGCACCGAAATCTCAACCGCCAAAGGCTTTGCCAGGATACAACTTTCCCACCATTCTGAAAAAGACACAAATTCAATTATCTTGCGTTCTTTTGTTTTGAAATAGAAGTCAATTGCCTATTGCAAAATTGCTGTAATGACATCTTCAAAAGATTTGTTGGTACAACCATTTTGCATGAAACAATTATAACCCTTTCCCATATACAACAAATCGCAGCAGACAAGTTCGAAAACATATTGGCAACAACATGAAAAATCTCCATAAATAAGGGTTTAATTTTTATAAAGAGTTGAAAATATTGAGACAAAAGGAGAACTTGCTCGTTTTGAGCAATTTCTACTCTTGTCACAATGTTTTCATAAGTCGTCTGCTGCACAGGCATCAGAAAGCGTCTATACATGGGAAATGGATAACAATAAAGGTGGTAGCTGGGATGTCTTTTATCGAAACTGAAGGATTTGGGGATTTAAATTAGCAAATGGTTGCACTTGTTTTAACGTTTCACAAATTACGTTCATAACCCATTATTTGTTTTGAAAAGTAAGGCCTTTTAATCCATGTATGATTAACACTCTGTTTTTAACCCTTTCTCACATACAATTAATCTGCAGCAGACAACTTTGAAAACATCTAGATCAAGACAAAAATATTGATAATCTCTATATATGAAAGTATTATTATTGAAAGCAGTTAAAAACTTTGTGGCAAAAGGAGAAATTTCTCTTTAAAATAAACAATTTATCCCTTTGCCACAACACTTTCGAAAGTTATCTGCTTGCATATATGTCGAAATATATCTGCACGGTGAAAAGTGTTAATGACGTCTTGTTAATGTATAAAAGCATTTATGGTTTCTACAATTTGGTATAAAATGTAATCAGAAACAATATTTTTTACGGACTTGATATTATTTCTCCGAATCGAGTTCCCAAACAGGTGCTAGTTATGAGGTTTCATTGGGGCCGCGTCACACCTAAACGTTCCTCATAGAATCATACTTATGTGTCTCCGCACACAAATCCACACACACTTATATTTAATGGGGCTATACTTCTAGCTTTTTTGTCTTAAGCTATGGGAAGCTCTCATTAATGAGATGTGTGAACGGTCGGTGACTGGTGAAAATGCGCATGGGTACTGGATCTCCCGATTTGTTGGTGATCACATGTAACATACAATCATTTTTCCTTGACATACGTTATAGATTCATATTACATTTTAATACATGCCAAGCACAATATAACCCTTTTGATCCAGTGTGAGTAAATGGGTACTAGAATTTGAAGGGATGTATAAAAATAACACATAAAATCTCCCTGCCCTCAAGCCATGACAGATTTTAACAAAAAGATCAACACAGATAATGACAAGAACATATTTTAAGCATGTTTCACAGAGTTTGTGGCAATGGGAGACTTGCTTTTGCTTGTTTGATAATTTCCTTTTGACCCAGGTCTCTCTTATGCACCAATAAAGCTTAACACCATTCTTAATCTAATTCTCTAATCATAAAATAAAACAGTTCTTGATGTTCTTGTAACTTTGAAATATAGATATTTTTTGCAAATTTGAAATCAAATTGTAATCAAAAAAGTTTATAAATACGTTCCCAGGACTGCTAAGATTTTGGTGCCAAACTGGGGAAAAATTCCCTGGATTGAACATTGCATGAACAGCAAAATGTCATTCACGCTTAGACTGCTAGAACAGATTTTGAGAAACCTGTGTCACCAGTATGCTAAGAGCCATCCATGTCGGCATGTGCATTTTTTTATGTTTGACCAGGCTATTTACTGTTGCCTGCTTAACTCAACATTTTTATTTGCTGATATTACTAGAATTGGCTATGGTCTCTTCCAAATGCAAATCTGGCCAAGTCCATTTAAAAAATACGGCATTGAAAGAGTTGATTTGGATATAAGTTTTGGATATAAATACCATTGAAAACAACATTTCCGTTATATCATTAATAATGTTTATGACTTTGTTGGTTGCCTCTGAAACTGATTCAGGTAAACAGTAACACTCCTCATTATGTGTAATTTAACTTTTGCCACAATGTTTTCAAAAGCTGTTTGCTGCAAATGCAACAAAATGCATCTTTAAGTGGGAAAGGTTTCCAGAACAGGACAGAACATATTCCAATTTGTAAATAAAAGCCTCTGCAAATACAGTTTTCAAATTCAATACCAATGCTGATAATGAACCATGTTGTTCAACCTTTTCCAACATACACAAAAAATTCTGCAGTAGACATCTAGGCAAAAATTTGAAAATTCTCAGTAAATGAAAGTGTACTGGAAAAAGTTGAAAACATTGTGACATAAGGAGAAATTGCTTGTTTTGACACAGTTTCTTCAAAATTCTTCTGCTCTAGAGGCGTCAGAATGTGTCTATATGTGGGAAAGGGTTAAATGGGTTAAGATTTATTTGTTACCTTTGATTTTTTTTTTGTCAGTTGAAATTATTAATGATCTCAAGTACATTTCAATAAGAACTCAAGAACATTTCAATAAGAAAGAAATAAAATAAAATTGAAATTATCATAATGCTATAATAAAATAATAGAGGTAAGCCAACTTGATTCTTGGATGGAGAAAAAAACTCAACAAATCTCCATTAAAAATAATTCTTGTCATTATAATAGACCTGGTGCATTTCATATGGGCCGCAACATTGGTGAACTTGCCCTCTGAAATATATAACAAATGTAAAGCATGCCTGTTCATTTGCATTATTAGAACTGGGTCTCGTATAACTTTCTACCACAGCTTCTAAAACAGTAGACACAATTCTAAAATACTTTCATATTTTCTCCGCAAACAATGAATGTCAATATCAGCCTGTGCAAGTCTGATCTAGTTCCTCAGTATATGCTATTAACTGAGGGAATTTTTCATATGTTATGGTACATATAATGGTGATGATCTCTCCAAGCTCTCATTATACTCTCCAAATTTTAATTTCAATGGCAGTAACCCTTCTGTGTAGACTAAATTACCGCCACTGTTTAATGTTATAGTTTATTACCAACTTTTATGACCTCTCAAAACTTGTGGTTTGTCTTTTGTTTCCATGGGGAGGATGAAAAAAAGGTGAATACAGCATCTAGTTTCCTCATAATGAGTTCAAAGCTGGCATAATGGTGGCATTTTATACCTATGGAAGTGATTTATGGGGGAATTATGTTGCATGATGGGTTTTACCTTTTGTTCTTTTTAATGGGAAGTAAAAAAAACCTGCAAAAGAGAGAGCCATTTCCTAGTTATTTCTTACCACAATTCTAGACACAAAATTGCACACCTTATTTAATTTATTACTTTTTACAACTTTCACAAATTAATTAAAAAAACTGACTGATGTAATCAAACAGTGGAAAGTAAAATTTTAAACTAGATATAAATAAGATAATAACTGTCCTATTGGTGGATTCAACCAACACCCAACCACTAATATCAGCTTTGAATAATGAATTATGTTTGCACTTTTGCATTTGGAAGAGCCCATAGCTAGGTATAGAAACAGTATAGAGCCTGGTCAGACAGAGCATATGCACCAACTAGCCTTGCTCTAGACTGATGTTACAGGCTTCACAAAATTGGTACCAGAATTCAAAGAGGTATACTATTTCTTGTATGTATACATTGAATTAGCTTGGACAATATTGATAGAAATTGACAATAATACGTGTTGATAATTTACAATGACCTTTGTCAATCTTTTCATTGATTGAACCATGTTGGGGTTTGTTCATCTATATGTTAAAAATCCAACAATAAATAGAAAATAATCACAGTTATATCTGAAAATTAAAAATATATCAAAATATTTTGTTGTCTCTTTCCATCAAGTTATCTCACCAAGGGCTGGTCACAATCTAACAGTTACTTTTGAATATAGATAGATAAATTACAAAAATATCCAAATTACATTTAACTCTAACAAATTTTCAGGTATTTTCTGTAACTTATCTAGGGTATAGTATAGAACACCTGTGAAGACTCACAGACTGGTCCTTGTTAATGCCAATAATTCCCAGAATGGGTCTCAGTTGACAGCTGATGAGACAGACTGGTTGCAGTTTTATTACCATTGTCTTTTTCAATTGTTTCTGGCAGTTCTTTCAGGAAGTTATTGGCCCAGTGTTGCTATTTTGTGCTAATTATAAGATCTTTATGTCGATTTGGGCTCATTATTCATTCTTCAATTGACACTTGATTGTTTGCATCCTTTCTTCCCTGCTAATTTACATAATTGGCTGTTGAATAAAATGCACTTCAAATAGATCTGGATTATGGTCATAACTATTTGTACTGTATGTTGAGACTAATAAATGTAATCTAATGTATGTATGTATGTATGTATATAATAGCTTTATTTAGAAATAAATAAGTATCAAAATCAGACTGATGATCAAGTTTATAAGGTTATTGCAGGTCTGAATTGTTAATAAGAGGCATTGACATCAATTTCATATATTAGTTTCAAAGCAGACCTCTTGCCAAAGTCCATGCCTATATTATAATTTGTCTTCAAACATTCTTTAGAGAATTAGTCAGTATTTTATTTATTTTCTTTTATTGGGATAATTGCATTTCAGTTAAATCATAGCAACTCTGCACTTATTCATGATCCCTTGGTGACAAACCAGTTCTAGGCTAATTAAATATGCGTTTTCCAAGAGAATGCCTCCGTCACCATGATTACCACTAGCATGGATCAAAGCTGTGGCACCCAGTCACAAGTAACCTGTGCTAACCTCTTGGCCATGGCAGATTTCTTGTAGAAAAAAAAAGAGAGAGAAACGTAATTTGTTTACTTTCATCAAAGAACAGGGATATTTTACTCTTTCTTGTATGTCTGTAATTATCCTGTATCTTGAATGCCAAAGACGTCTTTGCCAAGCATGCAGGTTAGTGTCTGTCAGATAGAAATCTAACAATACCAATTGACAGAAATGTCTTTTATTTAAATTCTTGGCTGAATTTTAGGTTTTCTCTGTATCTAAGATGTTACTTTTTGTTTTTGACTTTAACTTCATTTACTGCTTGAGATTGCCACATCTTTCCAAAGACACAGTTGACTTAAACCATTTTAATGCTGAATTTTTAATTTGGACTTGTTCAACATTCAATTCGGAAGCTTCCATAGACATTTCTAGTTAAACAGATAACAATAGAGAGGCAGATCAGAAGGTATGGATGAGTTGCATGGCCTGATTCTATACTTATTGCACAGGCTTAAAAAAAAGGGGGTTTCAATAGTTTTAACCCTTTCCCTCATATAGACGCTTTCTGACGCCTCTGCAACAGACGGCTTTTTGAAAACATAGTGACAAAAAAAGAAATTGCACAAAACGTGCAATTTCTCCTTTTGCCACAATGTTTTCCACTTTTTGTCATAGGTTATCCATTCAATTATGGAGATTTTCTATTTTTTGACAAAATACGTTCAAAGTCGTCTGCTGCAGAATTGTCGTATGAGGGAAAGGGTTGAAGGTGTTAAAATGTCAAAAAGAAGACAATTTAACATGGAACATTTATAAAATTTGAAGTATAGTTTTCATATATAGATAAACTTTATGGTAATAGGAGAAATTGTTGACCTTGAACAAAAATATATCTTTTTCAAACAATGTTTTCGAAAGATGTTTGCAGCTGAAGCATCAAAGGAGGGAAATTGCAAGAAACTGAAAGGGAACATTCTTTTGGGATGGTATGTCATTTAAAGGCATCCAGTGTTTGTAAAACCTGCTACTGTGTTTTCTTGTTGGGTTTTATCACCTAGTGTATTGTTGTATTCATCTTTTATCAGCTACTAATTATGTCATAATTGCTTCTCCTAATGCTTTTGTCTTAGCCAATTAACAAAGAGGGCTGTCTTCAAATACCACCACATTCTACTGTGGTGAAATATGGGTTTTTTCTTCTCTTACCTGGTTTGCACATGTTGTCTCTCTTGTGTAAATGGTACTTGCATTACTTTTAAGGCCCTCATGGTATTGTGATTCTATGAGTGAAAAAATACTATTGTTAATATAAACCTCTCTGAATTGAAGATTCAAGGGGATGTAGTGTTTGCACTGTCTGTGGTAAAAACTTTGTATATTGTCCATAACATAAAGCCATCTAGAGATGTTTCTTTCATATCAGATGTGTGTATTTCCTTGTGACAAAACCTTTTTAGTGATACCAATGTTTTTAAACCTTGTGACATTGACATTTGACTTATATCTAGAAGACTTTGTTGCCAATAGAGGGCATTAGTGTTTTATAATCAAATCTTGTTCTGTAATGTCCTTAACCCTTTGACCCTCTGAACTGATATTGTCACCCCAGAATAGAGCCAGGAGAACTTATTACCACGACATCTGACCAGACAATACTAATGGCTGCTCAACTCAATAGATTTATCTTGATATTTATAACGTCATCTTTGACTCATCATCGGGTGGAACACTAATTATTCCAGTATGTCTGAACAAATTGTTTGGGAAAAAATGGTTTTAGCCTGATCTCTGTCTTTTAGGTTTTATGTCCACTGTATAAGATTATAACAATCCAAAGTATTAATTTGTCATATATCTAGCAGATTCGTTTTACATGACTAGACCATTTGCAGATTCCAACTAGCTCTGATAAAGGTCAAGGTCACTCTAGAACTTTTGAAATAATGGAAGCATTTTTAAATTACTTTTCAGATTTGTTTGCCTGAGACAATTGCATTGGCAGAGAATACTTAAAATGGCTGTAATTGGAATTTCTTTATTTTAGAAATGTAATAGGGATTTAAGAATGACATGGCAAATATGTTCATCATATTCAATGTCATATGGAATCCACCGTGGCCATGTTGTTAACGTCTGGAATTTGGAACAGGGCATCAGGGGTTCAATGCCCAGTCGCGGTGTGACGGTCATGGTGGAGTGCCCTGTGATATAACTGAAACAATGTTGAAATCCAATAGAACAAAATCAATGTAATATATAGGTCATGAGTACTGCTTTTAACTGAAAAACTGTTGAAAACACCATTATACACTAAGCAATTAATCAATCAATTAGCACATCTACAGCAGACTATATTAGCCAAGAGATTCTACTTTATTCAATAAAAATTCTTTTATTTTATTTTTTAATCTTTAATTTTGCCTGGATGTTTTTAACATCATCTGTTGCAACCATATTAGTTAAACAGTTAATTTCATACACAAGACTAAATCATTTGAGCTTTAACCCTTTCCCACATATAGACGCTTTACAACGCCTCTTCAGCAGGCGGCTTTTGAAAACATTGTGACAAAAGGAGAAATTGCTCAAGATGAGCAATTTCTCCTTTCACAACAATTATTAAACTGCTATGTCCATATTTTTACCTAGATGTTTTCAAAGTCATCTGCTGCAGATTTGTTGTATGTGGGAAAGGGTTAAAAAACCTCTTGTTTATTGGTATCAAAATTATTTACCACTGTTTTAGCTTACTGTCTACCATTACTGATAAGTGATGATAGCTTGATGTTGGCGCCACTTACAATGCCTGACACATTTTGTGCCTTATCTCCTGTAATAGTGCCTTCTACTGACAGGGGAACCGGCTTTGTCATTTGGATAATCTCTAGTTTTATTGTTCTACAACTGTTTTTGTGTTGTTTGTCGACTCTAATTAGAAGCTGACTTTTTCAAGTATAACAAGTGTAAAGGGCATGTGTTGTATTCATTAATCATTTGATATTGTCTTTAACCCTTTCCCATCTGCAGCCGTATTTTGGTGCAATAGCAGCAGACGACTTTTGAAAACATTGTGGCCAAAGGTGAAATTACTCATGATGAGCAATTTCTCCTTTGGCCACAATATTTTCAACTTTATTTAACAATTAAGCTTTTTTTTATGGATTTTTTTTTAGATTTTTGTTACAATGTTTTAAAAGTCGTCTGCTGCAGAATTGTTGTGTGTGGGAAAGGGTTAACAAGGTTTTGTATTTTTTATGGGTTTTTTTTCTCACGTTTTACCCGACATTCTAGATATGATTGCATTTCGAATGACCCTATGGTATTGGTACTCATTTGAAATGTCTCATTCAGTCATTCCTGACGGATAGATCTATCAAACATAAGTTTCAATAAAGAAAATTTGGAAATTCCATACAATAGAAGTTATGTTAATAAATAAGTATTTAATCAAGAGCTTCTTCCATTTTGTTATAGCGTTACCTCATTAAACAATTTTGGTAGCTGTTATTTTTGAATACATAAGGGGAAAAAGTATAACTTGATAAATGGGAAATAGTTTTAGTTCTTAGTTGAAACCATTGCAGGAGGTGAAATTTTTATGTTTATGATGCACAATTTATTTTTCACAAACTGATTTCAGAAGATTTTTGCTCTAACCCCTTTCCAACATGCATACATATTTTGACTTGATACATCTACAGCAGACAATATGGAAACATGTGTTGCAAAAGGGAGAAATTGCTCATAATGCGCAATGTCTTCTTTTGCCATAATGTTTCTACACTGTACATTCATTAATAGAGATTTTACATATTTTTGCCAAGATATTTTCAAAGTCATCTGCTGCAGATTTGTTGTGTTTTGGAAAGAGTTAACCCTTTCCCTCATACGACAATTCTGCGGCAGACAACTTTAAACATATTTTGTCAAAAAACAGATAACCTATGACTTCAAGTGGAAAACATTGTGGCAAAAGAAGAAATTGCTCGTTTTGAGCAATTTCTTCTTTTGTCACTATGTTTTCAAAAAGCCGTCTGCTGCAGAGGCGTCAGAAAGCATCTTTATGAGGGAAAGGGTTAAAGTGTCAAAAGTCATCTGCATCAGCAAAGTGTTAAGATCCGAAGGTTGTTTGTCTGTTATTAGAATGTTTGTCCACATTTTTTTTGGTCTAGGGTTTTGATTGAAAAAGTACCCTGTCATAGTTAATAAGAACGCTAATCGCTGATGAAGGGAAAACAGTGAAACAATTAGAGAGTTTCTCAACATTCCTGACCTTGTGACTCAATGTATTTATGGAGACATTTTGACAGCCTTTTTGTAGACCCAAGTTTTTTTACTTTACGAGGAAAAAAAGGTGTTTTTTTCACTTCATTGGTCAAAATTATCATTATCTTGATTAAGTAATATGTACACTGAAGAAACATCCCCTATTATTTAATGCTTGAAAATTTGGAAGTCAAGCAAGAGCCAATGATGTTATACAGAGAACAGCGTTATAACGAGGCGTGTTATAATGAGACTCCAGTGCATATATATATATATATATATATATATATATATATATATCAACAAAATTAACCTGATCATGACTGTTGTGTGAATATACATGTTATTATGATGGACATGTTTTTCATCAAATTTAAACAGTTTGTTACTGATCTATTTGAGTTTTCATAAAACTTCATACAAATTTGATGAAAACTAAAGAAACATTATTATATTCCCACAAACGAAAGTTTTGAAGTGTCTCACTGTCTGTTGGTCAAACAAGTACTTGTTTGTCAGGGACTATTTCTCAACAACGCGTATAATTATATATATATATGCAGAATTCAATGAAATTTCATAGGAAGCTTCTATATCAAGAGATTATGTGCAAATTATATTGGCATTCAAGTTGAATGATTTTTAGTAGAATTATGGCCCCTTGATTATTAGACATAGTGTTATACTTGCAATATTCATGTGTGCACTATTTCTCAGTTGACAATACTGTGAGGCTCATTATGAACAATTACTCTTTTTGCTACAATGTTTTCAAAAAGCTTCTGCTGTAGATGCCTCATAATGCATACACATCTGGGAAAGTGTCAAAGAAGTTCATAGGACCAGGATTGAGTGACTGTGACATGTACTTAGGGAGAATAATGGCCTCTTTTTTTTACTAATTTCTGTTAATTGACAGCTGTTGTTGAGAAGTTATAACTGCTACAGCCAATTCTGTTGTCTTCTGACAATTCTTATTAATGTCTTGTTCCTGACTTACAGTACTCCCTGATTTTCTGTAGTGAAGAAATTACTTTTGTTGTGTTATTTCTATAAATACCTCCTATAAGTACCTGACAGTAATTTCACTGTTTAGTCGGCGTTTTGACAGTTGTGTGATTCAACTAAAAACACATGTGACCATTGCTAAAAAAAAAATGTCATACTTGGGATCCTAGATTATTTAGATTCATCTGCTTTCCTGACAATAATTTGATTGCTTTTTGTGCCACCCTGCGTAGCATGGTAGGCACTTAGGGATTATTTTTTTTATTTGTCTGGCGTCTGTCTGTCTGTCTGTCCGTCACACTTTTTCGTCACACTTTCAATGAGTAGGTGCAGGTGACACGCGTAATCCGCGGAGCACTTCTTTCTAGTATCATGGTGTGTTTGATCTAACAATAGGAGAAAAACAAATAAATGACAAAATAAAAAGGCATGAACAACAAAAAGAGCGCAACGAGGAAAAAATATATTATGTGCAGTGGAACCTGTGTACAAAGACCAACCATTGGAACACAACAATATGGTCTTTAACCCTTTCCCTCATACGGCAATTCTGCAGCAGACGACTTTGAACATATTTTGTCAAAAAATAGAAAATCTCTATAATTGAATGGATAATCTTTGACAAAAAGTAGAAAACATTGCGGCAAAAGGAGAAATTGCACGTTTTGTGCAATTTCTTCTTTTGTCACTATGTTTTCAATAAGCCATCTGCTGCAGAGGCGTCAGAAAGCGTCTATATGAGGGAAAGGGTTAATTGCTGGGTCATTTATGCAGTAAATGAGTAATTTGGAAACTAAAAGTGTGCATTGCACTCTTGCTATATATAGACGGGGAATCACTATTCCTGTCTTTAGCATAGGTTTGATTGTCCCAGGTTCGATCCCCAGTCGCGGCACTACGGTCATGGTGGAGTGCCCTTGGGCAAGGCACATTTTCTAGCCTAGTACTGGTTTTTTTACCCAGGGATCATGAATAATTAAATTTAATTGCGCGCTAAATGACCTTAGCTGTTGATGCGCCATAAAACAATATACATTCATTCATTCATTCATAGGTTTGACTGTATATCTCATAGACCACTTTTTGCCCACCGTGACTTCAACATTTCTACAAACGAATCAATTAACCCTTTCCCTCATATAGACGCTTTCTGACGCCTCTGCAGCAGACGGCTTTTTGAAAACATAGTGACAAAAGAAGAAATTGCTCAAAAAATTTCTCCTTGCCACAAATGTTTTCCACTTTTAGTCATAGGTTATATATATCCATTCAATTATAGAGATTTTCTATTTTTTGACAAAATATGTACAAAGTCGTCTGCTGCAGAATTGTCATATGAGGGAAACGGTTAAGTGATTTTAGTGGACATTATTTCTATTTCTATAAATGAATCAATTAAGTGATTTTAGTGGACATTATTTTACTATTAGAAACAGAGAAAGGGACAGTTAATGAATGAGTCAAAATCATAATTAATTACTTGCCAAAGTCAGATCAGTTTGATTAATCACATTGTGGAAAACTTGCTATTTAACTTGCTGTTAATCAATCCAGTCACCTTTAATTGTATATAAACAGTCCTTATTGACATGTCTACACCAGATTCAGTAAACTGATCTTTGCCTCATTTAACCCTTTAATGTATGACCGTAAAAATGTGTCTTATGACAACTGCACTTGTTGTTATGTTGGTTGGTGTTTAACCCTTTCCCTCATATAGACGCTTTCTGAGTCGCCTCTGCAGCAGACGGCTTTTGGAAAACATATCGACAAAAGAAGAAATTGCTCAAAACAAGCAATTTCTCCTTTTGCCACAATGTTTTCCACTTTTAGTCATAGGTTATCCATTCAATTATAGAGATTTTCTATTTTTTGATAAAATATGTTCAAAGTCGTCTGCTGCAGAATTGTCGTATGAGGGAAAGGGTTAAAGCCAATGTTGTGTTACTCAAAAGAATCATCTCACTGGGACGATTATTCCGAGTACTCACAACATAGGGTTTGGAAGTTATCTACAGCTTTGATTTACAACAAGATCCTCATCAAATATATCTATTTAAAAAATTACTTAACCCTTTCTCTCATATGACAATTCTGCAGCAGACGACTTTGAACATATTTTGTCAAAAATAGAAAATCTCTTCAATTGAATGGATAACCTCCCCATGACTAAAAGGGGAAAACATTGTGGCAAAAGGAGAAATTGCTCGTTTTGAGCAATTTCTTCTTTTGTCACTATGTTTTCAAAAAGCTGTCTGCTACAGAGGCGTCAGAAAGCATCTATATAAGGGAAAGGGTTAAAAAAAGTAATCAATTTAGCAATGGCAAATCAGGACAGAGACCTGTGAAAGAATGTAAAATGACATTATTTTAGATCTATCAACATAATACTTTGGTTTCATATAGGTGCTGGTTTGTAAGAGAAGTATTGGCTGATTTAACCATTTCCCACATAGATGATGGGGCAAAAATATGGAAAATCCTAACAAATGAAAGTATTATAACTGAATAGAGTTGAAAACATTGTGGCAAAAGTTTTCAAAAGTTGTCTGCTGCAAATGTGTACAAAATGGGTCTGCAAATTGGAAAAGGTTAAACTGCAACTATATAATATTTATTTCTTTGAAAAGAATTGATATAATCTTAATCAAATTAATCTCTGACTAACAATTGATTGAAAAATCAACAAAATGTCTCTGTAAGAAAGAATGTAGAATTAAATAATTCTTGATCCTTCACCACTCTACTCAAGTGTCATATATGTGATGATGTACAGGCAGAATCTGGTCTGATCTACTATAAATGAACTTCAACTTGATCATAGTCAAATTTATCTATGCCAAACAATTGCTTTTAGAGATCAGTAAATTATCTCCAAAGACAGGGACATAAGAAAGAATGTTAAATGAAATTATTCTTGATCCATCAACGCAATACTCGAGTGTCATACCTAAAGGTGAAGATATACAGTTAAAATCTGGACTGGTTTATAATTAACCTTTACCCACATACAACAAATCTGCAGCAGATATGTCTTTGAAAAGATCTTCAGGCAAAAACTTTGAAAATCTCTATAAATAAAAGTATAATTATTGAATAGATGTTGAAAGCATTATGGCAAAAGGAGAAAATTGTTCATAATGCTCATTATGAGCAACTTCTCCTTTTGACACAATGTTTTCAAAAGTCGTCTGCTGAAAATACCTTAGAAAACTTCCTTATGTAGTAAGGGGTGGTTTAACATTTAAAGGAAATCAGCACTGATAAAAAATAATGCTTTTCTTGAATTATTTTCGTAATCTTTCTATAGGAATCAGGACAAACAATGAATCAGCAATTTTTTCTTATTTCAAATCAATAGATGACTTTCAGAAACATTAAGGAGCAATCCTGATGTTCCTCATGCAGGTTTGTTGTATGTGGGAAAGGGTATACAAGACCTTTGCAACATACAACAAATCTGAAGCAGACGACTTTGATAAGATTGAGTAAAAAGTATGGAAATGCTCTAATAGTTGATTAATGAAATAACGATATGGAATAAAGTTGAAAGGATTGTTGCAAAAGGAGAAATTGCATTATGAGCAAATTCTCCTTTTGCCACAATATTTTCAAATATCGTCTGCTGCAGAGGCTCCAGAAAGCATCTGTATGTGGGAAATGTTTTAGCTGATATTATTTCTCCACTTGCCACAATGTTTTCAATAGTCGTCTGCCGCAGAGGTGCCAGAAAGCACCTGTATGTGGGGAAAGGTTTAAGCTGATATAACTTGTTGTTATCAGACAGGGGAGAGAGATATATCAGGACACCAAGTCCTTGCTAAGAAAAGCCATGATAAAGTTGATTTTAACCTTTCTGATCTCTAATGAGTGGGCTGACATACAAACATGTCTGATTGATTATGTTTGTAAATTTTGACTAACTAGGTGAGAACTGATAAGTACAAGCTGTCTGTTTCGACTGGGGACTACCTACCATTCGAAATTATTCATGGCAAGCTATTTTAATCCCTTTTAATATGTTTGCATCAAATCTACAGCAGATAACTTTGAAATTATTCAGGGCTGGCTATTTTAATCCCTTTCAATATGTTTGGGCTAGCTATTTTAATCCCGTTCAATATGTATGCATCAAATCTACAGCAGATGACTTTGAAATTATTCAGGGCTGGCTATTTTAATCCCTTTCAATATGTTTGCATCAAATCTACAGCAGATGACTTTGAAATTATTCAGGGCTGGCTATTTTAATCCCTTTCAATATGTTTGCATCAAATCTACAGCAGATGACTTTGAAATTATTCAGGCTAGCTATTTTAATCCCTTAGAATATGTATGCAACAAATCTACAGCAAATGAATGTGAAATAGTCATGGTGAAAACCTGGAAAATCTCTGTATAATAAAGTGTAATTATTGATAAGAATTAAAAACATTGTGGCAAAAGGAGAAATTGCTCATTATTTGGTAAACCCTTTCCCAAATACAACAAATCTGAAGCAGACAACTTTGAAAACATCTAGGGGAAAACACAGAAAATCTCTATAAATGAAGGTATAATTATTGAAAAAAATTGAAAAAGTTGTGGCAAAAGGAGAAATTGCTGTTTTGAGCAATTTCTTCTTTTGTCACAAAGTTTTCAAAACATGGAAATGTCTGCTGCAGAGGCGTCAGAAAGCGTCTATATGTGGGAAAGGGTTAAGCTGAAATAAGTATTTTAGAATATCATATATAAGGTAAAAATAGATGATGTTGAAGCACTGAGAATAACATATCAGGTAAATAGAGATAATGTTGAAGCACTGAGGAAATAGATTTCACAGTGGTTCCACAAGAGAGAGATCTGGAGACAAGCTGGGTTGTTTGTACTGAGGCTGGTAATCAGCCGGCTGACTTATCATTATTCACCGCAAACAAAGCCTAAAATCACATTACATAAACCATTTGAAAGCCTTTTAACCCTATCCCACATGCAGATTCAATTTGGAGCGTCCTCAGCTCTTGAACAAACGGGGGGCAAAAGGTGAAATGGCTCATGATGAACAATTTCTCCTTTTGCCAAAATGTAATTTTATTTTCAATTCTATTCAATTATAATACATTCATATATAGATTTCTTTCTTCATACATTTCCAAAGTTAGCCACTGCAGATTTGTTGTATGTGGGAAAGAATGAACATACACCCATTTCCATGTTGTGCTTAATGTAACAAGCTTGATGAACAGAACTGGGATTTACAAGTTAAATTACTTAGCTGTTGTTTTAACCCTTTTGCTTTCTTGTCTTTATTCCTTTGTAAATTTGAACTTGAGGCTGGACCATTCATAACACTGTTTTTCGGTTTTATCCTGCCATTTCTGAGATACAATTAATCCACTTAATTGCAATACTTTTAAAAAAAAAATATTTGACAAATATGCTGGAATACAAATCTCTTGTTTACACCCTTTCCCACATATAAACGCATATTGATGTGACAAAAAGGGGAAATTGTTCATAATGAGCAATTTCTCCTTTTCCCAAAATGTTTTCATATCTTTTCAATAATTTACCTTTCCCTTATGGAGATTTTTCATAACGTTGCCTACAATTGATTTGAAAGACGTCTGCTTCTAATTGTTGTATGTGAGAAATGGTTAATTAACACTTTCCCACATACAATAAATCTGCAGCAGACGACTTTGAAAACATCTACTCCAGATATGGAAAATCTCAAGAAAGGAAGGAATAATTACTGAAAAAATGTTGAAAGGCCTTTGTCACAATGTTTTCAAAAGTCATCTGCTGCAGATGCGTCAAAATGTTTAAAGGGTTAATAGATACATTTTAATTATGGACTCTTGTATTGCAATTGACCATAATATGAATATATAAAAAGAGGTATGTACTGTTTTACATAATTTATAGCAGGATTGATGCAGTTTTGTAGATGGGATCAATCAATGAACTGTATTACATGAACTGTAATTAACAATATGAATATATTTAAGGCTGATGCAGTTTTTTTGTTTAAAAAGGATCAGTCTATGTTCTGTATGATATAAAATGTACTGCATTATATGAGTATATGTAAGCCTAATCCAGTTATTTAGATGGGATGAGTCTATGATCGAATCTGTATTATATGAAATGTTCTGCACTTCATGATTATATGTAAGCCTAATGCAGTTTTTTAATTGAGATCAGTCTATATATACTGTAGTAATTAATATGTATTGTATTGTATAATTATATGTAAGCTTAATGCAAGCAGATTATCAAACGGGATAAGTCTATGTATGGTATAATATGAAATTTGTTGCATTATATGAATATATGTAAGCTTAATGATCAGTTTGTGTACTGTATCATATGAAATATATAAAATATATTGCATTTAGATGGGATATATTTATGCACTGTATTATTTGAAATGTACTGAATTATATTATTATATGTAAGCAGAATGATAACTGTATGTATTTTAACATATGAAATATACTGCATTTTGATGGGATCAATATATGTACTGTATTATATGAAATGTACTGAATTATATGATTATATGTAAGCAAAATGATCACTGTATGTATTGTAACATATGAAATATACTGCATTTAGATGGGATCAATCTATGTACTGTATTATATGATTATAAGTAAGCCAAATGCAGTTTTTTAGAAGGGATCAGCCTCCAATGGTACAGCAGCCCATCCAATTATAGATAACTATAAACATAATCAGGGTTTGATTACATGACAGGTGATTAGAGAAATTGGACCCCCTTTCTGTTGTGTTCTGGGTAGCCTATTGTTGATGGTAAAATGCCCTGTCTTCTCTCTTGTTGATGGTAAAATGCCCTGTCTACCTTCAGAACACCATTTATTTTGTATATACACTCGCGGGCCTCATTCCGAACAGGCGCAACTACTTTTTGTTACAAAATGTAGTTACCACGGTGTTGAATTTATACCATTTCGCTGTCTATTGTTAATTTGAGCCTGGTTTTCTTCTATCTGCACTTGGTGTTTTGGCTTTCCACTGTTTTCATTCTTACCTACTGTTTATTCTATTTTCATTCCTTTCCAATCCCAGATATTTCTAAGACCTTCCCAATTTCATCTGATGCCTAACTCATTCACACATTTATCTACATTTAGACGGAACTGCCACAGATAACTTTAAAAAAAAATTGTAGGGAAAGGAGATTTTCCTGTTGCCACAATGTTGTCAACTCTATTCAATGATAATACTTTGACTTAAAGCGATTTTCTAACAAAAATCCAAGATGCTTTTAAAGCCTTCTGCTGCAACTCAGTTGTGTGTGGCAAAGAGTTAACCTTTTCGCATTTACAAGAAATATGCAGCGGGACAACTTGGAAATCGCTTACATAAAATATGGAAAATATCTCTATAAAACTCTATAAACGAAAAAACAGTTACTGCATAGAGTCAAAAACATTTTAATAATAGAAGATATTGCTCTCCTTTTGCCACAATCTTTTCAAATATCATCTGTAGCTGGGAAAGAGTTTATTAACACTTTCCCTCATACGGCAATTCTGCAGCAGACGACTTTGAACGTATTTTGTCAAAACATGGAAAATCTCTATAATTGAATGGATAACCTATGACAAAAAGTGGAAAACATTGTGGCAAAAGGAGAAATTGCACGTTTTGTGCAATTTCTTTTTTTGTCACTATGTTTTCTAAACACCGTCTGCTGCAGAGGAGTCAGAAAGTGCCTATATGAGGGAAAGGGTTAAAGACAAAAATAAAACAATTAGACAAATAATCAATTTTATGACAATGGTTATAAAGTGGTGATCAGCATCCTTCTAATTTTTTCATTTTTTTGCAAGCTGGATCGTTATTTCACATATATTCAATAATGTAGACCAGTGGACACAAAGACCCCATTATATTAGGTCTCTATCTCAGACCTAGTTTATAATCACCAGAAATCTGTGCAGATAGCACCTCGCTTTATCAGTCAAATCAGCTGTCCAGCTTAACAATTAATCATCATATCACTTTGTATGCCAATGAAAGCCCCGTCAATTAAAGTCAAAACCCGACTCCACTCAAGAGTGCAAATTACCCAAGAACTATGTAAGTTACCCTATTTACCCCTTTCCCACATATGACAAATCTGCAGCAAATAAATTTGAAGAACATTTTGCAAAATATGCAAAAAATCTGTAAGTAAAAGTTTAATTATTGAATAGAGTTGAAAAGGATTGAAGTGAAAACTGAAATTTTACATAGTGAGTAGTTTCTCTTTTTTGCCATAATGTTTTAAAGATTTGTCGGCCTCAGATTGATCTCATTGGGGCTGCATGTGGGAAAGGGTAACTCCCATGATGCACATGTGTCTACAACAGAGGAGGTTGTTAGCAACCGCCATAAACCATGGCCTGCAATAAATTGTTTATATTATGGGAGGAATTCGACTCTAATGGTGTGCTGATTCGAAGGATCTCGTTTCAAAATAAAGCAGGATTATTTATATGCTTGTATAACACTCTGCACCTACAAAAGGTTCATCAGTTCCCCCTGGGGAACATGCAGGGATTCCTTGTGAATGCAATACCTATTTGTCATGCTAATGTATTGCAATGAAATGTGTTATGAACAGAACAAGATTCATTCTATGAAAGTAGTATACATGCTTGATCCCTGTTTGCAAATAAATAACATTTCGCACTTTTCGGGTTTGCATTTAAGTGCAAGGCTACTGTATTGTCATTAATGGGCTTGTCCATGGGAAAAGTACAAGTTGACTTTTATGATGAGTGTAGATCTATATCACCTTGTGCATCTGCAGAGTCCGAGTAAGATCTACACTGTTCACATAATGAGCCGTCTCGCAAGGAAACCAACATTATGGTCTCTGCGTAATGTATCAAGCAGATCAGCCTGCGCAGCCTAATCCGGGCCGACACATTCTGTCTCTGGGAGATAAGAGGTATGGAGTAATGATTCCTGAAACAGAAAATTCACAGGAGGTGAAAAGTGTCTGTCCGGGTTAGCCTGTGCGGCATGCTTAGGCTGATCCGGTTTGATACTTTACGCAGAGTCCACAATGTTGGTTTTCTTGCCGGATGGCATCTATGCTTGTTAGAGGCTTGAACTGACCATGGGAAAAAGTACAAGTTGGCTTTTGAGAACAGTGTAGATCCATATCACCCTGTGCATCTGCACAGTCTGATTTCAGTTTACTTATACAAGCTAATTAGAAGTTTCTGTTATCCCTTTCCCTTATATAGACACTTTCTGACGCCTCTGCAGTAGACAGCTTTTTGAAAACATAGTGACAACAGAAGAAATTGCTCAAAACAAGCAATTTCTCCATTTGCAACAATGTTTTTCACTTTTATCCATTCAATTATAGAGATTTTCTTTTTTTTGACAAAATATGTTCAAAGTCGTCTGCTGCAGAATTGTCATATGAGGGAAAGGGTTAACTCATGTAGATTCTGATAAGACTGAGCAGATGGATAAGGTGATCGGAACCTACACTGTGCAGAAATGCCAACTTGTATCTTTTCCAAAGGACGGGTGGTAGCTTCAGTGTAAGTGTAAGAAGGAGCATTGAGCTTTGAAGGAAATATGAGTATATTTTACTCCCAGCTAGTCTACAGATTTATACGGATGACCTTTAACCTGTCATCAACAGATGTCCTTTGACCTGTCATCAATATATGACTTTTGTAGACATTGTAGGAAATTTACAGATATACCACTAAAATAAAATATGTTAATTCAACTTGCATAAATTATTAGCTAATTTCTTCTATTTTTTGTCTTTTTTCATGTGATGGCTGATTCCTCCCTCAAACAGGTAAGAGAAACCTTTTGCTATGTTAAATTTAAATTACAACTTGATAATAATTAACCCTTTCCCACATACAACATGTCTGCTGCAGACCACTTTACAAGCATCTAGGCAAAGATATTGAATAGCTCTATGAAAGAGTAATTACTGGAAATAGTTGAAAACCTTGTGACAAATGCTGAAGACAAGCAATTAATTCTCCTTTGGTGAGATATCAGACGGTGTACAGTAATGTGCCATGGCATGCAAACTCAGTATGTGCTTCTGTATTGTCTTATTGTCTGAGGTAGCTTTACACTCTTTGCCAATGAAAGCCTTGTGATGAATGAAGAATTTGCTCAATAAAAGCAATCGATTCTCCTTTGGTCAAATGTTTTCAAAAAGTGCCTGCTGCAGAGATATCAGATAGCGTACAGTTGTGCCATGGCAAGCAAACTCAGTTCAACTTCTACATGGTCTGATCTAGCTCTACACTGTTTGCCAATGAGTCACAGAAACTTGCAAGAAACTTGGGGCAATATGTTTACGGTTATATCACAGGCGTTACCTGGGTACTTTACTAGTCCTCACTGGTCCATTTATCCTGACACCAGTGAGTCAGTTGTAAATGCTAAACCCAACAAAAGTTGGATCAGATATTCACAGTAACCTCATGGTGGGCTTTACCAACACCCCTTTCCCACATACAACACATATGCAGCAGACTTAAAGTCTTAGTTAACCTCTTTCCAGCTACAGACTCCTTTTGACGTGTCTGCAGCAGACGACTTTTGGAAACATCGTAACAAAAGGAGAAATTGCTCAAAACGAGCAATTTCTCCTTATGTCACAATGTTTTCCACTTTTTTCAGTAATTATTCCTACAATATTGTGGCATAAGGATAAATTGCTCATCTTGCTGCAGATGCGTGAAAATGTGTCTGCAGGTGGGAAACGGCTTGGAGTGCCTTAAACATTCATGCACACTTCTAGAATACCACAATGTGTTCATTATAGTTCCTCATACGTGAAAATGCTTATTTTCTCTGTATGGAAAGTTGTTTGCTATAGATGCGTCCGCATGTGGGGAAGTGTTAAGCGTCAATGAACTTAATCTTTTCATAAATAAGAAACCATTTCAAAGGACCAAGTAATGAGGAAATTATTAAGTGATGATGATCCAATTAGATCTAAATATTGGTAAGGTGGTAAGGCGAAACAATTCTCTTAGGAAGACGCAGGGGCCAAACAAAATGTGTTTGTCTATCGCTATTATTATTAGCTTTTTAAATTACCCTGGAAATGATTTTGATCAAATGATCGACACTGTTACACCCACGAAAATTATCAAGGACT
Source organism: Serripes groenlandicus (assembly GCA_031761405.1). NCBI lineage: Eukaryota > Metazoa > Mollusca > Bivalvia > Cardiida > Cardiidae > Serripes > Serripes groenlandicus. Next base: position 226,022,108 of record JASEVX010000001.1, on the reverse strand, counting down.
GGAATTTCCCCACACCTGCGGAACTCCACCATCAGCATAAAACAGGGGAAATTTCTCCGTCCAAAACTATAGAAAACAGATTAATAATTAAACCCTTTTTCTGATACTGATTACTTTTCAAAACATTTTGAAAAAGAAAATGTTTCTCATGATGAGCAAATTTTCCTTTTCCAACATTATTGTCTTCTCTTCCATAATGAATCAAACTTTCATTCATCTGGATATTTTTTTATCTTTTCTTTTTCTTTTCTCTTTACATTTTTCATTTTGCCAAAGTCTAAAAATGTTGCTAAAAAAAAAGAGAGAGTAACCCATTGTGGTTCAGATGGATGCAATTAGGGAAATAAATTGTTCTTTATCCCCACAATATAGCATTCATTTCTCCATAATACCCAATATTGTGTTACTTATTAATTTAAGGATGTGTCAAATTATTTAACCCCTTCCCGCAAAGACACATTCTGACTCCTGTGCAGCAGATGTTTTTGGAAAACATTATGACAAAGCCAAAAATTGCTCATCATGAGCAATTTTTTCTTTCGCCACAATAATTTCAACACTAATAAATGATAAAACTTTCATTTAATGAAATAACCTAAATGTTTGCCTAGATATTTTCAAAGTTGTCTCTTGTAGATCTGTTGTGTATGGAAATTCGGGTTAAATGTTGGCAATAATCAATGTGTAGGCCGTCTCGTGAGAAAATCAACATTGTGGACTCTGCATAAAGTATCAACTTGGATCAGCCTAAGCATGCCACACAGGCGTACCCGGATATACACTTTTCGCCTCCTGTGGATTTTCTGTTTCAGGAATCACTACTCTATCTATCCCCCCTTAGACGGAATGTGTTGGCCTGATCTGTCTGCGCGGACAGTGCAGGCTGATCTGGTTGATACGTACATTACGCAGATGTGTATCGTCACAGCTGCATTTTAGGTCATTTTTAGAAAAAATGTGTAGGCACGTGCCTACAGTGCCTGAAGGGAGCTACGCCCCTGTACAACATAAGATTGGATGATCATTTTTGGCTCTCTCATATGAATTATCCAAGAATTAGATGTTAGCCTTGTTTTAACCCTTTCCCAAATACAGTATATCTGATTGATTGATTGGGGTTTAACCCATTACTTCACATGGCTTTTCAAAGGTCGTCTGCTTTACAATCATCAGACAAACAATTTCACCAATCTAGAAAACTGAAAGAATTATATTGATAAAGAGTTGAAAATATTGCAATAAAAGGTGCAATTACTCGTTTTCAAAAGTTGTCTTCAACAGCAGGCGTCAAATGTCGTCTGTGTGAAGTTATGGTTTAACTCCGTTTTCAACAATTTTTCAGTCATTATCACGGCGGCCAGTTCACCATCTCTTATGTTTCCTAGTTTTCTCAAACCAGTACTCCGTGCACACAACATACTTTCCAAGCAACTGGCTGCTTTTCCACATAGACTGTTAGCCCATTGGTGAAAGACGAATGACGCTTGTCACAGTAAATCTGAAGCAGATGACTTTCAAATTGTCTAGACAAAATAAGAAAAATCTCTATGAATACGAAATATGATTATTGAAAAGAATTTAAAACAATGTTGCAAAAGGAGAAATTGTTATATATGAATTTTTTTCTTTTTCATTTTGCCGCAATAATTTTTAACTGATCTGTAGAAGTGTCGGTATGTGGGAAAATGGTTATATTTAAAGCAAATATTGTCAATATGATCCAAAAATATTTTATTAGTATTTTAACATTTAACCCTTTCCCTCATATAGACGCTTTCTGACGCCTCTGCAGCAGACAGCTTTTTGAAAACATAGTGACAAAAGAAGAAATTGCACAGAACATGCAATTTCTCCTTTTGCCACAATGTTTTCCACTTTTTGTCATAGGTTATCCATTCAATTATGGAGATTTTCTATTTTTTGACAAAATACATTCAAAGTCGTCTGCTGCAGAATTGTTGTATGAGGGAAAGGGTTAATTTAGTAGAAGAAGTTGATCATCATCAGCAATTTCTCATTTTCTACTTTTCTTTTATTAATAAATTAATTGCTGCAGATGTTTCAAAATTGGATTCTATTGGCTCTTTCCATTAAACAGCGCTTTCAGATTGTTTTCTCCTTTTGCCAAGATGTTTTCAACTATTTTCAGTAATTATACCTTTATTTATAGAGATTTTCTGTGTTTTTGACTTGATGATTTCAAAGTCATTGGCTGCCATTTTGTAGTATGTAGGAATGTGTTTAAAAAAGGGTTATAAGTGCTTTTATATCAACCATTTTGAATATATCCTAGAAATAAATATACATTTTATGGTAAGTATTTGAACTTTGCACCTGCCAAACAGAATTTCAATGTTTTTAATGAACTTTGCTACAGATATGATTATGACCAATAAGAACTTCAAGTTGATTTAAATTTTAATACCCTTTCCCACTAATAACAAATCTGCAGCAGACGACTTTTATAGCATGAGACTGGTCAAATATCTGGAAAATATCTATCAATTGTAGCATTATTTTTGTATACATTTGTAAACATTGTGGCAAAAGGGGACATTGCTTATAATAAAGCCATTATAATGCTGAATGTACATCAGAATGCCTCTGCAAGTGAGAAAGGATTTAATCAATGTCTTCTTCTGTCTTAAATGTCAATAGTCTTATATATATATTCATTCTAATGTTTTGCTCTGTCTCTACTATAGACTCCCTTCCCTCTAGCAGTAAAAATATTATTAGAACAAGGGCAGTAACTCTAATCTCACAATGTGTTCTGCATAAACAATTCTATTACAGTGTTCATAAAATTAACTTTTGTCTAAATAAGTAAGTGCCCAATATAAATTGTGCTGTTGAATATTTATACACTGCTATACCAGGGAGAGCTATATTAGCCCTTTCCCAATTGCTGAAGATTAGTCAAAACAAGTCTGCATTTGCCAAAGTGTTAAATATTTGTTGGAAGTTGAGTGTTAGAGAAAACAGCATAAAATTACTTTTCAATGTTCAGTATTTGCTAAGAATGTTAAAGACTCTTTTAAAGTAGTTTATCAAATGATATAATATTAATACAGTATTATAATATTCTTTGATTGGTGTTTGATTGCTTCATACTCAATAATAGCTGGACCTAATAGTCAACTGAAAAGAGATGCATTGATAAAAATGCAGATTTAATCAATATTAAAAAACCTGCTCAAAATTAACATTTCTCCTGCTGCCATATTGTTTTTCATTCTAAAGTTCTTCTTCCATTTATATAATTTATTTTTCTCCTGGTGCCTTCAAACCAATGACTTTATTTCTTATGATGTCATTTTATTATATGTTGGAAAAGGAGAAATTGCTCAGGATGAACTTTTATTTTATTCTCAATATCTGATTGAATTCAACAGCATCTTTAGAATTGTGACAAAATATCACTGCTTAAATTTAATTATATTTTAAACTTTAAAGTGTAAGAAGATTTCAGAATAAGCAATGTACTTTATCAAACTATACAATATTAATTTTTACTTTGTTGAAAGCGGAAACCAAAGAATGGGTAAAGTGTGGAACTGGTAAGAACAACAGCTGTGTGCTATGTGTTTGATCCCAGGATTTATGTACATTGCATCAACAGAGAAAATCCCAAAAATATCCTCAAAAATCCAGTTAGCCCCCTGCCGCTCCGAACTGTACTAATTACTCTATCTTATCGTCATTCAGCAAATTTCATATTTCTATTAAAACAGGTGCAGTGAAATTGGCTTTATTTTCAAGCCGAATCCCCCTACACTTTTCAGCACTTTCCCCACATACTTTTGAATCTAAAGTAAACGACTTTTAAAGTTTCAATGTTAAAATATAGAAAATTTCTATAAAGGAAAGTGTAAAAAATCTCAGAAGAGAGTAGAATACAGCATGACAATTTGAGAAATTGAGCAATAACTCATTTTGCGACTACTTTTTTCAAAGGTCATCTGAATGCAGATGCATCAAATTGGGTCCGCATTTGGAAAAGGGTTATGGAACAACTAGATTGTTTCCAGTTGATTCACATACCAAAAGAAGGGAGGGCTATATATTGGGTAATTAATCATAGAGTATCCCCCCAAAAAATGGCTCTGTGGATGATTTATCAGGCGTTTGAACACTTGTGTCTTAATTAGCCACTAATCTTAACAAGTCTTCAGTATGTTTTATACCAATAGGTTTGTCATTTCTCTGGTCAAGCCTTGGCTGTTCATTTGATGCTATCATGTCAGATCCTTTAACCAGGAAGCCCACTAATCATTATAGCCTTTCTCCAGATATGATACCATATCTTTGACCCCCCCTTTCCCACATGCAGACCCATTAGGAGCAGCAGATTTATGAAAAACATTTTGACAAAGAAAGCATTACTCATAATTGGCAATTTCTTTATCTTTTATCAAAAGGTTTTTAACTGTTTTCATAAAATTTCATTTACAGAGAGTTTCCATATTTTTGCTTAGATATGTTTAACCGTTTCCCACATACAGCAAATCTGCAGCAGAAAAAAACCAACAAAATCTCCATAAAAGATAACTTAATTGTTAAATAAAGTTGAAGACATTGTGGCCAAAATAGAAATTGCTCATCATGACCAATTTCTCCTTTGGCCATAATGTTTTCAAAAGTGGTCTGCTGCTAATGCATCGGAATGTGTCTACAGGTGGGAAAGAGTTAATGTGGTCTGCTGCAGATTAGTTGTATGTCAGAATGGGTAAAGTATTGACTGCTTTTAGAATATCTGTAGAAGAAAAACTATTATCTTGAAGAATTTGATTCACAGTTAGAAACTCATTTTGATCAATTTCGCTTTTCCCAATTAGGTTTTCCCATTTGTCTGCTGCAGTTGCGTCAAATGTCGTCTGTATTAGGCATTTGGTGAATGTCCTACCAATTGATCAATTTTCTAATAGAAATAATAGATATTTTTGGTCATCTTATGGCCCCATCTCATTTTTTCACTGAGTCATTTGTGTTCATGATATTTTTTATTTGTCATTTTAGAAAATAAGTTTAAGCTTTCCATTGCTTTATATTGTCTTTTTCTACTTCATACAGCATCATTGATACCTTCTATGAAAAAGGAAAATTTGTCATAATGACCAATATCCGTCCTACTGTCACTATATTGTGTATACTTACTGCTTAGAGATATGTCTCATATAGATCATACTTTTAACACTTTCCTTCATATAACATTCTTGACAAACTTATGGAAAATCCCTCTGTAAATGAAGGAAAAACTATTGAATAGCGTTGAAAAAAATGTACCAAAAGGTGAAATTGCTCATCATGAGCAATTTCTCCTTTTACCACAATGTTTTCAGAAGTCGTCTGCTGCTGCAGAGGCATCATAAATTATTTGTATGTGGGAATGGGTAAATGACACAATGTTAGGGAGGATAACTCTTAGGTATCTTAATTCTCTGTCTGTCCGTCTGTCCGTCATACTTTTGACTGATATTATTTGTTTCTCCCTTTCGAAACATTTGGATGTATCTGCATACATATGCAACTATTGAACACATTGTGGCAATAGGAAAAATTGCTCACATTGTTTTAAGTTTTCAACTCGATTCAATAATTGCATGAACTAATATTTATTAAGATTTTACGAAATTGTTGCCTTCGTGTTTTCAAAGTCTTCTGCTGCAGTTTTGATATATGTGGGAAAAAGTAAATGTAAAGGATTAATTCCAGTTTTTACCTCTGGATAAAATACTTGTGATGAGAAAGCAGCTAGACTGACTAACATTCTTAGCATTTGCTCAATTTTCACAGCAGAAGTAATATGCTGTTTATTCTTTGTTCATTTTCTCATTGCAGACGTGTCTGTAATTGGCAATGGATTATAGGATATATATCACTGATATTATCATTGTTTGTCTTTTCATTTATCATGACATCATCAGTGTATTGGTCATAACAACGGTGTCAAGCAGCCAGGTCAAGTGCAACTGATTCTGTAGATTACTGACCCTTGCTCCTGGTACCAGTCTGAATTAGCATACCGCTGATTGGTCAGTTATATTTATGAGATCAGCGCTGGCCAATCAGATGCTTGAATGTTTAGACTGAATTTTAGATAACAGAGATTTGTGTCTGTATGTGTTTTGTCTTGTTGGGACACTTGTATACTGATGCTGCTTGATAATGTCGTCTCACCATGTTGTCAGAGGGTATCAGAATGATTTGGGGGATAGAAGCTGTCCAAGGTGTTGAGATTTTTATCTCATGGATACATGGTGGTTAAAAGACGAACCTGCTTCTAGTTATAGAAGATAACAGGTTGTCATGATAATTTGTTTCAAATGCAGTCTCATTAATATGCTCCTTTTCAAAGTTCCCTCAGGAAGCATCTTACCAATATCCATCAAAGGAGGGCATCAAAGAGGAAAGAGAATCATTACCAAGCTACAGTGTGCTGTTACAGGAATTTCTCTGTTGCAAGTTAAATAATTATGATTTGTTCAATTGCATATGTAGTATACTTTCATTTTTTACAATATTTATAGCTATTAGCAAAAACAGTGAAAATGTTTCTTTTTACCAAGAAGACGGTAAGAACTGATATGATTAAAGCACTCGGAATGTGTGCTATAGAATATAACACCCTTTCCAGCATATTCCAACACATATGCACAACAAATATGCAGCAGCCGTCTTCGAAAACATCTACTAAAAAATTTGGTTGAACACAAGGTTAACCCTTTCCCTCATATAAACGCTTTCGGACGTCTCTGCAGCAGACGGCATTTTGAAAACATAGTGACAAAAGAAGAAATTGCAACAAACGTGCAATTTCTCCTTTTGCCACAATGTTTTCCATTTTTAGTCATAGGTTATCCATTCAATTATGGAGATTTTCTATGTTTTGACAAAATACGTTCAAAGTCGTCTGCTGCAGAATTGTCGTAAGAGGGAAAGGGTTAACAAATCTACAACAGATGGCTTTGAAAATGACAAATTATTTCAGTAAAACTATGGAAATGTCTGTCAATAAAAGCATTATTCTTGAAGAGAGCTGAAATCATTATGGCAAAATGGGAAATTTCTCATTTTGCCATAATGTTCTCAAAAGTTATCTGCAGGTAGGAAAGTGTTAACGAGATATAATTTAGATCTACATTGATATCGTTGTGTAGGATAATGATATGCTTCAAATTAAACCAATCCCACAAGAAAATAATTCAACATAATTTATGATGGACAAAACGTGAGTTTTCTTTTTAGTTCAGGTTGGATGTCATTGTGCATGAAGGAGAAACTATTTACCATGCGCTTTTTCTCCTTTCCTCACATATGCACAAAGCGGTAAAACGTAATGAATGGAAGAGATCTGTACAAACAGAAACAAGAGAAAGTTGATGCAAGGCATCAATGTCGCCGGAAAAGACTGCATTGATTTATTTATGTATTCTTGACTTTCCTTAGTCTATTCAAACATTAGGAACGTAGTAATGAAAACCTTATAAATTTTATATACATACCTATACATTAGGGTATCTATAAAAAATTAACGAAATGTGTACACATTTATCTGGCTTAAATTTAATTTTGCTGTTGTTACTTATTTAAATAATAGTATTCATTCATATAATTTCAATGTTTGTCAATCTTATTCGAATCACAAGGTAAATATCCTGGTATTGCTTTAAAGGGAGGTAATTTGAAGAAAACAAAAGTCTTCAAAAGGAGAAATATATCAGCATTACCGTCTACAGTTTAAATTGTTCTATTGTTTGTGGATTTAAAAATGTTCTTTTTTTCTTATTTCTACATGTACAACGAAATATTGCGGCTTCTCTTTGACGCTTTGCGTCAAACATTCGTCTTGTACTTGTTTAAAATAAAATAATATCACTCGCTTTTTCATATCGAAATGCGCATGCGCGAAAATCGATGTTAAAGGTCACGAAACTACACAACAGAATAGGGTCTATATTTAGCTTAGAAACAGTTCCTACTTTAGATATTCATGGATTAACATTATTAAATGAATTCTAGACAAATCAAGACATCTCTTTGAACATGAAAACAACATTTAGTAAGTTAAAATTGCTATTAAAAGGAGAATCCGAAATTGACCTCAATGATGACACATAAGAGTCTGCATTAGGGGGTGTTGGTTCACGTCTTGAAGGGACCACTTTTGTCTTCGTAAATAAGACAAAAAACTTAAATGCGAGTGAAATAAAAAAAAACTGCAAACATTAAAAAATCGGAATATTTATTTCATTTTAGATGTGTCATTTATTAGTGTTCGTAAACAACCACAATTGTAATATGTTCAAATCATCTAGATTTGTTTCTTTCTAATAATAAGCCGCCCTCCCATGTGATTTCCGAAAAGCTATTAAAAATAGAAGTCGCGGGCTTCTGCCCGGCGACTAATGACCAAATGATAACTACTGGATATTTTGTTAAACATGCCATCATTTCAAATTGTTTTCAACCCTTTTTCTCACAATAATTAAATGTAACTTTAGTCACATGCAGAAAGTTACACCTATTGTAAAGGGAAGGGCTCTGTTACAAACAGAAATGACCAAATGCTAATGAAATACAAGTAACTACTGAATATTTTGGCAATGTTAAACATGCCATCATTTCAAATTGTTATTGCCTCCCTTCAAAGAGATCCAATATAATCAATTTCTCCATTACTGCATCTTTCCAGAAACCGACTGCTGTCAATTTCATTTTACATGTTTGTTAACTCCTTAGCCCTTTACTGAAGACTTTGTTTTTGCAAACAATGAATAAATTGCAAGATCAGGCTGATAATATATATTGTTTTAGTCTGATCTCATGCTCCATTGAATGCTATCATGTTATTTCCGTATTATTTCTCAATCAATTCTGTAAAGATTGTACGATTGTTAAATTACATTTGCAAAAGTAATGAAAGGTTAGAAATAGAATTATATGAAATTACAGGTCAAAGGGGAAAAGCAGACCAGTTGCTGATAAGCCTTCTGTCTGTAAATTTTACCTGGCCAATTTTTACTAATTATTTAACTGACAGATGGGCTGGTTGTTTGAGATAGTTGATAAAAGGGTCATTATGACCGTTGGAACTGCCCAAACTGATTAACCCTTTCCCATATATAACAAATCTGCAGTAGCCGACTTTGAAAACTTCTAGACTAAAGCATGAAAAGTCTCCGTAACTAAATGTTTAATTACATGTAGAGTTTAGATATATTGTGGCCAAAGGACAAGTTGATTGTGAGCATGTTCTCCTGTTTGCCTCCCCGCTTCCAAAAGCTGTATGCTGCAGATACACAAAAATGTGTCTGCATGTGGGAAAGGGTTATTTATCAGTAGATTTCATTGAATTCTGTAACCTGATGATGGAAATGGACTGGGGAAATCTGTCTTTAATCTTCAATGAGGTGAATACTACCTTCAGATCAACTCATTTTGGGTACAGTAGCAAGATGTTCAATTGATTTAGTATGATTATTTCCTTGAATTGTATAAACATATATTGGAATTTCAGTCTACTTAGCAGATTTGATAATATCACAAGCCTTTGAAGTAAGAACAAAAGAAATAGAAACTGAAAAATATACATTTACCATGAAATTTAAGGTACAATTTATTTAACAAATTGTTTGCGAAAAAAGCTCTAAGCTTACATTGATTAATCACACTCGATATCAGCTTCCTGGAGACATAACCAGTTCTTGCGGTGTTTAAATGAAAAAAGACAGATCTGAACCCACCATGCGAATATTTTAATGCATCTGCATCAAAAAACTTTTGAAAACATTATAACTTATAAGAATAATAGATTATTCCAGTTTCTCTGTTGCCAGGGTAATTTTAACTCGATCAATTTCTTATACATGTACTTCCATTTAAAACAATTTTCCATATTTTTGCCTAGACATATTCAAAGTCGTCTGCTGCAGAATTGCTGTATGTGGAAAAAGTTAATCATCTTCCTCAGCTCAATACTGGATACTTGTGGGTTTCCTTATGCCATGGCTGCCAGGTTATTCTGGAGCAAAGAACAACAATGTTATCTCATTTTAATCTTCATATTTCCTCTCTACCTCGAAGAATAAAAATATCATACAACAGATAAGATAAGGAAAAATAACAATCAATATTAACAAAGAAATACAAAAAGTTAGCCAAAAATAAATGGGAATTGTAGATTAGAAGAGAATTTTCGCATCCTGTATCACATCATAATTATTTCCATTTTCAAATCTCAACCAAATACAGATGCTGGGGACGATTTGTAGAAACATATAGGGAAAAGGAGATTTGCTGAAATAAATGTGAAATTGCATCCAGGAGCAATAAAATTAACCATTTTCCAATGGATTACAAATCTGAAGTAGACAACTTTTTAAATATTCAGATATACGAATTTATATAAAAGCAATGATAATTATGGAATAGAGTTGAAAACACTCATTATGAACAATATATTTCTCTTTTTCCGACATGTTTTCAAAACTTTACTGCTAAAATGCATCAAAATGCATCCACATGTAGGTAGTTAAGAGTTAGAATTAAAAACAAAGTAGGGTACTTCGATGTCAGCAGTGTTATAGGAACAGCAATTTATATCACCTTTTGTAAAAAAAATATTGTCCTAAAAATATTATCAAAGCATTTCACACAGCACACAGGACACAGGAAGCTAGGTGCTAACTTAGTGATGAATGACCCAGTTCTCCCTTCAAGGTGACCGTGACTGAATCTTCAAGACAATATCTCTATTGTAGCATGCCTTGAATATGACCAGTTAATTACCAATGGCTACACCTGTGATACAGTAAACACTTGTTGCCATTATTTTCCATTATCTTGACCGGTGTGTCCATTTAGCTATTGAAGCATGTGGTCAGTCCAATCTAGATGCAATCCACAAACAGTTGGAGGTATTGTTTATTGTTGTATGTACAGTACCTTGAAACATAACCTATCTATTGTAGACATACAGTTAGTTCCATCCACCTATCATTTTAACCTTTTTTCATTATCAATCCTTTATTGCATGGGCATACAGATATCTGCAGCAGACATCTCCGAATTTTCTGGACAGAAAAATTAAGGAAAGTGTAATGATTGCAAAGAGTTGAAAATATTGTTGCAAATGGAGAAATGTGATGACTGAGACTGCTGCAAACAACATTCAATGACTTGACAGCAGACAAATTCTGAAAAAAAAAGCTAGCAACTTCGCTCAACTTTATGTCGGAAGAATATTACCACTTTCTTTTCTCTAGCTGATGTTTTCAAAGGAGACATGTATAAAAATAAATATATATCATGTAAACAGGTGATATAATTATAAAGAGTGTCTATAAAATCTGACAAAACAATATTAGAAACTTTAAGAATGAAAGAAGTTCTTATATGAGCTTGTCCTTGGGAATAGGTACAAGTTGACAATTCTGAACAGTATAGGTTCAGATCACCCTGTTTTTGTTTACAATCAGAATCTACACAATTTCATAGTTCCTATACTCAAATTAGATGCAGTATTTTAGCTAGTCAAAAGAAAAATAGATATGTTCTGTCTGATACACCCAAATTCTGGATCGCAAACAAAATATGATGCACGAGAACCAGGTAGTTTTTTGACAAATAATTGTTGGTTTGTTTGTGATGCATGATGATGGGCATGGCGTAAAATAAGTTCTCGGATGTATGAATTGACAAAATCTTCTTACCACTTTATATAAGTAATAGTTAACAGTGTTCAGATATCACAAAAGTCAACTGGGTCCTTTTCCCAAGAAAGGGCTCGCAACACCAAATTCAATTTTGATAACAAAACTGTTAAAATTATCAGTTTTAAGTGCAATATGCTGTTTCTACAATATACAACGTCATTATCAAAATGAAAACATGACATTTGTAATGCTATGTAACAAAAGGCGATTATCCCTTTCCTTCATACAGGCAACATTTATTTTGATGCCTCCGTAACATTCTTTTAAACCATTGTTGGTTAACCCTTTCCTTAGTAATATACAACAAATCTGCAGCAGACGACTTTGAAAGTAAAGGCATGGTAAAGCTCTACAAATGTAGGTATCATTAATGAAAAGAGATAAAACATTGTGGCAAATGGAGAAATTGCTTGTTTTGAGCAATTTCTTTTTTCGTCGCCATGTTTTCAAAAAGCCGTCTGCTGCAAAGGCGTCAGGAAGCGTCTATATGATGGAAAGGGTTAAGAACAAATCTAGTCTTTTCGGACAATATTTTACACTTTAACAAAACTATATGACAATTTGACATGTGTTTAAATAACATTTTTTTCTCTCAATCCTTTCCCATATGCAGATGCATCTGCAGCAGATGACTTGAACACAATGTATGAACTTGTCTTATTTCCTGTATGATAGCTGGTGTTGATCAACATTGTATGAACCATTATATAATAACCATTTCCCTAATATAGACATAGTAACACCATTGCAGCAGACAAACTTTTGGAACATTTGCACTCACAAAAATAGAAATTGCACTAAATGACTATTTTTTTCTTATTACCATAATGTTTTCAAATTTGTGTCAAAACTATTCTTCCAGCTTTTCAGATTGTTCAATGCTTTCTTCAGATATTTTTCAAAGCTGCTGACTTAGCATATATAAAATCTTGCCATAGAGACAGTGTTAAACCTATTTTATGGTAAGCTAATTTGCGTAACCATCCCCCAACTTTGTTATCAACCATTCTGTTTTGTTCTTGAGAACAAAACAGAATATTACCTTAATCTTTCCTATTTTTATGAATTGTTTGTTTTGAAACGTTTTCTTTGTGTATTGCCACACAGCTGGAACTTCCTGTCTGTGGCCAATGAAAATATATGGAAACATTGCAACTTTGCTTTTGACTCTTGTGTGCTCAAAATGGCATCCTTTGACACAAAGTAGTCTGCTCTCTTACTTGAACAATCAAAGTTACATCTGATTTCTATCAAAACTGAAAACATCTGTAGAAGGGAACAGTCAAATGGTGGTTATTCCACTTCTAATCCGATTAAAAAGCACCAATAAATTGTTTATATAGATACATATAATGCTCATTTGCCAAATTTCAAATCCAATTGAAGAGCACCAATATTAGGCTTTTATTGATAGAGTAATGCAATATATTGCTCATTTCCAACATACCTAAGATTGTGAAAGCATATCTTGACAAAATAGGGAAATGTCAATCAATTAAAGTATAATTATAGAATATGATTAAAAACATTGTGGCAAAGAAGTCAATGCTCATTATTAGCATTTTCTCCATTTGCCAAAATGTTTATAAAAGCAGTCTGTAGATGATAAAAGCAAGAAATCTTAACGTCATCTTTCAAAACCTTTCAAAAACTGGCAAGCCCAGATTTAACCCTTTCCCACCTGAAAGCAGAAGGCAGAAGGCTTTTGGAAACATTTTGGCAAAAGGAAAAAAAATGCCTAGGCTCATTTTTTATCTTTTTCAAAGTAGTCAGCTATTGATTTGTTGTAGGTGTGAAAGGGTTACAAGACTTGTACAGTAAGCTAGTATAATATGCTCATTTGCTAGCTGATCTTCATCTCCATTGTTTGGCAAATGACTTGATCAGTCCTCGAAAGCAAACAGGTCAAAAGACAAAGGAATGCCGGTGAACAGGAAGCTTTGTGAAGTAAAGAGGATAGAAAGCTTGCTAATTAGTGAGATATTTCTGTGGAATGAACCCAAGAGGAGCAGCTTAGTGACATGGAAAGATTAGAATAGAAATGAGATAAGAAGAAACCTGGGAAACTATTGCCTAAGGCATTTCCTTACAACACTTAAATGTTGACTAATAATTCCTCCCAGGGGGAGAAAGTGGCTCACAGGTTAAGCGCCTGGCTTGTGATTGAAAGGTTTCAGGTTTGAACCTGTGAGAGCGCAGTCAAAACATGGGACCTTCCCTACACATTTGGTGTGAGTACTGGTTGAGTTTTCAGGAAGCAGACATTGAGATTGATTAACGCTTTCCCTCATACGGCAATTCTGCAGCAGACGACTTTGAACGTATTTTTTCAAAAAATAGAAAATCTTCATAATTGAATGGATTACCTACGACAAAAAGTGGAAAACATTGTGGCAAAAGGAGAAATTGCACGTTTTGTGCAATTTCTTCTTTTGTCACTATGTTTTCAAAAAGCCGTCTGCTGCAGAGGCGTCAGAAAGCGTCTATATGAGGGAAAGGGTTAAAATAAGTTGTAATAAATAACTTCAATCAATGAAAATAAAATCTTCCATGGTACACAATTTATTAAAATGTTGAACAGAGGTCCGGATAAGGAGGGGTATTCAGCTCTTTTCCCCACAATTTCTCTCTTATTATTAAAGCAAACCCTATGCTGTGGGTACTCAAAAAGAATCGTCTAGTGAGACGATTCTTTTGAGTACCCACAACATAGGGTTAGAGGTTCAAATAAGGATTTAGAACATGCAAAACGCCCCTTATCTAGAGCTCTGGTTGATTTTTTTTGCGTGGTGTTTTACGCTGCTTTCAACAGTGTTACCAGTAATGGCTATTCCTCTGTATATTACAATGTACTGCTGGTTACAAGCTTTGTATCTTGACAGCAGCGCATCAGTTGTACTGCTATCCCCGCAACCCTGATCGCCAAGGAGGGATGCTACTACTACCGGTTTAAAGTCTTTGGTGTGACCCGACTGGGCCCAAACCCTGGTCTCCCACTCTCTAGGTTGAATCTCTGCTGCACTGGTGTCTAGATGAACTAACGTGTTGTTCTGGAAAGTTTGCAATTTCTCCCTTTCTTACAATGTTTTAAAAATTGAATGGAATCAAGAGTATTACGTCTGTACCATGAAAATTGTTAAATTGTTTCAGATAAAGAGGTTTTCCATATTTAAAACCAGAAAGAATTAACTTATTAAGTGAAAGGCAGTTCTTGGAGCTGCCTACAAGAGCAAGACAGATATCACTTCAACATATCTCACTGTTTGTGGTGTTAAAATTCGTATAAACTTTGTTTACAAGGACATTTTTCTTAAAGATATTTGAAATAAACAAAAATTACAGCTATGAAATGGGCATGTTTAACAGTTCTCCTTTACCACCATGAAGGTGGTACCTTGTAATGCACCTGCATTCTGGAGAAAGAGTTTACACTTAAATAGCATGCTCTCACCGTTTCAGGGTGAAACAGTAAATAACATTTTTACAAGAATATGTTTTTTCTTGTAGATGTGATATTGCAATGACATATTTATAACATAATGACTCCTATGCCAGTTTAAGATGTTATTTCAAAGAAGTATTATATATTATTACACATCACTTATAAATTAGCAAATCTTCAGGCGATTCTTTGTGCCTTATTGCTGCAGAAAATTGGTGACGGTACATTTATTGCTCAAATTGTGAAATTGTCTTTAGTGGGAAAGGGTCAATCAAATATTTATATTGACATTTTTTCTTGCAGTCATTTAAAAATAGATTATAGCAGTGAAATAACAGTGAAATAACAGTGAAATAACAGTGAAATAAATGTGCTTAAAAGTTCCTCTTTGCCTTTTCAAGGTGGTACCTTGGTAATACATCTGCACCTGGCTATAACACACAGTTTACAGTAATTGTGATTACAGTTTTATTTTCAATGGAATGTGTATGTTTTCATGTAGATATTTATAACCAACAACAATGTGATGATGTATACTACATTGTAAAAAAAAGAATGTTTAACAATTCTTCACTTCCACTACAAGGTGGCACTATAGTATATCCGCACCTGGCTAATATAGAAACAGTAAATTATGATTGCGCCTTAACTGCTGTCACTATTTTGGAATAGAATTGAAATAAAAGTATTTTAACGGAACATGTTTATTCCATGTAGATATTTGAATAAAAAAACAAATAGTGATGATATAAATATATAACATTATATTATGAATAAAGAATGTTTTACAGTTCCCCTTTGCCTCTCCAAGGTGGTATACTTTGGTATGTCCGCACCTGCTAACTGGAGTAACTCTGATTGCACTTTAACTGCTATCATTGTTTGGGGTGAAATCATTTTACTTTTTCTGATTTACAGACCTTTTTCAAAAACAAATTGGCAAAAGAAGAAATTGCTCATAAGGAGCACAGAATGTTTTCAACTGTTTTCAGTAATCATACTTTTCTTCATTAGAGACATTTTCAATATTTTGGCAGAGACATTTTCAAGTTGTCTGCTGCAGAGTTAATTGTTGTATGTGGGAAAGGGTTAATTGCTCTCATTGTTTTGGGGTGAAATCATTTGAGGTTGTTACACTGATTAACATCATTGGTTCTTAGTAACATCCAACTCTTTTTGCTGTAAATTCACACTCTTGTTTTATAATCATTTTCTTGACAATCTGCTGCAGTTTAGGCTTTGGCAGAACATGTGTGGGAAAAAGGCTGAAATGTGCAAAGGTTTTTTCACCTATAAGGTTTTCAAATCTGTCTTTGATTATATTTAAAATTGATTCCTCTGTTCATTGTTTCTAGGGGTGTTAATTTAGAAATTTGTTATAATGTAATGATTCTTAGAAAGGATAATGACATGATAATGCAGTCATGGATAATGGAAGCAATTAGAAACTTTCATGAGAACCTTTTAATCTATAGAAAAAAACTGAGTCTCGTTTTGTTTGTTGTTGTTGAAATGTGTGTAGAGAAAAATATTGACCAATCAATGACGCCTCTGCAACAGACGGCTTTTTGAAAACATAGTGAGAAATTGCTCAGAATGAGCAATTTCTCCTTTTGACGCAATGTTTTCCACTTTTAGTCATAGATTATCCATTCAATTATGGAGATTTTCAATGTTTTGACAAAATACGTTCAAAGTCGCCTGCTGCAGAATTGTCGTATGAGGGAAAGGGTTAAGTGATTCTTTAATCTATATATCCTTTCCCGCATACAGCAAATCTGCAACGAACCACTATTAAAACAATTGTCAGCAAAAATATGGAAAATCTCTGTGACTTAATGCAAGTGAACTTATTGAAAAGAGTTGAAAATATTGCGACAAAACGAGAATTATGCTCATTATGAAAAATTCCCCCTTTTTCCACAATATTTGAAAAGACACCTGCTGCAGAAATTCTTAATATGTGTCTACAAGTGGGAAAGGGTTTATTGGTTCTTGTTCAATTGGAGGGTGAAAGTTTGACCGAAAAACATCTATATTCTGCAGTGCTTCTTCAATTTAGCCTCCTATTAGTGAGCTAGCAGTGGTCTGGGAAAACCAACCTTAACGTAATTATTGCAAGTGTGGAAAATGACCACATGCCTGTTCAGACATTGGAAACGATCCTTATCAATTCTTATTAACCATTTCCCTCATATAGACACTTTCTGACGCCTCTGCAGCAGACGGCTTTTTGAAAACATCGACAGTAACAAAAGAAGAAATTGCACAAAACATGCAATTTCTCCTTTTGTCACAATGTTTTCCACTTTTAGTCATAGGTTATCCATTCAATTATGGAGATTTTCTATGTTTTGACAAAATACGTTCAAAGTCGTCTGCTGCAGAATTGTCGTATGGGAAATCTGCAGCAGACGACTTCGAAAACATCTAGGCAACACTGTGGACAATGTCTTAAAATGAATGTGTGATTGCTGAAAAGAGTTGAAAACATTGTGGCAAAAGGAGAAATGGCTCATTATGAACAATTTCTTCTTTTGCCACAATGTTTTCAAGAGTCGTCAGCTGCAGAGGCATCAGAAGACGTCTGTATATAGGAAAGGGTTAAGAGAATTTTCTTGAAACATTCTTTGACTAATTTGTGAACAGTGCAGTCTCCAGGCATTCAATGTCATCTGTATTTCCACCATACAAACATGTTCCAAAACCTTCTGATGATTTATTAAAACTTTATGGCAAAAGGAGAAACTGCTCAGTTCAATATCTCCTTTTGCCATAATGTTTGTTGTATCTTTGCCTAGATGTTGTCCTTTATCCACAATAGTCTGCTTTTGAGGCATCTATTATTTATGTACACATATAGTATAATTGTGAACACTTCTATAGTGCACAAACATTATATATCTCTGCAGTAATTATGTACAATTAAAAGGAAAAAAACCAACAACATTAAAATATTATCATTTAGTTTAATATCACCAGTTTAAATGACAAAAAAAACCAGAACCACATTAAAACAAAAAAGATCACCACGGATACATTCACCTGATTCCATGTAGCCGTAAGGCAGGGTAAATAGTGAGTATTGTTTTTAGTCCCTCCCTCATTCTCTGTGGTTACTATGAAGTTGCTGTGGCTGTGAGCCGCTCTCTGATTGGATGAGGGGACCAATACCGGTGAGTGCCACTGTTACTCACAGTCCTGTTCCACTGGCAATGATTCGTTAACGGGGCTGTAGTGAAGGCAGATTAGCAGTTTTGTAGTTTTCCGTTATCATTGATTATTGTGAATCCACACTTTACATACACAGGCCCTCTTATAATCATGTTGGAAATATATAGTAATATCATGAGGTAGGCTACATTTAGGTTTATTCTAAAAAAAAATATTTAAACATAATAACATTAATTTTGTGCAATGGATTTCCATTTACAGATGCATTTTGATGCATCTGCAGCAGACGACTTTTGAAAACATTGTGGCAAAAGGCGAAATTGCTCATAATGAGCAATTTTCACCTTTAGTCAAAATGTTTTCAAATCTATTTAAAACAAATTCACCTTTTTGTCCGGATGTTTTTAAAGTCGTCTGCCGCAGATTTGTTGTATGTGGGAAAGGGATAAAACCTTGTCCGACATGCAGACACATTTTGATGCTTCTGCAGCTGACAAATTTTGCAAAACATTGAGCCAATTGAAAATTGGCTTATATTATGAGCATTTTCTCCTATTGTCACAATGTTGTCGCCTTGATCCAATAATTATTCTTTTATTATAGAAATAAAGTCAAGTGCTGTCGCATAATGTGGAAAAAGGTTTATTGCAAAACCTGTTGCAATAAGGCAGATTTTGTGATTAAGAAAACTACCAGTAATGATAGATTTATTTTCTAATTCTTTTTGCAAAGAGGCAGAGTGCTTTTCCATCATTAAAAGGAATGCACCATACAGAGTGTAATATATATATATAGAGAGATATTGTTTTGATAAACATTTGCCTGACAAATGAATGATATAATTAATTTGGAAAGTCACAATTAATTATGAAACTGTATTGAAAAAATAAAGTAAATTCATGAGATTTATATATTCACAAAATGCACTGTACATTTTATACTCAAAAGTTTATTAACCGATAAAAACAACATTTATTCTGTTGCTGTGAGTGCCTTAGCTTAGATATCTGTCTAAAACATAATGGGAAAAGGTGAAATTACTCATGATGAGCAATTCTCCTTTCTCAACAAAATGTTAATCTTAAAGTTTCAAAAAAGTTAATACTTGCAGTGTTGATCATTATTAGTTTTGAGCAAGTTCTCTGTTTGTTACAATGTTTTCAAAAGACCTCAGCTGCAGAGGCATTTAGAAAGTGTCTATATGTGGAAAATGGATTAACAACAAATTTATAACAGTGTGTAAAAATATAATATTTTAAATGAAGTACAAATTTTCTGTAGTTCTACAATAATGTTTTTGCTTCTTGTATATTACATAAGTAATCTGTACTTTGTTTTATATTATTAATCAATATCTCCTTTTATCCACAATGTTTACAACTCTGTTTTATAGTTACACTTTCAATTGTCCATGTGCTACAAATTTTGTTGTCAATTATTTCCCAAAGCAGTATGATGATGACAAAGCTAATATAAACTGCAATTGAAATTTTTCTCATTTCATTCCTAAAAAAATAAACTATGTATAAAGTTTTATATATGTATATTTTATTTCAAATCTGTAAATGTCTCTCCATTTTTCTGGCAAAGAACACGGGTTATCGACTCCTGTAAAGTGAATAAATGAGCGTTTAATCTGTCGTCTTCAAACTAATCAGATTTTTTCGACAGATTACAGTTTGTCAAAAACGTGGTTATCATGACTTCCGCTAAGAGGAATTCATCATTCAAGATCGACTGACAAAACGTAATCAATGGTCTGTCTTAACTGACGCTATTCTTGTCTCATTTAACAAACGCAAACCATTCTGATTCCATCGAAAAAGAGTTTTGGTTATTTTCTGTGAGGGTTCCCATACTTCTTAGAAAACTGGAATAGTCATTTAATTTAGAACTCTTTTTAACCCTTTCCTACCTGCAGACACATTTTGACGCAATAGCAGCAGACGACTTCTGAAAACACTGTGTCCAAAAGTGAAATTGCTTACATTTGTCCACAATCTTTTCAACTTTATTTAACAATTAAGCTATCTTTTATGGAGGTTTTTCAGGTTTTTGTCATTGTCTGCTGCAGATTTATTGCATGTGGGAAAGGGTTAAGGCCTTTTCCCTCATACAACAATTCTGCAGCAGACGACTTTGAACATATTTTTTTCAAAAATAGAAAAACTCTATAATTGAATGGATAACCTATGAATAAAAGTGGAAAACATTGTGTCAAAAGGAGAAATTGCTCGTTTTGAGCAATTTCATCTTATGTCACTATGTTTTCAAAAAGCCGTCTGCTACAGAGGCGTCAGAAAGCGGTAACCCATTCCCACACACTACAAATCTACCGCAGTCAACTTGTAAAACATCCTGGCAAAACTATGGAGATTAAACCTCTTGCAAATGAATGTACAATTATTGAATAGATTTGAAAAACATTGTGGCAAATGGAGATTTAAATTGCTAAATATATGTACATGTATATGCATTCTCTGCTGCAAAAGACCTTTGAATACATGGTGAAAGGAGAAATTGCTCATAGTGAGCGATTTCATTGCCACAATGTTTTCAACTGTATTCAAAAATTATTTCATTTGTAAAGATTTTCAAATAGTCCTGTCTAGATGTGCTAAAATTATTCCCGATTTATGAAAGGTTCAAATTGGTAACCAGCTGTATTACATCCTAAGCAAGTTCACTGACGGACATCATTCCTGAATAACCCAGACGGTTAGCATGTCTCCTAACTTGAGTTATTTATTACATTAGTTGTGAAAATGGTTCAATTAGCTGGGAATAAATATGGGCCACATCTTCCAATAATTTGGATTCTTGATCCATTCCTCTTGGACATCATTTGACCCTTTCCAACATGCAGACGCATTTTGATGCAATAGCAGCAGACGACTTTTGAAAACATTGTGGCCAAAGGTGAAATTGCTCATGATGAGCAATTTCTCCTTTGGCCACAATGTTTTCAACTTTATTGAAACAATTAAGCTATCTTTAATGGATTGATTGATTTTTCAGGTTTTTGTCACTCTGTTTTCAAAGTCGGCTGATGCAGATTTGTTGTATGTGAGAAAGGGTTAAAGTTATATTGTCATTAAACTAGTGGGGTTACACTGCAAGTTTTTTTTATCAGAATATGCATTTAGGACTATTAAACATAAAGGCAGACGGTGAAGACTCTGGTGAGACTTTGTGGAAGCACATGCTTGCCTGAGTCTTCACTG
This sequence comes from Serripes groenlandicus, assembly GCA_031761405.1. NCBI lineage: Eukaryota > Metazoa > Mollusca > Bivalvia > Cardiida > Cardiidae > Serripes > Serripes groenlandicus. The sequence goes on along the minus strand of JASEVX010000001.1, from coordinate 226,000,551 downwards.
GACGCGGAAGCATTGAGGCCCCAAATTGCTACATGCGATTCAAATCTAAGGAAAACGAAGACAAGAGTCATATGGTTAGCATTTTACAAGATACAACAAATCTGCAGCAGCCGACTCTGAAAATATATTGGTAAATATTATGTAAATCCTCTATTAAATTAATGTTTAATTATTGAATTTGAGTTTAAAACATTGTGACAAAAGGAGAAATTGTCAACAATGAGCAATTTCTTCTTTTGACACAATATTTGTAAAAATGGTCAGTTGCAGATGTGACAATATGTGTCTGCATGTGGGAAAGGGTTAAAGTTATATTCCATGCCCTCAGAAATCCTGGATGCCTTTACTATTTGGTTACATTAAAAGCAGCCACAATCCATTATTTAGACCTCACAGTCTACATTATGTAGCATAATTAAAAGTTCTGAGCAATGTCAGGATTTGATTTGGACATTTGAAAAAAGAATTCTGATGTTGAAGTTAAAAACAAAAGAATCACACAAATATTTCAATTCTGTATTATTTAAACTTATTTTTTTTCTAAATTATACAGATTTTTCCAGGAATGTTTTTTAAGCAGATAATATATCAGTTAAGTAGTTTCATTAAGTGTTTGTAATGAATCAGTAGGAATGGAATGTGCTTCGAATCAGACATTGTTAATTTCAAGGATGCATTTAACCCTTTCCAACATACACAAAACTGTCTGCAGATGACTTTGAGAACACCTAAACAAAAAAATGAAAAATCTCAGTAAATAAAAGTGTAATAGTTGATTAGAGTTTAAAACATTGTGGCAAATGTCCTATGTAGTATTATTGAAAGTCCCTATAAATGAAAGAATATTTAATGAATATACTAAGTTGAAAAATCTGGGCAAATGGAGAAATTGCTCATTATGATCAATTTCTTCTTTTGCCAATATGTTTTCAAAAGTCGTGCTGCAGTTGGGCCAAAATGCGTCTATATGTGGGAAAGGGTTAATGGAAAAAAAAGATGTATGGTTTAACCCTTTCCCTCATATAGACGCTTTCTGATGCCTCTGCAGCAAACGGATATTTGAAAACATAGTGACAAAAGAAGAAATTGCACAAAACGTGCAATTTCTCCTTTTGACACAATGTTTTCCACTTTTAGTCATAGGTTATCCATTCAATAAAAGAGATTTTCCATTGTTTGACAAAATATGTTCAAAGTCGTCTGCTGCAAAATTGCCGTATGAGAGAAAGGGTTAATAAGCATTCAAGAAGCATTCTGTCATACAGAATAAATTTAGATCATCACATTGGATGAACTGGCAAATTTGCTGTTTTCTTAACATGTTTTCTTAACGTGTTAAAAATACTATTTTTTTGAGCTCTGTTTAATTTGAAAAAATTAAAGCTGGAAGCATGTTTAATTCTGGGAAACCTTTAAGTCAATGACAAGATAATTTGATAGTTTTGCTACAAAGTTTATTCTCCTTATTTAGGTTTTTTAAAAAGTTTTTTTTGTTTACTGTTAACATTGTAACAATCTTTTGCCAAAGCATTATTTCATAAGATTTAGTGTAAACAACTTTTTCAAATCAATATAACATAATATATGTTATAACAATAACATCCAATTTTCCAACAAATGTTACATGTTTTTCATCATACTTTTTCAAAAGCAGACAACAGCTTTAAAATAATATGAAAACAGGTACACAGTTCACAGAAATAAATGTCTCTGATCAGACCGATAGCACAGTTATGGCATCATGTCACATTTCTATCCCCTGCTGAAATCACTGATAGCGCCATCCTTTAAGAAAACAATAAAAAATCTTGATAAGGCAGATAACTGAGCTCTAGATAAGGGGTGATTTACACCTTATATGACTATTTAAACCTATGTTGTGGGTACTCAAAAGAATCGCCTCACCGAGACGATTCTATTGAGTACCCACAACATAGGGTTTGGTGGTGTAATAAGAGAGATATTTAGGGAAAAAGAACTAGCCTTATCAAGACCTTTGTAGTACTGAACACACTTTCATGGTTCATATTTTGTTAAATATTAAAATAAACCCTATGTTATGGGTACGCACTTGAACCGTAACACCAAGCAAATTTTTCTTTAAGTACCTACAATATAGAGTTTTGTGGAGGAATGAGATAATTGCGATGGATAAAACTTGTTTCTTATCGCCAACTTTTCAGAACACAATAAAATGCCAGATAAGCGGGTAAAACCCATTATCTATGACTCCAATGATGGAAGAAAGGAACCCAACGCTGTCACTTAATAGTCCTATCCATCCAGTCCAATTTAACCCAGATTTGACGAACAGTTTTACAACTTGTATGTAATATCAGAAAAACCATTTTCAACTGAATTTTTTGTTGGTATCATTGACTCAGTTGATTTAAGAAAGGAACCAGTTACTGTCACTAATGGGTATATGTGTAAGCCAAGATTTGACACAATACTTTTATGACCAAAGATTTAACCTATTTCATCATCAGACAACTTTTAACCCTTTCCCTGACTCATATAGACACTTTCGGACGCCTCTGCAGCAGACAGCTTTTTGAAAACATAGTGACAAAAGAAGAAATTGCACAAAACATGCAATTTCTCCTTTTGCCACAATGTTTTCCACATTTAGTCATAGGTTATCCATTTAATTATTGAGATTTTCTATGTTTTGACAAAATATGTTCAAAGTCGCCTGCTGCAGAATTGTCGTATGAGGGAAAGGGTTAAAACAGTCTTGTTAATCCCTGTCAACAAGGGCAGTAATTATATAACCTTGTATTTTGTTCTGCATAAACAATTTCGTAGTTAGCATTCTGAATATTTACTCTGTTGTATTTAATAGTTGGTTTGAACACATTTTGGACAAGAGAAGTTTATTTCATGAAGAAATTGCTTGTTTATGATATTCCTCCTTTGCCCATAATGTTTTATGAGGTTGTTACTGATGTTGTCTGCTGCAGATGTGCATAAATGTCTCTGAATAAGGCAGAGATAATCTTAGAAAAGATTTAATGTACTGATTTCCAAGATAAAGATTTTGCATTTTGATTCTGAGCAAATTTTCTTATCTTTTCATCTGAATATCATGATCAACTATTATGATGGGTATCTTCAGGTTATTTTAAGCTGGACATTTTTCTATTTTAGGGAATTAATCTTTTATTGGCAATTCCAAATGGTGCTTTATTCCTTTCCCACATGCAAACGCATGTTGAAGCACCTGCCACGGACAAATGTTGATGTATTAGTTTAAAGAACGGCTTGATTTGAACAATGTCTCCGTTTCCAGCAATGTGAGAAAAGTATTCTCCAAATGTTCCAGATGTTCCAACTTTTTGCCTTTGATTTCAAAGCAGCAACATTTACAATATATGCGCAAATGGGTAATGATGAATAGAATGAAATGTTCTTGATAGTTTGGATCGAGTGTACTTAACCCTTTACCTCATATAGACGCTTTCTAGCTGACGCCTCTGCAGCAGACAGCTTTTTGAAAACATAGTGACAAAAGAAGTAATTGCACAAAACGTGCAATTTCTCCTTTTTGCCACAATGTTTTCCACTTTTTGTCATAGATTATCCATTCAATTATGGGGATTTTCTATGTTTTGACAAAATACGTTCAAAGTCGTCTGCTGCAGAATTGTCGTATGAGGGAAAAGGTTAATGCTTATCTGCTTATCATCCGAAGAACTGATATGTAAAGTGCAAAAGATAAAAAAAGAAATTCACAGGTTTAGATAAGTGGTTTACATAATATTTGGTCAATCCCATTGTGAATAACACTAAATTCTTTAGTTTTTGGTCCGTGCAAGTGTTTTACTTTAGGGGACCATTGTTCAAAATAATTTATAGATTCTTAAAATTACTATGTATTAACTTCAAGTGTATAAATTTATCAAATAAGCATCTAGTATTAAAATTGGGAGGCAGTGACTCAGCATTATATCGTGATCGAGATCGAAAAGCACGAGTTTGAGTCCATTGAATGCCTCGCTCACATTTTAGGTTTTGCAACACATTCGGAGCCAGTACTTGTTGAGTATCCATGAAGTAAACATTGAACAATGATCGAATAAAAACTGATGCAAAATGAAGAATTTTAGACTGAACGAAACAATATTTTGAGATCCATTTCAGATTTTAAAATGCTCTTGAAAAGCATTTATTTCCTTTTTCCACAATGTATTCTTAAGAGTTTCAAAATATCTCCTGATGAATTGTGTGGGTACTATAGCCCTTTCCCTCATAAAGACGCTTTCTGACGCCTCTTCAGCAGACAGCTTTTTGAAAACAAGGTGACAAAAGAAGAAATTGCTCAAAACAAGCAATTTCTCCTTTTGTCACCATGATTTCAACTCTTTTCAATCACTATACTTTCATTTAAAGTGAGTTTCCAATCATTTTTGGGTGTGTTTTCAAAGTTTTCTGCTGCAGATTTGTTGTATGTGGGAAAGGTTTGTACTGTGCTTTCCTGACCCTTTCCCTGATATAGATTACTTTAGTGCCTCTGAAACGGTTGACATAAATTAAAACGAGCAAAATTCTCCTTTTCCAATAATGTTTACAATTCAAAATCAAAATTATGCTTTCAATTATACAGATTTCAAACATCTTACTTAGATGTTTTGAAAGCAGACAACTTTAAAATATCATGTCAGGTAAACAAAAAAAGGCTAAAAAGATTCAGAAGCAAAATAGATTGTTGATCGTGCACCCCCAGGGTTGGCTGATATCAAAACTTTATTCTTCTGCTGTTTGTTGGCTGGGTATCACAGAAAGGTAACAATCCCCTTACCATTTGTAGTTAGATGTTTGTGGCTCCGGGCCAGTAAGTGACAGAAAGACTGATAAGTCAAACAATGAGCATAAAAAGGTTGGCTTATCAGCTCTTTGTACGCGGATAAGACAAAAAATCTCATGAGAGGCCCACTTAAAATAACTGAGATTTATTGTTCTAAGGGGCAGTTAAAATATCTGTTAAATCTCAAATAAACAGCAGCAATCCCTATCAGCAAGGGAGATGCAGACAATATGGTAAATCTTCTCCTCATATAATCTCAGTTTGGCCATAGAAACAGACAACCTTTGAAAACATTGCGGGCAAAGGCGACATTGCTCAAGTAGGTCAACATGTTCACCAAAGCATCTAGCATTACCCGTCATGTTTCAGTGTACTTGAGTGGTTTCAATTGCTCAAGAAAACATGTACCTTTACTGCTTATATAATGTAGTATGCTCTAATTCCAACTGCTCAAAAAAACATGTACCATAAATGCTAATGTTGCAATATGTTCTAGTAAGTTCCATTTGCTCAAGAAAACATGTACCTTCACTGCTTAAAGTTCAGTGTTCTCTAATTCCAACTGCTACAAAAAGTATGTATCATCAATGCTTATGTTGCAAAGTGTTCTACTGTCTAGTAGTTCCATTTTCTCAAGAAAATGTGTAGCATTACCATTCATAATGCAGTGTGCTCTGATGGTTCCAACAGCTCTAGAAAACAGGTACTTTTACTGCTCATGTTGCAATGTGTTTAACTAGTCCCAACTGCCCAAGAAAACGTGTACCATTACCATTGATATTGCATTGTGTTCTAGTAGCTGCAACTGTTCAAGAAAACATGTACCATTACTGCTTATAATGCAGTGTGATCTAGTGGTTCCAAGAAAAACATGTACCATTACCATTCATATTGCAGTGTGATCTAGTGGTTGCAACAGTTACTGCTCTAGAAAACATGTACCATTACTACTTATAATGCAGTGTGATCTAGTGGTTCCAACTACCCAAGAAAAACATGTACCATTACCATCCATGTATTGCAGTGTTTTCTTTGGGGTTCCAACTTCTCATCAATGTATCATTACTGCTAAGGTTGCAGTACATTCTATTGTTTCAAACTGCAGACAAAAACATGTTCCATTACAATTTCACTTCTTTGGAACTTTGTTTTTGATGGATTCTTGCTTCTGGACTGTCCTACAGCTATGCTTGAGCATGTAAATACAATGTATCATCAATTTGCCTGATTTCTGCATTGTTTCAGGGTTTTCACTTTTGATACCATCTTAGAAATAAAACACCATTGGTTATTATAAAATGTGAATGTTTATCTCTGTCACTAATTCTTTTTCCTGAAACATCCAAATCTGCAGTGACAGACAACTTTGAAAACACATGGTGTATGGGAAATATCTAGTAATAAAAATATTTTATTGAATAAGAGTTGAAAGCATTATGTTGAAAGCAAAATTTCTCATTTTGTTACAATATTTTTAAAAGTTGTGTGCTCAGAAGATGCGTAACATGCGTCTGCAAGTAGGAAAGGTTTAAGGGCAATGAAACGTACAAACATTTTTTAGTGCATGCACATTATACACACACCCTAATTTGTGATTAAATGATTGTGGAATTATTACATGTTTTTGTGGAATTATGATGAAGGTGAATCATTAAATATCAATTACGCATATCTACCCAAAGGCTACGTTTTCCATGTTGAATGTATCTCATTGTATCATTTGTTTACAATAGATGGAACCCTGTTGCTATGTGGGTTAGGTGTTTGTTAGAAAATATATTCACCCTTTCTGCATCTGCAGCAGACAACTTATGAAAACATTTTGAAAAAAGGAGATATTGCTTATATCATGCCCAATTTCTCCTTTTACCACAATATTCTGTACTCTATACTGAAATTGTACTTTTATTTATGGAGATGTCCATATTATTGATTAAGTTTTTTTTCATTGTTGTCTGCTGCACATTTAGTGTTAACACTTTTACTGCCAAAGGCAATTGAAGGCTTTTGTAAACAATGCAAATTCAGGTGAGACAGCTTGTAATGAGCTGTCTCTCCTGAAATCTGGATTGTTTGCCACAACATTTTACCAAATGACCTGTTGGACAAAAAATGGAATGGTCCAATTCTCAACATGGAAGAGTCGAAGTTGTGAAACTTGGCAGTGAAAGAGTTAACCACTTACCTGATATGATCATTTAACCCTTTCCCTCATACGACAATTCTGCAGCAGACGACTTTGAACGTATTTTGTCAAAAAATAGAAAATCTCTATAATTGAATGGATAACCTATGACTAAAAGTGGAAAACATTGTGGCAAAAGGAGAAATTGCACGTTTTGTGCAATTTCTTCTTTTGTCACTATGTTTTCAAAAAGCCGTCTGCTGCAGAGGCGGCAGAAAGCGTCTCCATTTGGGAAAGGGTTAAGTGTCATCTGCTTTGAAAACATCTGTGGGAAAGGGGTTGTAACATTTAGACATTTAGAAAGTCATATTTTGAGACCGAGTTGAGAGCATTGTGAGAAAAAGGAGAACATTTCTCCTACTTCCCATTATGTTTTTTTCACCGGCACAGGGAGAGACAATGGTATCACTGTTGTTGCCGGCTATCAGCTCTGTTCATCTCATTTCTGTTGGGTTTAGTAATGCTGAATGCACCCATCAACCCTTTCCCTCATATAGACGCTTTCTGATGCCTCTGCAGCAGATGGCTTTTTGAAAACATAGTGACAAAAGAAGAAATTGCTCAAAACAAGCAATTTCTCCTTTTGCCTCAATGTTTTCCACTTTTAGTCATAGGTTATCCATTCAATTATAGATATTTTTTGGCAAAATATGTTCAAAGTCGTCTGCTGCAGAATTGTCGTATGAGGGAAAGGGTTAAGATGTAAACACCCACATTACTCAACACATTATCAAAATGAGATTTTTTTTGTTTGTTTGTGCACCTTACCTTATTGATACAGATTTATAATGACAAAAAAAATAATATAAGTAGTCTTAGTGATGAGAAAAAAAAAAATAGAAATAAAAACTTTACCTGCCTCTGTTTGTGTCTGGAATAAGAATTTAACCCTTTTCCCAAATACAACAAATCTGCAGCAGATGACTTTGAAAACATAATTGAAAAAAATATGGAAAAATTCTTTAATTGAAAGTATAATTATAAAATAGAGTTGAAAACATTGTGGCAAATGGATAAATTGGTCATTATGAGCAATTTCTCCATTTGCCACAATTTTTTCAAAAGTCGTCTGCTGCACAGGCGTCAGAAAGCATCAATATGGGGGAAAGGGTTAAAACAGTTTCTGCATTGATTATTCATTTTGTTTGTAATTTTTCTTTACTCTTTCCCACTTGAAGACATGCTGATGAACAGTACAATGAATGAATGTATAGTGTTTTATGGCGCGTCGACAGCTAAGGTCATTTAGCGCGCATTAAGGATGAACAGTACAACTATTGAATAATGTTGAAAACATTGTGAAGACAGGAGAAATTGCTCATTATGAGCAATCCATGTGTTCATAAGTCCTCTGCTGCAGATGCACACATGAAAATGTGTCTGCCAATGGGAAAGGGAAGGTTGACTCTTTCCCTCATACAGATAGCTGTTTGGTGCCTTTTCATCAGAACACTTCATTGCAGGAAAAGGAGAAATAACACATTTTTAGAGATTTTTTTAAAATGAGGATGAAAATGTAACACTTGGACACTTGAGGAAAATCTTATTTTGATAGCAAGTTTTGAGCAACTTCTCCTTTATCCACTATGTTTTCCAAAAATGTCTGCAGCAATGGCGTCAAATGTTGTCTGCATCAACCAGGACAAGGTTGTGATTTAGGGGTTTTGTTTGCCATAGAATCTTACAATGCTTCAGGGAGTAATATCAACTGTAACCTTATCAAAAAGTTAGACTTTTCTACAAGAGCCTGACCCCATGAGAGATTTTAGCTTGTTTGATTGGATTTCTTTGAAGCTTTTGTTAGTAACTATCTTTATGTTCCTGCCTCCTGGATTTAAAGAAAATGTACAAAATGATGGTTCTTGCACATGTAGGAAGACTTGTAAACTTATTGTAACGGACTTTTGAACCAATTGTAACAGACGACTTTTGAACCTTATTGTAACAGATTATACATGTATATGTGAACCTATTATAACAGATGACATGTGAACCTATTATAACAGACAAATTTTGAACCTACTGTAACAGATGACTTTTGAACCTATTGTAACAGATGACTTTTGAAAACATTGAATCAGAGGATAAATTGTTTAAAATGAAAATTATTTAGGAAATTATATTTTCAATTTTAAAAAATATGATGTTGAAATATTTCTATCAGAAATTAGCAAAGCCAACACTGTAACAGATTTTTGAACCTATTGTAACAGATGACATGTGAACCAATTGTAACAGATGACTTTTGAAACTATTGTAACATACTTTTGAACCTATTGTAACAGACGACTTTTGAACCTATTGTAACAGATGACTTGTGAAAACATTGAATCAGAGGAGAAATTGTTTAAAATTAAAATTATTTATGATCAGATATTATATTTTCAATTTTAAACAATCTGATGTTGAAATATTTCTATAAGAAATTAGCTAAGCAGGCACTGCTAATTTTATTATATCGGGTAAAGTGGTTTAAATCTTTAAACGACCATATTTAACGGGACAATCTTTACAGCTAAAACAAAAATGCCCGAAAAGCCTCAGTGAACAAGACTGTTAAAGAAAGGAGGGGTTAAAAAACAACGCACAAAATCATAAGAATTTTTTTCTGGCGAAATGAATTGCATGGAAGCTGATTAGAGTCAAATGATCATAAATCTGTTTCCATAACAACAATAAAATTGCAATAAAGATAGGAATGATGGTATAGGCCAGATGACAGTTTTTCTCATAAAAATGTGTTGATATCTCCTAATTTCAACAAAAGGGTTTTGTCTGGATTATCTTACCTTTTTATCTTAATGGGAAAAGGCAGAGTATTTCATTTGGCATGCTTAAGATGCTACTATGCATGCAATGTTGATTGTGTACTTACCCTTCCAAAATGTAGCCGATTTTGATATCCAGCAAAAAAAAAAAATGAAGAACAGTATTATAACTTGCTATTTTCTCACATGCAGACAACATTTTTTCCCTTTCCCTCATACGATAATTCTGCAGCAGACGATTTTGAACATATTTTGTCAAAAAATAGAAAATCTCTATAATTCAATGGATAATTTATGACTAAAAGTGGAAAACATTGTGGCAAAAGGAGAAATTGCTCATTTTGAGCAATTTCGACTTTTGTCACTATGTTTTCAAAAAAACGTCTGCTGCAGAGGTGTCAGAAAGCTTCTATATGAGGGAAAGGGTTAATAAAAGCATTGTTCAATTTCTAATATTCCCACAATGTTTTCAACTATTTTTCAATATTAATTATTTTATTCATAGAAAGTCTCGATATATTTCCTTAGATGTTTTCGGAATCATATTCTGCAGATACATCAAAATATGACTGCGTGTCGGAAAGGGTTCAAATGTGGTTCTTCTCCTTGTATGTAACTCCAGAGCTCCAGATCAGGAGGTGTATTACAGCTTTTCCCCCACAATATCTCTCTCATCATCCAACCAAACCCTATGATGTTGAAACTCAAAAGAATCGTCTCAATGAGACGATTCTTTTGAGTACCCACAACATAGGGTTATAAGGTTAAATAAGGATTTTAGAACATGCAAAATGCTCCTTATGTAGAGCTCTGTTAACCCTTTCCCTCATACTGCAATTCTGCAGCAGACGACTTTGAACGTATTTTGTCAAAACATAGAAAATCTCCATAATTGAATGTATAACCTATGACAAAAAGTGCAAAACATTGTGTCAAAAGGAGAAATTGCATGTTTTAAGCAATTTCTTCTTTTGTCACTATGTTTTCAAAACGCCGTCTGCTGCAGAGGCGTCTGAAAGCATCTATATGAGGGAAAGGGTTAAACTTGTACCATGCCCTGCGCAACAAAAACAACACATGACATTACATATTTAGTCCTTCAGAATATGGGACATACTACTGGGAAAAATGGCCACAGTCCAATTTCCGGCAACATCATAATTGCTGATTAAAGTATTATTCTAATTATTAGTATCTATTGGGCAATAAGGTCTTGTTTTGAATTAATAAAATCCATTCATTCTGTTCGAGAATAATTAATTAAAACTCATAATCCTTTGAAGTTTGGGTAATAAGTCTGGTGGAATTGTAGGAAAAATTGTTAGTCATGGATCAATTTGTATTTCTATTTTCTTTATACATTATTTTACTTTTGACCCAGTTACCTGCTTTTTAGCTCACCTATGCACGAAGTGCAAGGTGAGCTTTTGTGATCACTGAATGTCCGTCGTCGTCGTCTGTCCGTCCGTCTGTTAACAATTTCCTACAAATGACTTCTTCTACTAAACCAATGGACAGATTTCAAAATAACTTCACAGGAATGGTTCTTAGGTGGTCCCCTTTCAAAGTTGTTCAAAGAATTTAATGCCAAGTAGAACTTTGGCTGTTGCGGCATCAGAAAAGGGGAAAATTGCCAAATCTTAAAAAATCTTCTTGTCCAAATGTGCTGGCCCGATTTGAAAATTATTTTGCACAAATGTTCCTTAGGGCACCCTCTACCAAGATTGTTCAAATATTTCCGATCCGTTGAAAAACATGGCCGCAAGGGGGCGGGGCTTGTTTTCCTTATATGTGTGCATTGTTAAAACTTTAAAAAATCTTCTTGTTCAAAAGTACTGGCCAGATTTCAAAATAATTTCACAGAAATGGTCCTTAGGTGGTCCCCTTTCAAAGTTGTTCAAAGAATTTCATTCCAAGTAGAACTTTGATTGCTGCAGCATCAGAAAAGGGGAAAATTGCCAAATCTTAAAAAATCTTCTTGTTCATAAGTGTTGGCCCGATTTAAAAATTATTTTGCACAAATGTTCCTTGGGGCACCCCCTACCAAGCTTGTTCAAATATTTCCGATCCGTTGAAAAACATGGCCGCAAGGGGGTGGGGCTTGTTACTTTGAGCAAGTTGAAAATTTGTCAGAATGTTGTCTTGATGATATCTAGTCCATGTTGGAATATGGGTCATATCAGGTAAAAATATATAGATCACCAGGCCAAATGAAGGAAAATCTTGTTAACACTGTGGAGGTTGTATTCAGAATAATTGTCTTGATGTGTTTTGCATTGCAGTACATTGTATAATTAAGGTGAGCGATCCAGGGCAATCATGGCCCTCTTGTTTGTAATTGACTTTTCCAAATTTGGGCTGAAATAAATCCATTCACATTAAGATACCATAATCTATATAAAAAAAAAAGAAGACCTGCTCAAAATGTTGATAGAGCTCCCCCTTTAGTATGCAAACTGCCATGGTGGTCTAGTGGTAAGAGCTTCTGCCAGAAAAGCCGGAGACAAGGATTCAATCCCCAGTAGGGTAAAACTTAACCCTTTCCCTCATATAGACGCTTTCTGGCACCTCTGCAGCAGACGGCTTTTTGAAAACAGATTGTCAAAAGAAGAAATTGCACAAAACGTGCAATTTCTCCTTTTGCCACAATGTTTTCCACTTTTTGTCATAGGTTATCCATTCAATTATGGAGATTTTCTATTTTATGACAAAATATGTTCAAAGTCGTCTGTTGCAGAAATGTCGTATGAGGGAAAGGGTTAAGACTTCAAAAATGGTAATAGTGTTGTCTCTCCTTGGTGCTCAGGCTTGTTGGGATCATAAGCATTACAACTTGTGATCTATATGTCAGAACAAATTTACCACTACCACTCACCAGGTAAATTAACCCTTTCCCACATACAACCAATCTGCAGCAGACGACTTTGAAAACATTAGTGACAAAAACCTGAAAAATCTCCATAATGGATAGCTTAATTGTTAAATAATAGCACTAACCTGGTAAATTAACCATGAAACACCATGATATAAATGAGATACTGTTGAAGGGGCGTAAAAGACCATTCAAATAATTTCTTGGATATGCAGACATAATAATGCAAAGAACAAACTAAGCTGATGTTCTAGCAAGCATCAAGACTTTCATTGATTAACTGCCCTCTGGCGTTTTTACTCCCAACTTATTTAATTTGTTGAAAATATTACAATTAGAAGATAAAAGGATTTTGTTCAGGGAAAATTGAATTAACATTTATAGTTTAATTGAATAAATGCCCACACAAACTCCAACAATGGTTCAATTGAGAAATCACGACTAAATGAAATGTCGGCAAGTAGGCAGCTTCCTTGATGTAACCAGACATATTGCCTATTTCTTGTTGCTAATATCAACTAATATTTTGATTAAGTATATTTGTCTTTGTGGTATGATACAGAAAATGCATTTTGCACCTGCAATAGACGACTTTGAAAACATATGAAGATACACAATGATATTGCTCACAATGAGCAATTTCTTCCACGCTGTTTTAAACTTTATTCAATAATTATCCTTTCAATTTCTAGAGATTTTACATATTTTACCCCAGACGTCTTAAAAGCTTATATTTCATCTGCAGCAGATTTGTTCTACGTGGGAAAGGCTGAAAGGCTTAGATATTTATTACATATGCATTTATATATCTATCTAAGCTATATTATCAGAGCAAAAGAATCTACAAAGAACATTTCTAAGAAAAAGTAAAGAGAAAAGTGTTGCTTTGAAAATGACTTCGTGACTAGATGCTGTAGAGGACAAATGAAGCTCACATTAAAGACATTAGTGTTGAACAAAAGCACTTGGCGTGATTGTCTTTTTCCGAGGGACTTCCATGTCATTACCAGTTCTCTCAATCACTTTGTAACAATCTGATCAATTTACGATGGCCGACTCCCAACTGATTATAGTGTCACAATAGGGCAGTTGTTAAAGCCCCATTTAACAATAGAACCTGTGTGTCTTTTTCTCCTCAACACTTTTCCCTCATGGTTATGGGTCTTTTCTTCTGTTTTTCTGCTGCAGACACATTTTGTATGGATACATTGGACTAGCTATCGTTTTTTTAACAGAATTCTTGATCCCTGGCCAGGTCATACCATAGACCTTTTAAATGGTAGTAATGGCTACCCTCTTGGCACTAAAGCTCTACCACTACACCAACAATGTGGTATTCTGCAAGACGGAAAGCCACTCCTACCATTTTTAAAGTATTTAGTAAAACCTGACCAGGGATTGAATTCGGGTCATCTGCTTCCAGGGCAAACACTAACTACTTTACCACTGAGGCAGTACAAGGACAGATGATAGAAAAAGGATATGAATGTTTTATTGTCATACCAGTAAAATGGCTGTGACTTCAAAGTAACCCTTTCCCACATAGAACAAATCTTTTGTTGCAGCTGTTTTGCATGAAGCTATAATATCTTTCTATGTAAGACTATTAAATGTTTTACAAAGGAAGAATCCGGAAAACATAATTAAATCAGAGATTTGGATATGACATTTACAATAATAATGCCTTAACTCTTAAAATGTGTACATCTTGTTACAAAATGTAGATAAAAATATTTTGCCAGAAACCTTCAATATATTTCAACCCATTTTCACATGCCGACATGCAGCAGACGACCTTGAGAATATCCAGGAAAAAAATTGGAAAATATTTTTAAATTAATGAAAAATCTGGTAGTTAAAAACACTGCAAAATAAGGAATTGTTATGACTAATTTTTCCTTTGCCACAATATTTCAAAAAACCTCTGCTTGGTATGAAAGGATCATATTGTATGCTAGGCAAAGGGAAAGATTTCAACAGAATTTTATTTTAAAAACAAAGTAAAGCAGGAGACAAGTCTATATTCCCTGGATAGTTCAGCAAACTTTTATTTAGGGCATCTATATGTAATTTCTCCTTGATGATTTAAAAAGTTGTTTTGTCAGGGAGTGTTTTCATCGAGGAAAGGAAACAACAAATCCTTGTGACATGTTTCTAATTTTACATATGACAAAAGCAGAGTAGCTTTATCTTTGGCAGGAATTCCCCGGATGAGACAACGGGAACATCGGATAACGGTATTAGAATCCTCTAGTCGACTTGGTATACACATGAATGACACGACAATTAACATCTGACAGCCTTTTTGTCAAGATAATGTGTTATAAGCGACACAAGGCACAAAGCCAAGCAATTTGTTAACACTTTAATACCTTATTGTGACAACAGAGCGAACAACATTTATTGTCTTACAAATGGTTTTAGGCAGCTTCATTTTCTTAGCTGTGTCATATGGAAATGTGAAACTCATGCATTGAATTTTTGTATAATTTATTTAAACCCTTCAACCTGCAGTAAACGATTTTGAAAACATTTTGACCAAAATATTGAAAAATCTCTGTAAATGAAAGAATAATGATTGAATAGATTTCAAATCGTTGTGGCAAAAGGAAAAATTGCGCGTTATCATCTGAGCGATTTCTTTTTTTGTCATAATGTTTTCACAAGTTGTCTGCTGCAGAGGCATCAGAAATATGCATTTTTTCTCATTTGTAAAAAATGGCTTTTAAAAACAAAGAGCAATTTCTCCTTTTGCAACAACGTTTTCAGCTCTGTTTAATAATTCTACTTTCTATCTCAAGATTTTACATATTTTTGACTAGATGATTTCAGAGGTGTCTGCTGAAGATTTGTTGTTTATGGAAAAAGAGGTAAACGCTCTTGCAAGAGTGAGCACAAAGTCTTTGTTGTACTCCCAAAACAGGTAGACATGTTTCCCTATTGAGTAATTGGTTATGCTCTTCGTAGTAGCAAATTATTTAATGACAAGAATGCATCTTTTAGACTGTCTCTCATGTGAGCCAGTGTCAGCATTTTTCTGTGGAAGAATGTTGCTTGAAATATGGTTTCAGATGGCTTAAGTTTTGTTTGGAGGAGCACTGGTAGAATGTGTAATGCATTTCTGTCATTTATCAAACTAAACTGTCAGACATGTTATTTTAGTTATTAGACTTAAAATTCCAATGAAAAGGTTAGCTGGTTCATCAACAAATGAGTGACGCTTTATGAAAACCAACCGTAAGGCATTTGTGACTAGTGTAAATCGAGATCTGGCTCTTTACTGTTTGCATATTTGTCATAGAAGATTTCAAGAAACTTCTCTGTAAAGCCGTATCCATTTGGATCCTTAGCATAAATGTACAGACAGGTCTTTTTCCTACCTTGTAATAATTACTTTAAGGTTGTTTTTTCTAGAGCACCGCTCAATCAATAGTCCCTGTCCAATTGAGTGACTGGATCAGATCACATAATGTGTGCATTGTACCAACATACTAAAGTGTTTGACTCAATGAAATCTTTCAAAAAGATGTATTTTTCCAGCAAGTTGTTACAAGTTTTTTGAAATATTGAAGAAGAACAATGCTGCTTCTTTTAAAAAGGTATGAAACCAAACTATCTTAAAAAACAAAACAATACAATTCAAATTCAAAAACGGAAAAAATACAGTTTGTGTACGTCAGCAGACGCAGGTCGTACATCTCTAAATATAGTAAGATTGCATGACTACAAATGGTCACGTAGAATATGAACATCAGATTTGCTGTCACAAAGTCTGGAAGGGCTTCGTGTCGATGATTAATTTACCTGATCGTTACATAACTTTTACATCAAGCCGTCTGGAAGCGCCAAATATCACCTTCCTATCTGTTAACATGCTAATATGGCAGTAATTAATCCTTTTGTGTTTCAACCTGATGTCATATTTTTAGAGTCATTGAATAAATCTAACATCTGAAAAATTGGAAGTGTATTTCTGACAGAAAATTGATTTGTTTGTTTGTTTGTTTGTGTGCTGTTTTGTGTTACTTTCAACAATTTTTTAATTTTAACACGGTGTTTCCTTGTCAATTAAACCAGTGAACTGGTCAATTTATCCTGACACCAGCAAGTCAATCAAAACGCTAACCCCAGAACTTGTGAGTGTCAAGGAGGGGAAGCCATGACTACCATTTTTAAAGTCTGTGACCTCCCACACCTAAGGCGGAAACTCTACCATGACTCCACTGAGACAGTCGACATAGAATTGAAAACAATTTGAGAAAGGGGAAATTTCTTGTCTTTCACAATTAAAAAAGCCCAACCTTAGAGTTTTTTTGACATTTGTTGAAAATTGATAAATAATATATCAATTGACAGCTGAATCGCATTTAAACCATACCTTAACTTCACTGTAGTAGCACCATATGATGACTGCCTATTAAAGGGTGTGTCAGATTAACCCTTGTGTCAGCCAATCAAATTTTGGCTTACAAAATCGCTAGGTATGAACAGGGGAGACAACTGATATAAATAAACAAGATGGATAAGCAGTGATGGTGAAGTGCTTCAATTATACAGTAACCATTTCAATAGCAGAATCAACCATTGGTTATCATGCAAACCCATTGAAGAGAAAAATGAGCACCAACTCATGAATATTTAAATGATAATATCAATTCAAGATGACCTTTAAGGTGGTGTCTTCAGATCCAATATTTGCATGGCGAAAGTATTTTGGTCTGATTTTAATGAAACTGGTCAAAGTTCTAAAAACAAACACTGTATTACTTATCATTTGTCTATCTGTATTTCTCATCCAACTCACTTATTTGTTGGATTCTTTTTCTCTTTCGAACACTGATTCTAATTAGTAATAAGATTAAAGGAATTAATTCAATGACTACCCACCCACATCCTGTGATTTTTCCCCGGGCAATAAAAGCATTTATCATGACAAAAATCAAGTGTTACATCTCCATAACAGGCTGTACCATATTTTACCAGGTAATTGGCTAATGCATATTATCTGTGAGTGACGGCCATTATACCTTGGTTTTATTGGTGGCAAAATTAACCTTTTGCAGCATGATATCTAACCCTAACCCTTTCCCACATACAAAAAATCTGCAGAAGACGACTTTTTAAAATCTCTTGTTAACCCTTTCCCTCATATGACAATTCTGCAGCAGACGACTTTGAACATATTTTGTCAAAACATAGAAAATCGCTATAATTGAATGGATAACCTATGACTAAAAGTGGAAAACATTGTGTCAAAAGGAGAAATTGCATGTTTTGTGCAATTTTTTCTTTTGTCACTATGTTTTCAAAAAGCCGTCTGCTGCAGAGGCGTCAGAAAGCATCTATATGAGGGAACGGGTTAAAAATATGGTTAACCTCTATGAATGAAACTTTATTCATTGAATAGAATTGAAAACATTGTGGCAAAATGAGAAATTGCTCATTGTGAGCAATTTCTTCATTTATCACAATGTTTTCTAAAGTTGTCTGCTGCATCAGAAAGCATCCTTATGAGGGGAAGTGTTAAATCATTGACTAAAAATATGACTTCTGGAGAAACAGACAGTTAGATAGCTGAAAACATTATGGGAAATGGATGGAGAAATTGCCCTTTCCTATGTACAGATAATCTGCAGCAGACGACTTAAAGAGTTTAAAATATTATGGCAAATGTCGTCTGCTGCAAATGAGTTAGAAAGAAACTGCATGTGGGAAAGGGTAAGAGGATCATATTTCTGATGGCTGCAGAAGATGGCTTTTGATAACTGCACAGCATAAGACATTTGAAAACATGGTGGGAAAAGTAGGAATTACTATCCAAGTGCAATTGCTTCTATTGTCGCAATACAATATGTTTTACTTTTCCCGAATGTAATACTTTTATTAATCAATCACAAAGATGGTTTTCCACCGGTTATTATTCAGTACTTTAAGTATAAAAACAACCAAATGAGGTAAAGAACTAATACCTGTGTTTTCCTGCTTTAACAATGCTCCCTTGTAAAGGCAACTATTGACATTGTAGCAGCAGATAACTTTTTCGAGAACATTATATGGAAAGCAATGTCCTTTCATTTTGTAAATACTGCATTTAGTATCTAAATTTGCTTCTTTTTGCCTCCAATGTTTTTTTTCTAAGCAGAAGATTTATTAGAATATTTCTTTGAATGTTTTCTAAACAGAAGATTTGTAAGAATTTTCCAAGAATGATTTCTAAGAAGAACATTTGTAAGAATATTTCCTAGAATGTTTTCTAAGCAGAAGATTTGTAAGAATGTTTTCTAAGCAGAAGATTTGTAAGAATGTTTCCTAGAATGTTTTCTAAGCAGAAGATTTGTAAGAATTTTTCCTAGAAATTGTTTTCTAAGCAGAAGATTAGTAAGAATTTTTCCTAGAATGTTTTCTAAGCAGAAGATTTGTAAGAATGTCGTAACGAATACAGGGTTAATAGAAACCTGTTGGAGAAGATGACAGGCGATGATAATTTAAATTTACTTGTAACCTTTTGTTTTAATGAGCTTCATCTTGATTAGAGACTTTGACACCTGCACTGGATTGATTTCACCTAATTGTCTTCCTGCTTGCCATTTGTCAAAACAATTGCGATGATGTTTTTCGATACTATCTCGGCCATTAGTGCGGTCTGATTGAAGTCACCTGATTGTCACTGGCTGTTACCTAACGAGTGGTTTACCTGACTTGTGCACTGAGACAATAGGCGAGGATAACGGGGTTGGTATGGGGGCGGATATTATTTCTTGTGACTTTTCAGACGCGCTTCCGATGACTAGTCTCGTGCCTTGTAATTATTGTGCCCCTATATAATGAGATCAAAAAATGAAACAGTTAATCTTTTTACCTGTGTGCTCTTTTCAACCCTTTCCTGTATACATCAAATCTGCAGCAGACGACTTTGAAAAAAATCTGGGCAAAAATATGGAAGACTGTATAAATGAAACTGTAATTATTGAATAGAATAATACAACATTGTGGAAAAAGGAGAAATGGCTCATTATAGGCAATTTCTCCTATTGCTAAATACTTTTAAAAAATTTCTGCTGCAATTTTTGTCATCATGTGGCGAAGGGTTACAGCCCATTACCCTATTTGCTCATTTTAAACAGTTTTCAGGTAATATAAAAGGTATTTTTTCTACAGAGTAAAAACGCTATATGGGAAAAGAAGCGGCTTATTTTTTAGAAATATTCCATTTCAAAAGTTGTCTGCTGCATCATGAAAGAATCAGTTCATCCAGGGAAAATTATAGTTTTAGGTTGGCCCTAATTACCCTATTACAGACACTTTCTGCCATCTCAGCAGTAGAAGACTTTTGCCACAATGTTTACAACTGTATTAAATAATTGTTCTTTCATTTTTATGTAGAGTTTCCTTTAAATCTTGTCTAATTTAAGGTTTACATTATAAGATGTCTGTGCTGCAGATCTGTTGTACGTGGGAAAGGGTTTAAAAGGACATGTTGGTGGCCTACGTGCTAGATCTGTGCTAGATCTGTATGACACGGAGACTGATGAACCATTTAACTGATATTCTATTTTTAGAGGCTTTTTTATACCCTTTCCCTCCAAATACAATTAATCTGCAGTAGACGATTTTGACTTTATGTCACATCATGAAACGATAATTTAAGAGACGGCTAAGTAACCCTTTCATACATACAGACGCCTTTTGATGCCTCTGAAACAAACGTCTTTTGAAAACATTGTGGCAAAAGAAAACATTGCTCATTAAACTCCAAATTTATACTTTCATTTATGGAGATTTTCTATATTTTTGCCTTGATGTTTTCAAAGTCGTCTGCTGCAGATGTCTTATATGTGGGTTAAGCATGTAATAATCAGCTATGATATTTTAACCCTTTTCCACATACAATAAAACTTCAGCAGCCACTTTTGAAAATATCTTTGACAACATATTGGAAATCTCTTTATATGAAATTATAATTAATGAATAGAGTTGATAACATTGTGGCGAAAGGAGAAATTGCCGTTCCCAAAAGTCATCTGCTGTAAGCACGTCAAAATGTATCTGCTATTTTGAGAAATCAGGTCAAAGAAATTAAATTGTTTTTGTCTAATAATTTTCTATTTATTTGGTGACATAAAATTGTTTGTTTGATTAACCCTTTCCCTCATATAGACGCTTTCTGACGCCTCTGCAGCAGACGGCTTTTTGAAAACATAGTTACAAAAGAAGAAATTGCTCAAAACGAGCAATTTCTCCTTTTGCAACAATGTTTTCCACTTTTAGACATAGGTTATCCATTCAATTATAGAGGTTTTTTTATTATTTGACAAAAAATGATCTTCTGCTGCAGATTCTTTGTATGTAAGAAAGGGTTGAGATGTTGAAATACAACTCGGAATGATGTTGTAGAAGTATTTGTGTCGCCAAAAAAGGACAAAAAGGGGAAGTTTATGCATGTCACGCCGTCTCCACTGTCACTATCCATTGTCAATTTCATTGTCGTGCGGCTGCATTAACCAGCAATATGTTACAATAAAAGGGCCGTCAAAATGTAACCAGTGGACGGTAAAATCAGCCGTTAAAAGTGCCGATTAAATCTCTAAAACGACTCTGATAAGGACGTAATGATAGGTGTGCTGAAATGAACATTGTTAACGAGTCCGAGATGACAATTTGATACCGTGGCGAGAAGAATGAAATACACTACATTACCCCGGCTAAAGTGAAATGAACAAAAACACGGGTGAAACTTTACCTGTCTGTTGTTTGTTCAAATTGCTTGAACCTCGTCCTAGATGTGGAAACAATCAATTTTCATATTGTTTAGTGTCTCCAAAAAAAAAAGGGATTGTTATAACTGGTCATTGTTGACCCAGTCCTGACCTTTGAACAAGGATGTTTATTATTATCTGCAGCAGTCCACTTTGAAACATCTATCCAAAAATATGGAAAATCCCAAAAATTTAAAGTTTTATCATTGAATAGAATTCGACTGCTGCAGTCGTGTCATTATGCCTCCATATGTAAGATGTTACATAGTTACATCAAATTGTTTTCAAAGGCGTCTGCTGCAGAGGAGGAGTCTTTAGTCATCTGTATCAGGTAAAGGATTAATGAGTTGATAAACTATATATTTAACCCTTTCCCGTATTGAACAAACCTTTAATCCTTTCCCTCATACGACAATTCTGCAGCAGACGACTTTGAACATATTTTGTCAAAAAACAGAAAATCTCTATAATTTAATGGATAACCTAGGACTCTAAGTGGAAAACATTGTGGCAAAAGGAGAAATTGCTTGTTTTGAGCAATTTCTTCTTTTGTCACTATGTTTTAAAAAAAGCTGTCTGCTGCAGAGGCATCAGAAAGTGTCTATATGAGGGAAAGGGTTGATACATCTAGGTAAAATATTGAAAATCTCCTTAAATTAAAGAATTATTATTGAAGTACTGATGCCATTGCAAAGGGATGAATTGCTGATCATTATGTGCAATTTTTCTTTTGCTGCAATGATTTTAAATGTAGTCTGCTGTGGTATCCATCAAAATGTACTCTGTTTGTGGGAAAGGGTTTAAACAAGAAGCCTTTGATGATTATCTTGTGAATATATTTATAATTATGTATCATCAATGTTGTCAAATTGTGTGTCAACCTTTTATCGCATACAACAAATCTGCAGCAGACGACTATTGAAATAATATTGGTAACTCTGTATTGAATAAAGTCAAAAACATTGCAGGAAAAGGGAGAAATTGCTTGTTATAAATAATTTCTTTTTTTGCCACAATGATTTCATATATTATCTGCTGGAAGCAGTCCTGCTTTTGGGAAAGGGTTTAAGCTCAATATTCAATTATGTATCATCAATGTTGTCAAATTGTGTCCTTAACAATCCATCAAGTTGCATTTTCTTTGGGTTACTCATATTTGCAAGTGTAAGAATTTGACCAGACCTATATTGTTAACCCTTTTCCCACATGTAGATGCATTTTGAAGCATCTGCAGCAGACGACTTTTGTAACCATTGTGGCGAAAGGAGAAATTGTTCAGAACGAGAAATTTCATATTTTGTCATATTTTCGACTCGATTTAATAAAGCAACCTCACTTATGGAAAGTTTTAACTTTGTTGCATTAATGTTTTCAAAGTCATCAGCTGCAGGTTTGTTGTGTGTGGGCTAGGGTTAATAGATGGTGCTTTTTCATTACATATGGGTGTCAATTTCAACCCAATACTGCTAAAAGTTATTTGTGACCTACAATATTTTTTCCTGTGCCTAAATATGGCATCTTAGGAAAAGGGTTTATTTAAAAAAAAAAAGTGAATGTACAAACAAATTTGACTAGAGAAGGGTTGATCTGACAATATATGTATATTGACAATAACTGTTTAAAAACAAGGAAATTGTTAAAATAAAATAAAACCATTGAACACCATCAATCCACATGTCAACAGTACAGTTTAAACACCCTGAACTCCCTCTGTACTCTGTTTTAATTGTTAATATTCAAAACATAATATATTAAAAGGTATTTGTACATCAATTTCCTTATTTGACCTTACTTGTTATAGTAATGTTCACTTTTTTACCCTTTCCAACATACAAAAAACTGCAGCAGACAACTTTGAAAACTTCTAAGTGAAATTGTAGAAAATATCTTTTGAAAACATTGTGGATATGGGGAAAATTGCTCATTATCAGCAATATTTCTCCTTTTGCCACAATGTTTTCAAAAGTCATCTGTTAGAGATGTTCATGGGACAGGGTCAACCATTTAACTGATATGATATGTTTATTCAGTTTTGAAGTTTTCCGAGGAAAGCAAAGTCTGGAAAGTTGTTATTGTAATTTTGGTACATGGTTAAATACAAATTGTGGAAAAAGAAGAAAATACTCACATCTATGATATATACATATTTTTATTATCTAAATATATGTAAAATTCCTAAAAATGGTAGTTTAATTATTGAATAGAGTTGAAAACATTATGGCTATTATTGCTTCTACG
Source organism: Serripes groenlandicus (assembly GCA_031761405.1). Lineage (NCBI taxonomy): Eukaryota > Metazoa > Mollusca > Bivalvia > Cardiida > Cardiidae > Serripes > Serripes groenlandicus. Next base: position 225,976,925 of record JASEVX010000001.1, on the reverse strand, counting down.
TTTTCAGCAATCATCTGCTGCAGATGTGTCAAAATGTTTCTGCATGTTTAAAATAGTTTTACAAAAGCAGCAATTAAGGACTGTGTATGATATCAGGTGGTTATATTGGGAAAATCTCAACATTCAATGAATGCCCATTTTAGATAAGACAATTTTAAAGACAATTTTAAAACGCCCTTGCTCTTGTCCAGATAAGCAATTTGGCACCAAATCCAGTGTTTAGCCGTGGTCAAGTGTTGCCTTGAGTATTGTTTTATAAACAATGGTCACTTGACTGACCTCTTGGCCATTGTTTTATAAACAAAGATAATTATTCACCACTTAACGTGGCCAGTGTGGGTGAAACCTTGGACCTACTGTCTGTCCAGCCGGTCTTTGTTCCTTGGTGAAAGTAAAATGTAAACATGTACTAAGTAACCCTTGCCAACATACAGCAAACCAGCAGCAGACAACTTTGGAAGTGTGTTGGTATCAACACAGAAAATCTCTGTAAATGAAAGTATAATTACTGAAAAATAATAATGAAAAAAATAATTTTGGCACATGGAGAGAGACATTGCTCGTTTTAAGCAATTTCTGCTTTTGTCACAATGTTTTCAAAAGTCGTCTGCTACAGAGGCATCAGAAAGCTTCTACATGTGGGGAAGGGTTAATGCTAGTCTCTTGTTTGACCTCTGTACTTAATAATCCCTTTCCCACATACAGCTAATGCAGCAGACGGCTTTTTGAAAACATAGTGACAAAAGAAGAAATTGCACAAAACGTGCAATTTCTCCTTTTGTCACAATGTTTTCCACTTTTGTCATAGGTTATCCATTCAATTATGGAGATTTTCTATATTTTGACAAAATACGTTCAAAGTCGTCTGCTGCGGAATTGTCGTATGAGGGAAAGGGTTAATTTTCCACATACAGCTAATCTGCAGCAGAAGACTTGCAAAATATCTAGGCAAAATATGTCAAATCTTGACTAAGTAAATATAATTCTTGAATTATCGAATCCAGTTGAAGACATTGTGTGCCATTATTTCCCCTGTTGCTGCATATTTTCAGCTCTATTCAATTAAATAAGCTTTCATTTATTGATAGATTCCATAGTTTTACCTAGTTAAATTGTTATCAAAGTCTTGTGCATAGGATTTGCCAAAATGACATGTCTGCATGTTGAAAATGCTTCAGTGATTCTCTCAATATTGCAGTTCTTGTTCTATATGAACTATTTTCCTAACCAATTGTTCACAGCAGACGCCTTTGAAAACATCTCCACAAAAGAACAGATAATAATCTCAAGAAATGAAGATATAATTATTTAATAAAATTGAAAACATTTTGGCCAATGGAAAAATTGCTGATTATCATTAACAATTTCTCCTTTTGCCACACGTTGTTTAACCCTTTCCCTCATACGACAATTCTGCAGCAGACGACTTTGAACATATTTTGTCAAATAATGGAAAATCTCTATAATTAAATTGATAACCTATGACAAAAAGGGGAAAACATTGTGGCAAAAGGAGAAATTGCACGTTCTGTGCAATTTCTTCTTTTGTCACTATGTTTTCAAAAAGCCGTCTGCTGCAGAGGCGTCAGAAATCGTCTATATGAGGGAAAGGGTTAAAGGATGTCACACTGGAGAGGCATCAAAAAGCTTCTATATGTGGGAAAGGATTGCAAAAATACTCAGCAGATAGAGTCATACATGGGGTTCCTCTATAAAACCCTCAGCAGATAGAGTCATACATGGGGTTCCTCTATAAAACCCTCAGCAGATAGAGTCATACATGGGGTTCCTCTATAAAACCTTGAGGCTATAATTTTATTTGTATGGTACAGTACAATTTTCATTCTAATTATTAGGATTTTCAAATTGAATGACATCACCTTGTTAAAAATTACACATTTTATTTCCCAATATATGTCATGTATCTGTCAATCAACTAATGAGCAGAATATGGTCATGAGTGTCTTCATTGCATAATATGTTACTGTGCAGTTATTTTAGTATAAACAATATTTATTTACAAAAAATACATAAATAATGTACAAGATTTATTAATTTTAATCCTTCCCCTCACATAGACGCTTTCTGATGCCTCTGCCGCAGACGGCTTTTTGAAAACATGGCGACAAAAGAATAAATTGCTCAAAATGAGCCATTTCTCCTTTTGTCACCATGTTTTCAACTCTGTTCATTTACTGTACCTTCATTTAAAGGGAGTTTCCAATTTTTTTCGGGTACGTTTTTCAAGTCGAATGCTGCAGATTTGTTGTATGTGGGAAAAGGTTAATTCAAAAGTTACGAGGATTGAAAAGAAAGTTAGAAATAAGGCCACCCAAATATCAAGCTTAGGAAGTTTGAAATTAACCCTTTCCCTCATATAGAAGCTTTCTGACGCATCTGCAGCAGACGACTTTTTGAAAATATACTGACAAGAGAAGAAATTGCTCAAAACAAGCAATTTCTCCTTTTGTCATAATGTTTTCCACTTTTAGTCATAGCTAGATTATCTATTCAATTATAGAGATTTTCTATTTTTTAACAAAATATGTTCAAAGTCGTCTGTCGCAGAATTGTTGTATGAGGGAAAGGGTTAATACATTGTTTTTAGCGATTTCTATTTGTTTTCAAAATGTTGTTAAAAGTTATGTGTTGCAGATGCGCCAAATGATGAAAGGCTTAACATGGTTGTTTCCCCATAATTTAGTTTTCAAAGCATCCAACTCTTGAAATATCAATACAATATCAGGTAAATGGTGGGGGTATGAAAGCATCTTGTAATCTGTTTTCATAAAACACATTTCTGTATTATATTTTAACCCTTTCCCTCATACGACAATTCTGCAGCAGAGGACTTTGAATGTATTTTGTCAAAACATAGAAAATCTCCATAATTGAATGGATAACCTATGACAAAAAGTGGAAAACATTGTGGCAAAAGGAGAAATTGCACGTTTTGTGCAATTTCTTCTTTTGTCACTATAATGTTTTCAAAAAGTCGTCTGCTGCAGAGGCGTCTATATGAGGAAATGGGTTAAGAAGCGCATTTTGCATTATATGTATAGAATGGCGTTTCTGCATTAACTGAAAGACCTATTCTTGTTATTAAGTAAATTAACGTTTTTTTGTGTTATGACAAAACAAACCATTATGATTAATGTATATTTTTTATCTTTTTTTATTTTATTGTCATCGTTTCTAAAGGGCCATTTTAGTGGTAGCTTTTTGTAAGGGGCTTATAGTAGGCCTACTTTAATGACATTTAAAAAAAAAAAAGTAAGGAACCTAACTATTAGTTAGGCTTTATTCCATTATTGAAGCCTAAAGACATCATGCAACACGATAACATTCTGTCTGTTTTGAAATAAAAACGTTTCCACATCTTTTCACTATTATGTAGGTATGATGACTATTACAAACTAACTGTAAATTTCAAAGTTGTCTGCTTTGAAAACATCATAGGAAAAATATGTATAAGCTTATATGGATGTGATAGAAAGTTGGTAAAGGAGAAATTTGCAGCTGTCGACTTTGAAAATATCTCTGCAAATATAGAAAAGGTTAAAGGAGAAATGGCTCAATCTGAGCAAATTCCCCTTTTGCCACAATGTCTGCTGCAGTGTCACCAAACTTGTCTGTATCAGGGATAGAGTTAAGTGCTAAAGTACAACAGAATGCCTGACAAAAGCTGAGGTAATAAATGATGACAGCATGTTATCTACAATTGATTTGAGAGTCTGGCTGTCCTGGGTTTTAGTCCTTCCCCTTGTTGTCAGGGCGAGATGGCTTTTTTGTAAGAGTGATTTGGATAAAGTAGCCAAATTCAAGCCCTGAAGAAGTGTACTTGTTCGAAGGTGCAATAGGGATTTTGATGCTATGATTAAAATTTAGTTTAAATTAGAAGATTCTAATAATAAAATTCTAACAGGGTTTCTTTTGCAAAAAAATCATGATTAATGTGATATTTTTGTATTATATTAGGTAAAAACAACCAGATAATCCACTATTTCAATAGAACTGCATGCAGCCAATGTCAAATAAATCTAATGCAATTTCATATAGAGCAAAATTGCTGATTGTTCGCCAACAATTTAAATAAACTTGAAACATAACTCGCAGAGGTCCAGATAAGGAGAAGTATACAGCTCTTTTCCCCACAATATCTCACTTATCATCCAACCAAACCCGATGATGTGGGTACTCAAAAGAATTGTCTCATTGAGACGATTCTTTTGAGTACCAACATCATAGGGTTAGAGCGTAAAATAATGATTTTAGAATGAAAAAAACTCAGCTTATTTAGAGCTATATACTGTACAACTGTTTAAGGCCTGATATGATGTGCTTGGGAAACATCTGAAGAAATAAACATAATTATACAACATCTGAAAAATTGTGTTGTTTTATTGTTATCTAAAATTGATTACATTGTGGGAAAAGTATGAGCAATTTTCTATGTTTTCCCACAATGCCATAGTTCCCTACTGTTGAAGCATCCAAAAGTGAGCTGTTGAAGCAAAAGGGTAAACCCTTTCCCAGTTGCAGATGCTTTTTTACTTGGATGCAGCAGACGATTCTTTAAAGGAGATGAAAACATTGTGACAAAAGGAGAAATTGCTTAATTTCTTCTCTTGCAACAATGTTTTCAACTCATTTCCGTAATTACACTGTCATTTTTAGAGGTTTTCCATAAATTTGTTGAGATATTTGCAAAGTCGTCTTCAGCAGATTTGCTGTATGTGGGAAAGGGTTAAGTCCATTCAAAGCAAGGACTGTTTCTTCCATGATAAAGGATCCATTTCTATAGAGATCAACTACAATTGTGATGACAACAATATATTTTGACAAATGTCTTCCCAACAATAGCTTGCACCTTTTTACCGAACCTATTTTAGGGATCGTCATAATGGTGCATTCTTTGATTGTATTGCAAAGCCGTATTGAGAGCGTATGAGAGGAACAAAGATTCATTCCGGGCGCTGAATGAGGGAGGATGTTGGCTGTCGATCAACATTACTCGGCCCAAATGTTGCATGTACTAATGACGTAAATTCAATTTCATAAAATAAATAAGTTATGTAATGATATTGTCGTTTGAAAATAAAGGGAAATAATTCAATTGTGGAAGTTGATTTTCCTTTTTTATCTGTTCAATTTGTTTGCATTCAAAATGGTGATTATTATTTTTTGCATTGAAATATTTCTGTGTGATTGTTCAAACCCTTGGTCTATGCTTTAATGAAAACACGGACAATGGAGAGATAATTCCTTTGAACCTCTAGTAGGATAAAAAATCTTTGTTCATATCTAACATTGGGCTTGCTTGAGCTCAATGGGACTCGCACCAAGAAAGCTGAACCCTTTCCCACATAAAGATGCTTACAGATCGTCTGCAGCAAACGGTGAAATAGTTTGAAAGCATTGTAATTAAAGGAGAAATTACTTGATTATGAGCAATTTCTCCTCTCCTTTTGACAAAATGTTTTCAACGTTTTTCAGTTTGTTACACATTCATTTATAGAGAATTTCCATGTTTTTGCTTTAATGTTTTCAAAATGGTCTGCTGCTGATTTGTTGTAATTGTGGGAATGGGTGGATATGTTGGCAACCATTCTTTGGCATTGGCCATGGCTACGTAGGCGTTACTAAAATCTTTAAGTTTTGTTTACACATTTTTGGTAAGATTTTTGCATTAACGCTTTCCCACCTGCAGACGCTTTTTGATGCAATTAACTTTATTGAACAATTAAGCTATCTTTTATGGAGATTTATCAGGTTTTTGTCACTATGTTTTTAAAGTAATCTGCTGCAGATTTGTTGTGTGTAGGAAAGGGTTAAAGATTTACAATCAAGCCCACAGCCCAACAAGCTTTGCCGTTCTACAACATTTCTTGTTTCTAACAGTCCTCTGTACAATAAACCCTTTCCCACATACAACAAATGTGCAGCAGATATTTAGTAAAACAAAATATGAAATCTTTCTATAAGTGATAATTGTATAATGTTGCTTATTTTGACTTAATCCTTTCCCACTTACATCTAATCTGCAGCAGACGACTTTGAAAACATATTGGCAAAAACATGGAAAATCCCCATAAATGAAGGTATATAATTACTGAAAGAAGTTGAAAAAAAATGTGGCTAAAGGAGAAATTGCTCGATTTGAGCAATTTCTCCTTTTTCACAGTGTTTTCAAAAGTCATTCGCTGCTATTGTGTCAAAATGCTTCTGCATCTGCGGTTAACCTTTGTGAGTCTGTATTTTAATTACCATCCTGTACAGAAGTTTGGGGCAGAATGCATATAGAATTACAGTAGGCAAAGTTTGATACCAATCCACATTTCTTTTTTTGACAAACATTTTTTTTATGAAATATTCAATTTTTTGAAGACCAAACTTCAGCATTAGAAGGGTTTATAATTTATAAAATAGAATACATATTTTACTTCCATTAAATAAATGGGTTTCAGACTTTGAGGTCATATATAGAGGTTCTTTGAAGGCAAGATAATAGAGCTGTGACTGGTAAAAAGGGGACCCTAATCGATATACTAAAACGTTTAGGGCTAATTTTTTAGGTGTGAATCCAGAGTATAAAATATTTTGGGATAAAAATAATTGTTCACCAAGAGCAATTTCTTCTTTTTCCAAATCACTTTTTAATGTCATCTACTTCAACCCTTTCCCACATATAACAATTCTGAATTCAATAATTGAATAGAGTTGAAAACATGGTGACAAAAGTCAAAATTGTACGTTTTGAGCAATTTCTTCTTTTGTTGCCATGTTTTCAAAAATACATCTGCTACAGAGGCGTCAGAAAGTGTCTATATGAGGGAAAGGGTTAAGAGACATTAGTTGTGTCTGCTCTCTGGTGCAGAATTGTGTTGTATGCAGGAAAGAATGTGATATAAGATGGTTCTTTTCACATGACAAGAAAAAATATTTTTTTTATAAACAGGTACCTGTATGCCATCGGCCATTGTCACATAAATGGACTTCAGATGACATTAAAATATCCTTTGTTCTTTTATAAGAAGTGAGAAAAAAGTCCCACAGCTCACTTAATTTAACCCATTTCCACATATAACAAATTTTCGGGAGAGGGCTTTGTAAATATCTAGGTATAAATATTGAAAATCTCTAGTCTGTGGCAGTATTTGGCAAAATGCCTCTGGAAAAGTTTTAAGACCAAATAAAATGCATTACTTATGGTTCATAGTAAAACTTACGTAGTTATTATATCTAACCCTTTCCCTCATATAGACGCTTTCTGACGCCTGTGCAGCAGACGGCTTTTTGAAAACATAGTGACAAAAGAAGAAATTGCACAAAACGTGCAATTTCTCCTTTTGCCACAATGTTTTCCACTTTTTGTCATAGGTTATCCATTTAATTATAGAGATTTCTTTGTTTTGACAAAATATGTTCAAAGTCGTCTGCTGCAGAATTGTCATATGAGGGAAAGTTTTAAACAATAATTATGCTGTTGATATCATTTTGTGTTAAGTTGTTTTTATCAAGTCTTTTGTAAATATTGAGGTCCAAAATTAATTTAGATTAATTTAAATGTTAATGATAGATAAAAGTAATTAAATATCTTATTTTATTATGACAAGTCTTCAAGGTTTATTTGAATAAAATCAAATAAAGAAATATCAGACTCAAGACTTTCAAACAATTAATACACCATATCTACAGCAGATAACTTTGAAAACATGAAGACCATAAAAAATGGAAATTTTCTCTGAAAAGATATTTAAGTATAATACTTGAATACAGTTGAACTTGTCTGATGCAGAGATGTCAAAAGGTGCCTGTATGTGCCAGTGGGGAAGGGTTATGTCAAATAAATAGGAATAGAAAAAAAGATCCATTCATTATGGATATATGTGAGGCAATTTAGCCATATGGCTGCAAATACAGAACAAAGATAATGATTTTCAGACAGCCTCTTTCATGTATAAAAAGTATGTTCTAATAAAAAAAATATGTTTAATGTTTTAATATTGATATTGACTGCAAATGCCAACTTAGGTTTTCGTAAATTCCCTAGTACAGGAAATGATAGGCCAGCTAAATAGGTTTTGGTCAATTCTGTAATACACAAAATTATAGGCCAACTTAGGTTTTGGTAAATTCTCTAGGACACAAAATTATAGGCCAACTTACGTTTTGGTAAATTCTCTAGTACACAAAATTATAGGCCAGCTTAGGTTTTGGTCAATTCTGTAATACACAAAATTATAGGCCAACTTAGGTTTTGGTAAATTCTCTAGGACACAAAATTATAGGCCAAACTTAGGTTTTGGTAAATTCTCTAGGACACAAAATTATAGGCCAACTTAGGTTTTGGTAAATTCTCTAGGACACAAAATTATAGGCCAACTTAGGTTTTGGTCAATTCTGTAGTACACAAAATTAGGCCAACTTAGGTTATGGTAAATTCTCTAGGACACAAAATTATAGGCCAACTTAGGTTTTGGTAAATTCTCTAGGACACAAAATTATAGGCCAACTTAGATTTTGGTAAATTTTCTAGAACACAAAATTATAGGCCAACTTAGATTTTGGTAAATTCTCTAGAACACAAAATTATAAGCCAACTTAGTCTTTGCTTTTAGGGTGAGCCTTGCTGTTCTCTTTCATTTCCTTTTGTTAATACATTTATTATATTCAATGTTTGCGTATTGCCATTTATTATAATAGCTGTATCATTCTGAGATCAGTATTCCTTTTAATCAGTATATCGACTGTAATGCTATATAAATAATATGCACATATATAACTGCTTTAACCAAACTGGAAGGCACTCTGTCTCCATGTTATTGAATGGTTCTTAGAACTTGCTGTACGTTCTTCAACATTCTCACAGGGGTTAATATTGAGGTAGGCATCCAGGATTTCTGAGGGCAATGAATATGACTTTTGACATATTTGCAGTTGAGGGCTTTTGAAAAATAGTGGCATAAAGTTAGAAATTGCTCATAATGCGCAATTTCTTCTTTTGCCACAATGTTTTCAATTCTATTTAGTAATTAAACTCTCATTTATAGAGATTTGCAATAATTTTTGCTACACATTTTCAAAGTCTTTGCTGCAGATTTGTTGTATGTGGGAAAGGGATAAAACCTTAGTAATTCATCATCAGTTGTTGTTGTTGTTGTTGTTGCATTCAAGGCCTTTTTGTACCAAATGAAATATCATGTCAACTGTAACTAATATCAAGAGTTGAAGCAAATGTATGTGACAAATAGAAGTGTTAATGGGACACTTTTGAAACCTTTCATGAGAGAAAACTGTGCCGTGCCGTGTTATAACATGAAACCTTCTCTTCTCCATTACTTGACCTTTTGTAACTTCTGTATTTCGTTAACACTCTTATGTATTCTTACAGTGCCAGCATTTGATACATGCAAAATGAATCTCTTCTCATTGGACAACATGCTAACAGACAATTCAGTTAAATCCATGAATATAAAAGATGATATTGATGGTGATATTTAGCAAGAAAAGGGTTTTTAAAAAAAAGATGTGTGTGTGTGTGTTCTAGAATAAAAGTGCGACAGAATGGATGATGCGTTCAAGCACCTTCCAAATTTATTCCGATTCATACATGTCAAAACTTTAGCCCATTATTAAAGAAGTTATACATTTAATGATATTCATAACTTAGTAATCCCTGTACAATGCCGTCCTCACTACAAGCTTATAAGTTTATTATTATTGGTTTATTTTCTCAATGCACTTATAGAAAAGAATTGCATCAATATGGATAAAGGATGGAGATGCTTGATCTCATCTAAATAGAAAAATATATTTTATTGAATTCTGGCTTCATGGGAAAATTGGACATTTTCTCTCTCTCCCGCTTTAGCCGTAACATTGACCCTGAATTTCCCAATCCCATATTTGCAGCAGATGACTTTTGAAAAAGTTCTTGGTAAAAGGAGAATTGTAATTTGCCCATGATGAACAACTTGCCCTTTCTCTCTGTCCCCACAATAGCTCAGTAAGTAACAACGAGGGGTCATGAGTTCAAATCCCAACGTGACCTTTCATTCTTTTTGATGATTGAGAAAGGTCATTGTGACAAGCATCGTTTGTGTTCCACCAATGGGTTAAAAAGTCCATTGGGAAAGGAAGCCAGCCAGGTCGCACAGAGGGTTAGAAGGTCTAGAAGGAACACACATTAGGTTAACTTGTCGCAGTGATATAACTGAAATACAGTTAAAATTCAGCGCTCCAATCACAATGTTTATCTCTCAGTTAAACCAGACGTCTCTGACTCAGACAACTTTTGAAAACATTGAAAATGTTCCGGATAAGCAATTACTCTTTTTGCCACAATGTTTTCAACTCTTTTCATTATAATGCATTCATTTACAGAGATTTTTGTTTTATATTTTTTGCCAAAATGTTATTTTAAAATCATCTGCTGCAGGTTTATTGTTTGATGGAAAGGGTTAAATTATACCTGCATATAGTTAGAAATTAGAATTCAAAACAAACTCGAACTTAAGTTTATTTATGTTTCGCCCTATTTCTTTTGTAAAATAGAATGTTTGTTTATCAATCCTGAATATATTTGTTGTTTACCTCATTACTGTAGCATGCCAATCTTTATTCAATTTCATTTTGCAATAATGTGATTGAAAACATAGAATATATCATAATTTACTAATATTGCTTTGCAATAAAAATGTATATTAAAGCTGCAAATTTCTTTTTCCCTCCCAAAGTGACTAATTGTAACAGAACAAATCTTTGTTGACAAGTTTAATAAAATTAAATATATGAAATCTTAATAAATTTAAGCTAAACATATAAAAATTGAAATGGAAAAGAAATATTAATAGAAAAAAAAATATTCTTGTTATCATAAATGTTTTAAAGGCAATCTTTATCATTATCATAATAATGTAAAAAAGAAAGGAAAAATAATTTTTAAAAAACAGCATGTAAACAGTAGGTTACCAAGGTTACCAACAAGGGATGGAAACCACAATGTGATGACCACTGTGCGAATCTATTTAACCCTTTCCCATATGCAGACGCAACTTGATGCTTCTGCTCCAGATGACTTTTGAAACCATTGTGGCGAAAGGAGAAATTGCTCATAATGAGCAATTTCTCCTTTCGCCACAATGTTTTCAACTTTAATCATTAGTTATTTAAATAAGTGCTTTCATTAACCCTTTCCCTCATATAGACGCTTTCTGACGCCTCTGCAGCAGACAGCTTTTTGAAAACATAGTGACAAAAGAAGAAATTGCACAAAACGTGCAATTTCTCCTTTTGCCACAATGTTTTCCACTTTTTGTCATAGGTTATCCATTCAATTATGGAGATTTTCTATGTTTTGACAAAATACGTTCAAAGTCGTCTGCTGCAGAATTGTCGTATGAGGGAAAGGGTTAATATAGAATTTCTGTATATTTGAAAGTCGTCTGCAGGCCTGAAAGGGTTAATGAACTTTTATTTCACAATTCCAAAGTAACATGTAAACCATGATGTGGGGCTACAAACCCAGCTTCTTGAGATATAAAAATGTGTAGTTTAATTAATAACCATGTAAATGGGGAAGTTTATTGCCAGCAAGCGTGAATGCAATCAAGCGTATTTTTTTACCCATTCTAAAGCAGCTATTGTGATACCCCTTTTTTGCCTGTTTCAACTTATCGGGTATCGTCAAAGATGGCTATTTTCTTTTGCGCAGCATTTATCACCCATGGATTCTATTATAACGAGTAAGTCACTCAGAGATATTTCTAATTAAATCAACAAAAACACGGCTCGAAAATACCCTGTATGAAAATACAATAATGTCAAGCATGGTTATCCAACGACAATGGGGAAAAGGTGGGGTTTCCTACCCGTTTGCCGTTTTGCGGCCTTTATTATAAATTTTACATTAAAATTCTTATTCATGGCTCATAACTTTAATCTTTCTCAACACTATACGGATAGGTACATCAAATGAAGCAAGCCGCCTTTTAATGTTTTCCTTATGAGTGATAAATTTGTCCGCCGAGACTTTGTAATTTTTTTATAATATCTTATCATAAATGTGCATTGATTGTTACAGTGATAAAAGTGTGTTTCCGCTGACTCTTTTTTTTGAAAAGTGCTAAATATTCTTTATGGTGTTTTTTATTGTCATTAATGGTGATTATTATTTCATCAAAAGAGGTTCATTTGTACATTATATTGAGAGTTACATCATGATGAACTAGTCATAAGTGGATATGTCGATTCTTAGCTAAGATACAACCGGCTGCAGGAATAGCATTTTTAACTTGATTAGTTCTGATAAATGTGTACATAAATAGTGTAAGTATTATTTTACAGGGTATTGTGCCTTTAAAATTTTTATTGAAAAGATTGTTATAACATAAAAGGTTTTTTATTTAAACCTTTTCCTATGTTAAAAAAAACAACAGCATACTTCTTTGAAAGTATCTGTGCACAAATATGGAAATGCTCTTTAAATTGTGTAAAGAAAAGTATGATTATTGAATGATTAGTTGAAAACATTGTGACAAAATAGGACGTTGTTCATGATGAGTAATTTCTCCTTTTGACACAATGTTTTCAAAAAAGGTTGTCTGTATGTTAGTTATGTGTGAACCCTTTCCTGTAACTATGCTGATACATCTGCAGCAGACTACAATTGAAAATATTGTGGCAAATGGAGCAATTGCTTTATTTAAGCCTTTCCCTCATACGACACTTCTGCAACAGACGACTTTGAACATATTTTGTTAAAAAATGGAAAATCTCTATAATTGAATGGATAACCTATGACTAAAAGAATAAAACATTGTGGCAAAAGGAGAAATTGCTTGTTTTGAGCAATTTCTTCTTTTGCCACTATGTTTTCTAAAAGCTGTCTGCTGCAGAGGCATCAGAAAACGTCTATATGAGGGAAAGGATCAAATGAGCAATGTCTCCCCTTTGCCACAATGTTTTCAACTTGTTTCAATGTATATTAATATTTTTCATATTTTTTGTTTAATGTGGGAAATTGATAACAATGTTTTAAATCTTAAGATACTAAACAGAAAAGGTTTCTTCAGCAATATTCTTTAAGTTGTAATCTGAGATGGATAAAACAGCCTCATTTGCTTTTTAAAGAAAGTTGTCTGCTTGAGTGTGGATCATAAATAAAGGAGCAATAGATGAGACATGTGATAAATAGATGTAACAGTAAATCTAGATTTATTTCATAATTTCTAGATGAGAAATCAAGAATAAATCAATTATCCATCAATTCAAAATCAATAACCCTTCAAAGTTGACTGATCATTGATCAAAGACTGAAAATCAAAAGTCTGTATCTAAAGCTTGTTACAGTATGTAGTTACACCTTTTTGGTGTTAATTCATTTGCTTGTGTATTCAGTTTTGGAGAGAAAAGATGTATATTTATTCTTTTTCCATGAATGTTTTCATTATAACTCCACCGAACCCTACATTGTAGGTATTCATTGAAATTGACACAACAAGAGAACTTAAATGAGTACCCACATCATAGGGTTTTGTAGAGAAATAAGGATTTTAGAAGATGAGCAATTTTTAGTGTTTCAAGCAAGTGTATCAATTATTAATTACAAGGGGAGATTACATTAGAAATACAAGATAAAGTCCGCTATTATTTGTCATAATTATTTCAATATATATCCTTCGGGGTAAAAATTTGTTCGAAATAATGACGGCTTGATGACAATTATACATCGCACTGCCTCGGGGCTTTTAAGAATATACATCAAGACTTTACTAGGAAGTATCTGATATAATTAAAACAATTTCCTGACTAAATTGACATGCCCACTTTTATTCTGTTTCATTTTCTGTACTTTGTTCTTATCTTAATAACTCATTCTTTCTAGTGATTAGTTAATAAGGAACTATAGTTTTTTTGCTCTGAGTTTATTTCACAGGAATCATAAAATTTTATACAATTTTTATTTGGATGTTAGAAATTGAAATTATTTTAAGTTTGTGTTGTTAATGTGGAATTAATTATAAAATAGAACACAAAGAAAGAACATTTATTTAAAGTAATTGTTCACAGTTTTAATGTGGAATTAATTATAAAATAAAATACAAAAAAAGAACATTTATTTAAAGTAATTGTTCATGGTTTTAATGTGGAATTAATTATAAAATAATACACAAAGTAAGAACATTTATTTAGTTGTTATTGTTGCACAAGTTTTACTACTACTTGATATATAATCTGTTCTGTAATTAAGTCAAACTACATGGAACTGTACCGTTTTTTACTTGCAGACACATCTACAGTAGACAGCTTTTGGAAACATTGTGGCAAAATTTGAAATGGCTTATAATGAGCAATTTCTCCTTTTGCCATAATGTTTTCAAATCTATTCAATAGTATTGAAACTGTTATTCATAGAGTTTTTCCATTTTGTTGCTTGAATGTTTTCGAGTCGTTTGCAGTTATGTTGTTTGTGGGAAAGGGTTCACATTTTTGAAGTATCAGTAGAAGATATTACTTTCAAAAAGTTGTGTTTTTAACCCTTTCAACAATTATATACATTTGTATATATTTTCAATATTAAACATGGATCAATGTTTTCCAAGTTGTCTGCTGCAGATTTGTTGTATGTGGGAAAAGGTTATGCTATAGAATACATGTTTATCTTACAAAAAAAATATCTTGACAGTTTAAAGCTTTACACTTTCCAATCTGCCAACACATTGTGATGCATCTACAACAGAAAACATTTATTTAAATTTTTTCATCAATAATTAAAAATTAAATTTACAGTAAGTGTAATGAAATATCATATTTTGTCTTTTTCAGGAGCATGTCTTCAAAGCGTAAAAATACGCCAACAAAGTTGCCGAAAGACGACGTCGTAAGCGAGCGACCAATCTACAACAGCATACCTCGAGACTTTCATGGCTATGACCTAAATAGAGAGATTGGGTACAATCCTCCATTGCATATCGTTGAGCACCACGAGATCAGCAATGGTTTAGACCACCACGACTCGGACAGCAGCTTCGAGCGAGACAGACCGACAAACAAGAAACAGAGAATTTTACAAAGTATCAGAAACAGTAGCTCTGAATCTGACAGTGACCCTGAGTCTAATAACTTGTACACAAACAATAATTCAACAAAACCCTCGCTGGGGTTGCACAGAAAATCCATGGAAAGTGTGTTAGAGCGTTTGAATTCCAACTCGGTCACGTCGCCAGAGAACATAGCGGAGAAGGAATACTTTGATCGGTGTCTAAAGATGACGACGACACACGGCTCGCAGGATAAACACTTGCTACAGAATATACAGCAGCTCTTAGGGGACAATAATGCTCAAGATGACAAGGAACAGAAGCTTGGGGAGATGATTGCTCAGCTACAAACACTCAGAGAAAATATCAAGAAAGAGAAACAAGTGAGTCAAGTTAAATCCTTTTTTTATCCTTTCCCACATACAACAAGTCTGCAACAGACAGCTTTTAAAAATAATTTGGCAAAAATATTAGAAATCGCTATGACAAAAGAACTATTCTGGATTATTGTTGTAAATATTTTCATTTAAGGAGAAATTGCTCACAATGAACAATATTTTTGTTCCATGTTTTCAAAAGTCATATGCTGCTTATCTATCAACTTGAGTCTGCCTTTTGGGAAAGAATAAACATGGTAAAAAGTATAAGCTATGATAGAAATCACAAGGCGTTATTATGAATAGGGCACATGATTTTTCATTGGTGAAATTCCATTTTAAGTTTACCAAATGATCAGCCCACTCGTTTGCATTGACCAAAATTAGATTAAAGGATCAACAAGGAAATATGTTCTTGAGATTTTATTGATAAGAAAAAATGTTGTTTAATAATTGTTTAATTCGGTCAGAATTATGAATGTATTTTGCATCAAATTTCTTAACCACAATTAATTAAGCCTTTAAAATGTAAAAGTCAATTACAACTGCAAACATTTTAGAATGCAATTATGAACTATTTTAATTGTTTATCAATTACGATATGTATACAGTTTTATGTTTTAAAAACTTTTGAGAGAGAAAATAATTATGAGCAGTGCTCTTTGAAAACCAACCTAAAGGCATTTGCAACCATTTGTGTAGATCGAGATCAGCCTGTTCAGCAGCATAGTCTAATTTGGTTTGGCACAGTTCCCCAATTAGCCACAGTAGATTGCTAAAAGCTTCAAACAATCATTAACTTTTAAACCCTTTCACACATACAACAAGTCTGCAGCAGACAAATTTGAAAACATCTAGACGAAAATATTGAAAGTCTTTATGAATAATTAAAAGTCTAATCACTGAAAAGAGTTGACAACATTTTGGCAAAAAGATAGATGATATTTGGAGCACTTTCAACATTTGTCCAATTGTTTTCAAAAGTCGACTGCTGCAGATGCATCAAAATGTGTCTGCAAATGGGGAAGGGATAAATTGGCACTTAAGTTGCCGGAGGCTCCCAACACTAAATGAAATATCATTCAAGCTGAATTAGAAATGCTCTGTTCAAACCACAGCCAACTACCATAATAATGTTAACCCTTTCCCACCTATAGACACTCTCTGACGCGAGCAATTTCTCCATATGCCACAATGTTTTCAACTTTTTTCAGTAACTTTGCCTTCATATAAAGAGATATTCTGTATCTTTAACTCTAAGATGGTATTAATGTCGTCTGCTGCAGATGTTGTTGTATGTTGGAAAGGGTTAAAAGATATATTTCAGTCTCCCAACAATTTCACAAATTTTTTATCAAAAACGGGTACACAAACTATCTGAGAATAAATGGGAGTTACGTTTTTTTACGAAGTTAAAAAATGAGGGGTTATCTACGACAATGCCACTGCGATGGATACAAAGGTAGAAAAGACGTGCCAAGGAGTCAGAAATGGCATGTGTGTGAGATACCAGTATCTGGCATTGGATGCCATGGTATTCCGGTTTGTTTTGTTCTTCCAAATGCATTAACCCTTTCCCTCATATAGACGCTTTCTGACACCTCTGCAGCAGACGGCTTTTTGAAAACATAGTGACAAAAGAAGAAATTGCACAAAACGTGCAATTTCTCCTTTTTCCACAATGTTTTCCACTTTTTGTCATAGGTTATCCATTCAATTATGGAGATTCTCTATGTTTTGACAAAATACGTTAAAAGTCGTCTGCTGCAGAATTGTCGTATGAGGGAAAGGGTTAAAGCAGACGGCATTTTGAAAACATAGTGACAAAAGAAGAAATTGCACAGAACGTGCAATTTCTCCTTTTGTCACAATGTTTTCCACTTTTAGTCATAGGTTATCCATCTGACAAAATACGTTAAAAGTCGTCTGCTGCAGAATTGTCGTATGTGGGAAAGGGTTAATCTTGAAGCATTCAAGGAGTTTAGATAACTTTTCCGACTTCTCTTTTACTAGATCATGCTTTAAAACTCTGTTGTTGTTTTTTACCAACATTGAAATTACTTTTGACACATGAATGCTAACTACTAAATGAAACTTGAAAATATGGGAAGGGAATTGGAATTGCTCTTAATCTGAGCAGCTAAAATAGATGTAAATGTTTCCGAACTTTTGAGGACTTGCATTTGCATTAGATTAAGATTAAAGTTAACAGAATCAGTTGATATTAACCCTTTCCCACAACAAATCTGCAATAGACGACTTAGAAAACATATTGGCATAATCATCGGAAATCTCTATAAATAAAAGTACAATTAAAAAAAGCGTCCATATGTCGGAAAACATTATTAAATACTAACTATTGTTATCATTGTATATTGTAACATTCATGAGCTGACTGTTAATTTAGCCAGCCGGATTCATAATAGTATTATGTGTCAGAAGTTACAGATTTGTTTAAGACATTAAAGTTGTAAGGGAGAAAATTCACAATAGCGTGGCAGCAATATAACTTATATAACCCTTTAAATTTCCCAGAAAACTCTAGAAAACATTGTGGCAAAAGAAAAATTTACTCATGATGAGCAAAAACTTGATTAAATAATTATCATTTCAGGTTATAGAGTTTTTTTCATATTTCATATTTTCGGGTTGATAATGTACCCACATTACAAGTTTTCTACACTTAATGTAATCCTGATAATTTTCTAGAGAAAGACTTCACAAATGAGGCATGTTTATTTTCATAATTAAAAATAGTTTTTTTTTTTCCTTCTCTTCAGATAATTTTAGAAGCCACCCTGGTCGTAGTTTGATTATCTCTATGCATATTCATTCACATCTTTTTTTATCCTGTGCCAATTAAGTGATAGCCTTTAGAAATATGACCACTTTGATTCATTTTAACCCTTTCCCTCATACAACAATTTTGCAGCAGACGACTTTGAACGTATTTGTCAAAAAATAGAAAATCTCTATAATTGAATGGATAACCTATGACTAAAAGTGGAAAACATTGTGGCAAAAGGAGAAATTGCACGTGTTGTGCAATTTCTTCTTTTGTCACTATGTTTTCAAAAAGCCGTCTGCTGCAGAGGCGTCAGAAAGCGTCTTTATGAGGGAAAGGGTTAATGTCTGGATGATTTAGTTTTTTTGATGGTCATAATTTGAAATAACAAAGAGGTAGTTTCAAATGTTTGGACAAGAGTCAAAATTATTACGGTATAGTGAAATTTGTCGAGATTGAAAGCTGAAGATATGCATTAAATTTTGCTTGGCTTGGAGAATTTAAGTTTATTATCAATGCACGATAATTTTTCCTTGTTCTTTATCGCGGAACATTTATAATTTTTTAATTAGTTCTATATCAAAAGCACACTAATCTTCCTTCTTGAAAAAGCATTCAGATAAGGAACTGGCTGCTTATCAGCGCACTTAAAACATGTATTAATGTTCTAAAGTGATAGAGGTTTCCAAACACTTGTAGTACTTACCCTATTCTTTATGGCATTCAGTTTGTGTATTTTCAAAATATAGAGCTGATATTATTATAACGGGTAGCTAAGGTCAAAGTTACAAATCTGTTTAGTATATATTTTGTCAGTAAATGGACAACATGTAAAAATAAACCATTGTTCATAATTAGCAAAATGAATATGTTTTGTTGTCATCAATGTTTTTAACCGCCTTATGCTTCATGTTTGAAAAAAGCAGGAAAAGGGTGAAAGGATAATTTGATTAACAATGTCTTTAATGTAAAGTGCTATGCTATTATATTTGGACACTCTGTCTCGTTGTAAAATAATTTGCAATTCATTTTTTTTTTGGTGAAACATTTGAAATAAAATTCATTGGTTTCATATCAGTGCATTCTAATTGCAGGATTTTAATATTCATCAAAACTGCCTTCAAGGGTCTAATGTATTAATGAATTTAATTCTACACATCAAAATGAATCTTATATTTTACACTTTCCCACATACAACTTATTAAGTCTGCAGCAGACAACTTCATAAATGTTAAGGCAAGACTATTGACAATCTTGATAAGAGGACTTTTGCCGCAATGTTTTCAACTTTATTCAGGAAGTACATTTATAGAGACTTAATTAACTCATATTTTTGCGGCTGCCTTCTGCAAATTTGTTGTATGTGGGAATGGGTTAACCCTTTCCCTCACACTTCTGCAGCAGACGACTTTGAACATATTTTGTCAAAAAATAGAAAATCTCTATAATTAAATGGATAACCTATGACTAAAAGTGTAAAACATTGTGGCAAAAGGAGAAATTGCTTGTTTTGAGCAATTTCTTCTTTTGTCACTATGTTTTTAAAAAGCTGTCTGCTGCAGAGGCATCAAAAAGCGTCTATATGAGGGAAAGGGTTAAAGGAACATTGATTTTATGGCAAACAGTGTTGATCTTGATCAGACTTTGCCTAGGCAGATCTTGTTCTACACTGGTCATAAACGTGCCAATGCCTATTTTCCTGTGTAGAGTATGAAATATAAAGATGTTATTGAAATTCAAAATCCAGACATATACTTGAAAACCAGGTGCTTGTCTTTCGCGAAATGGTATAAAAACAAAGTTTACAGCTCTATTTTACGATTTATTACGGAAAGGTCGCAGTTGCCGTTTTAAATGAAGAAAACAGTTTATAATGATTGAAAAAGAAGCAAACAAAGCCGGCAGCATGGGATCCATTAATGTTTATTACATAAGGGTGTTTCAAATCTGGCAGTTTTGAAATCTCTACCAAATTGGAAGGGATTTTACAATAGGGAACTAAAAACAAACCATATGTTAACCCTTTCTCACTTACAACAACTCTGCAGCTGAGACAGCTTTGACAGCATCTAGAGAAAAATATAAAACATCTCTTTAAATAATGATTAGTTTTAGAATAGAGTTGAAACATTGTGGCACAAGGAGAAATTAGCAGTAACTCTCCTTTTGACAGCATCTAGAGAAAAATATAAAACATCTATTTAAATAATGATTAGTTTTAGAATAGAGTTGAAAATTTTCATTGTGGCACAAGGAGAAATGAGCAGTTTCTCCTTTTGCCATTGTGTTTTCAAATGTGATCAGCTGCATTGGTGTCCGAATTAAAGCATCTGTATATGGGAAAGGATTTAAAACCTATTGTGCTGTCAAACATGCTGATTTCATGCAGCCCCAGGATTTGTCTTGAAATCCTCCAAAACTTGAGTGAACTTTGGGTGAACAGTATGGGTCATGATGAATCTGTACATTAACTCTTTCCCACATACAACAAATCTGCAGCAGACGACTTTAAAAACATCTGGATAAAAATGTGGAAAATAATATTCCTTATTACTGTATAGCTTAGGCCTTTCCTAATTGTGCAGGGGCACTTTGACGCATCTGCAGCAGACATCTTTTGAAACACGGAGAAATTTCTCTTTTTGTCACAATTTTTTCAACTCTTTCCAATATTCATACTTTCATTTATAAGTGGTATTCTATAATTTTAACTTCACCTTTTCAAAGCTGTCTGCTGCAGATTTGCTGTATGTTGGAGAGGATGTATATTTCAGGGAAATGAGGGAGAACTAAAGGGGGGGGTATAATGGGCTAAAATTTAATATCTATTCTGATGGTATATAAAAAACAAATTGAAGCCAGCCTTCATCAGCATTAATGTCACTGTTATACATTGAGGAGACTTGTGCTATAATAATTAGCTTACTCTCTTATCACTTTTGCACAAGCTACAAATCTGCAGCAGACGTGAGCTTCAAAACATATAGGTAAAAATGTGGTTATTAATTTCAATAAATCAAATAAAGTTAAAAAACAATGTGGCTATAAATGTCAAAATTGGTCCTTATGAGGAATATATCTTTTTGCCACAATAATTTCAAAAATCGTCTGCTGCAAATGTGTCTGCAATGAAGTCGGAAAGGTTTATTCAATATGTTGTAATTTAGTGAACACATTCTATCATTTAATAGATAGTTTGCTTGAATCTTCGATTGAAAGGATTTTTGCATTTTGATGTATCTCTACAGACAGTTTTTGAAAACGTTTCAGGCAAATACAAAATAAGCAATAATGAATATTTCGTTTTATTTATATAATACTCTCTTATGTTTGTATGATGTTATAAGTAGATGCAATTATTGCTTAATTTCCAAAAGTTTGCAGAACTAAATATGCTTTTCCTTCTTTCATTGTGGTGTTAAAGTGTGATATATTCCCCTGTGAAATGAATAATTACTGTTCATGAACAGTTCTTGTATAATTCATGCACAGTTCAGGTACCTGGTTCATGAACAGTTCATGGGATGTATATGAAGATAAAATGGCACACATTCTTAAAAAGTTCTTAAATATGTAGTTCTTGAACAGGTCATGAACAGTCATTAAAAAGTTCATGAATTGTTCAAGAACTGAACATTCATGAAATATTCTTGATTTTATTTTTAAACATGAACTGTTCAAGAACTTTTTCCAGTGCAAATTCATTGTGCCATTTTCTCTTCATGGATTGTTCATGAACGGTTCAAGAACTATCGCTCATGAACAGTTCTAGAACTACAGTTCATGAATAGTTCAAGAACTACTGTTCATGAACAGTTCATGAAAAGTTCATGTTCAATTGGTTGGTAACCAGTGTATGAAATAGTCTGGGTGGACCTAAGAACCAGATTTTGTACAGAAGAAATTACAGAAAGCCTGTGCAGATTATGTACAGAAAATATTCTGGTTCATTGAAACATAGTTGAACCAGAATTCAATAAAAATATTTTTTATATGAAGACAATTGGCTTCTTTCACATGTGGCAATGTGATACTTAAATAAATCACCAATATAAACTTATTGTTTATGACATAGCATAATACAATTTGCTAATTTAATAAACACTGTAACATTTAAGACATTTACCAAATGTGTCCATCAAGTTGTTCATAAGAAATTACAAAAATCTTCTCTGTGCCTTTGAAACACAACATATTTCTCCCACCAAAAAACGTAAAGGAAGTAGTAAACATTACTAACTTCTTTTTGAAGAGTTCCTGTGTTTTATGCTTAAGTTAACTCCCTTGGTATATTTCAAATTCAAGTTCAGTTCCAGTGGTATTTTTGGTTATTCTACTGGTATTCCAGTAACATAGCAGGTAACAATGAAATTTCACTGGAATTGCATTAATGTTTTTCACTAGGGCCTTTACTTTTGACAAGAAGATTTCAAAAGTTTTCACTATAATACATTTATAAGAACTTCTTTGGTTCTAGAAGTATTCTAGAATTATTCTAGAAGTGTTCTAGAAGTGATCTATAAATGTTCTTATTTCTCTATTCAGAATGGTAGTTTAAGAGATTCACACTGAGTTAAAAAGTCATTGTAATTTAATTAAATATCATTTTAAAATCAGTGATATATTTATATTAAACTTACTATTCAAGAACAGAATAAGAACTTATAGGGTTCATTAAAAGTACTTGAATTACACTTGACAGATGTTTATGAACTTGTTAAGAATTTGCCATGTTCTTCTTCAGTTCTTGAACAGTTCATGAACAAGTTTGTCTTACTGTTCATGAACTAAAGTTCTTGAACTGCGATTAAGAACTATTTAATGGCAGTTCATGAACAGTTCATAAGTGGCATGAAAAGTTCATAATTTCAAGAACAACATTTCACAGGGGTATGAACCAGTTTTGAGATGATGTTTTGTCAAAAGAAATTTTAAAAAGCAGCATGATAAAGGAATTTGAATAAAGAATAGACAACTGAATGAAGCATAATGTATCCCACAATGCACCATTGTTGATTTTGAAATTAATGTTGTCGATCATAAATTGAAATCCCCTTCTTGTTTGAAAATTAAAAGCAGGTTCTCTCCTCATAAAATTTTGCTTTAGACACCAAAAGGCCCCCTGCGAAGAATTTATTAGTCATTTGAAATAATGAACTGCTTACCTGATATGATACTTGTAACCCTTTCCCACATACAACAAATCTTCAGCAGACGACTTTGAAAACAGTGACAAAAACCTGAAAAATCCCAATTAAAGATCGCTTAATTGTTAAATAAAGTTGTTAACATTGTGGCCAAAGGAGAAATTGCTCATCATGAGCAATTTCATCTTAGGCCACAATGTTTTCAAAGTCGTCTGCTGCTATTGCGTCTGAAGGTGGTAAAGGGTTAACGCTTTCAAAAATGCAACAAATCTCCAGCAGCCGACATTGAGATAGCTAGGCAAAAACATGGACATCTCTTTTAACTCTTTTAATATAAAGTATATATTTTAATTGAATAGAGTTGAAAACATTGTAGCTAAAGGAGAGGTTGCTCATATGTCTTCAAAAGAATGTCTGCTGCAGATGCATCAGCACTGACATCTGCAAGTTGGGTAGGGTCAAGGTTGTCTGCTTTGAAGATGGCTGAGGAATTAGCAGCCAAATTCGTATATTAATACTTTTCTCACAGTGTTTTCAAATGTCATCTGCTGCCAAGGCATCAAATGAAGAACAAGGAAATAATTAACCCTTTCCCTGCACATACAACAAATCTGCAGCAGACGTCTATGAAAATATATTATCAAAAATGTGAAAAATCTCATGCTTAGTTTTCTTTGCTATTTCAAAATCATGTTCTTGTTCCATTAAGACAGTATGTTAACCCCTTTCCTAAACATACAACACATCTGAGCAGATATGACTTTGAAAATATCTAAAAATAACTATGAAAAAAATATATTACCAAATGAAAGAGTAACTATTGAATTCAATTAATTGCAACCATTGTGGCATTATGAAACAAGAGGCCCATGAGGGCCTATGCTCTACTGGTATGGTTCTTTGGTCATTTTCAATCCAGAGCATGTATGTATGGTGAAGATCGGATAGTAAATGGAGGCTCTTTTGTGTTCACAAGCTGTATTATAGCAATTTTTACAATTTCATGGGCCATAATCCAGTCTTGCATGGGCGGATCTGGCTGATTTTCAAAAGGAACCAAGCTCTCATCAATATTTAACTACTATCTAAGTTTGGTGAAGATCAGATAGTAAATGGAGCCTCTATTGTGTTCACATGCTCAATTATAGCAATTTGGACAATTTCAAGGGCCATAATCCAGTCTTGCATGGGCGGATCTGGCTGGTTTACGAAAGGAACTGAGCTCTCATGGATATCTAACTACTGTATAAGTTTGGTTGAGATACAATCAAAAGTGAAGACTGTATCGTGTTAACAAGCTCTTTTATAGCAATTTTGACCATTTCAAGGGCCATAATACAGTCATGCATGGGCAGATCTGGCTGGTTTTCGAAAGGAACCGAGCTCTTATGGATATCTAACTACTGTATAAGTTTGGTTGAGATACAATCAAAAAAGAAGACTGTATTGTGTTAACAAGCTCTTTTATAGCAATTTTGACCATTTCAAGGGCCATCATCCAGTCATGCATGGGCAGATCTGGCTGGTTTTTGAAAGGAACCGAGCTCTCATGGATATCTGACTACTGTACAAGTTTGGTTGAGATACAATCAAAAGTGAAGACTGTATCGTGTTAACAAGCTCTTTTATAGCAATTTTGACCATTTCAAGGGCCATAATCCAGTCATGCATGGGCGGATCTTGCTGGTTTTCGAAAGGAACCAAGCTCTCATGGATATCTAACTACTGTATAAGTTTAGTTCAGATACAATCAAAAGTGAAGACTGTATCGTGTTAACAAGAAATTGTTTACGGACGGACGGATGGACGCACGCACGCACGCACGCACACACGACGGACAAATCGCCACGACATAAGCCCTTCTGGCCTTTGGCCAGTAGAGCTAAAAATTGCTAAATTTCAGCTTGTGCCACAATGGTTTCAAAAGCAGTCTGCTTTCTGAGACCTCTGCAGCAGACGCCTTTTGAAAGCAAGGTGAGAAATTGCTCACATAGAGTAATAATACCTTCATTTATAGAGATTTCCTGTGTTTTTGCCTAGATGTTGTCAAAGTCGTCTGTTGCTGAGTTGTTGTATGTGGGAACCGGTTAACTGAAGGTAACGAAATCTTGGAGATAAATCTACCCAGATTACATCATTTTTGGTTTTCTTTTATTGGGGAAGATTTCCTGTTATTCATCATGCATTTAAGATTTTGAAAGGCTACCATGATAAAAACGTTTTCTTAGAGACTATCCAGGCATAGGTTACCGTCATCACATCATTACCAAATCCAAATTTGAAAGGCCAGGTACCAGCAATTAAGCCATTAACTCATTTGGGTATCTTCTGAATCTTCTTCTATTGAAAGCATGCATATTAATCCAAGTAAGTGCTACAGAATATTTATGAAATTCTAATATTGTGTGGTACTAAGAATGAATAATGGGGCATAATAGCAAGTTCTCTTTGTGTATAACTGCTTCTTTTACAACAGCATTTTCAGATGTTGTCTATGTAAAAAGTAACTATTGAGGGGGGAAACTGTTCTGAATATCTGAGAGAAAAGGGTTAATGACAGGATGACTGAAAGGCCCTTTTCTACAAACTGGTGCTTTCAGTGATGCATTGTATCAGTGTTGATTAGGATAGATTATCTCTTTCCATTTTACTATCGCTTTTTGTCCATTTTGCTACTTTATTCCGTTCGTTCTGTCTTGATGCTTTGTTCTTAGTAGCTCAGAATTTATTTTATTTTGAAATCCGTTTTGCATCCATGCTGGAATTTAGAAAGACTGCAATCTTGTTAAAATCAGTTATAATAGTTAGTGAAAACCTTATTTAATTATTTCCAACTTGCAGACGCATTTTGACACATTTGCAGCAATAATGACTTTTGAAAATATTGTGACAAATGCCAAATGAAGAAATTGCTTTCTACTCTTCCAATAATGATTCAACTGTTTTCTGCCACAGTGGCATCAAAAAATATCTTTGCTATAAAACAAAAAAATAAATGTTATACAGGAGCTATCTGTTTATGAAAGACAAAAATCTCTTCATTTTCCATT
Source organism: Serripes groenlandicus (assembly GCA_031761405.1). Taxonomy (NCBI): domain Eukaryota; kingdom Metazoa; phylum Mollusca; class Bivalvia; order Cardiida; family Cardiidae; genus Serripes; species Serripes groenlandicus. Next base: position 225,950,522 of record JASEVX010000001.1, on the reverse strand, counting down.
ATCATCTCTCTGATATATAATGCACTATTTCTATCATATTCACTGTTCAGAACATACTAAAATTTGTTTGCACCCTTTGAAAGATATCCCCCAGAAGCCGCCCAAGGTTTACCAAAAGTCACCCCCTACCCGCCTCCCCCATAGATCACATGTTAATATCTGTAACCTGAACCAGTCTTAACAGGACATCAAAGAGTCCACAGGAGCAATATGTTCTCTTCTGATGACTTGTTTGTGATAATTGAAGAAAACAAAAACCCAATTAGGGGTCTAAAGGGACAGATATGGAAACGCTATATGGGGTGTTTTAATTAACCCCAGATTTTTGGATTCTTTTTGAAAATCGCCATTGTGGGTTTTCCATAGGTCCTCTGGGGTTTTAATTAGTGCACTTTTTCCTCCATTTTAAATAACTTCTTCCGAACTCAATGATTGCTTCGAAAAAATTACAAAATCAAATCATACTTTTTAATGGTCAATTTAATGCAATATTATTATCTTCTTTTTTTTTTCAAAGAAAACCTTTCAGATACATCAAAAGGTGTCTGTAGGTGGGAAAGGGTTTGTGCGGGGGAAAAAGGAAGAAAATGGTCATTTGGAAAGTCCTGGACATGCAGTTAAATGACTTTCTTTATCAGTGATAATGACCAATGATGATAATGTTCATAATTTTGTTTTAACCCTTTCCCTCATACAACAATTCTGCAGCAGACGACTTTGAACATATTTTGTCAAAAAATAGAAAATATCTTTAATTGAATGGATAACTAAAAGTGGAAAACATTATGACAAAAGGAGAAATTGCACATAGGTGCAATAGGAGCAATTGAGCAATTACTACTTTTGCCGCAATGTTTTCAAGACTCATATGCTGCTGAGGCGTCAGAAAGCGTCTTTATGTGGGAAAGGGTTAAATGGGTACCATGTGTCCCATGTAGAGTTAACAAGTCTGCAGTGTTGATATGATTAAATGAACTGATGAATCTATTAACATTTTCCCACATACAACATTAATCTGCAGCAGACGACTTTAAAAACATACCCCATAATAATTGGAAACTTGCTCCCTTTAAATGAAAGTACAATAATTGAATAGAGTTGAAAACATGGTGACAAAACGAGAAATTGCTGAAGACAAGCAATTTCTTGTTTTGCCAGAATGTTATTAACTTTTTTCAGTATTTGTACCTACAATCATAGAGATTGTCCATAATTTTTAGTAGACATTTTCAAAGTCATCTGCTGCCGATTTGCTGTATGTGGGAAAGGGTTAAAACACATAGTACTTAGGTTAACTGGCTTTATTCATATAACTGAAATATAGCTGGAAAAACCAATTTGATCAAGTATACCAGATCAGTGATATCATCCTGCATTTCATAATTCATGCATTTTACAATCAAATCTCCCTACTATTAAATTTAAGAATAATATTCAAAAACTGAAACTTTTGGACTTATTGCAAAAATATGTGCACAATTATTAGACACTTGAAGGGTTCAAGGAAAAAGGGCAGCCAACCTATTGCCAAGTCTGTGGGGTATATTTCTGGTTTGAACCATGAAACATGGGGAGTTAATAATAGGAACGCTATTTTTACACTTTATTAAAAACTGATAAAATGATTTAATCTCTTTTTTTCAACGATAATGCTGTCATTTTTCATATTATTCTAATAAGATGGACGACGGGTGCCTGGAACGTTTTTTGACGTGTTTATGAATACTTTGTCATATTTGCGTAATGTGAAACTCTTACATGCTGAAATTATTTAATTGATTGTTTTGTATTTGAGTTGTGATTTTTTTTCCATGAAATAAAAAGGGTTGTTTGGTTTTGTAAAGAATTGGACATCAAATGAACAATGTTGACCATATTTTTGATAGAAGGAATAATAATTATTATATTTCAGTTAATTAATCAAAAGTCACAGATATGCTATTTGCTATTTTACCATCTTCACCCTTGTTTAACTGTTAACACTTTTCATGATACAGATATGATTTGACACCTTTGCTGCTGACGCCTTTTGAAAACATTGTGGGCAAAGGAGAAATTGCTTAAAACTTTCTTTTATCTACATATAACTTTCGACTCTGTATGAAAATGATTACTTCATATATCTGGATGTTATAACAAATTCTTAATTTGTGAAGAAGAATTGTCCCTGCAGATGAACTGGACGTGATATGGTTCCATTTTGCATAAGGCCTACTGTACAATTGGAGATTTCTCACATACAACAAATCTGAATAAGACGACTTTGAAAAACATAGTGACAAAAACTTTCAAAATTTCCAAGAAAGATAGCTAAACTGTTAAATAAAGCATGAACAATTTCACCTTTGGCCACAATGTTTTCAAAAGTCGTCTGCTGCTTTTGCGTAAAAAAGTGTCTGCAGGTGGGAAAGGGTTAATTGATACATTAAGGTTGATGATGATATTAAAGTAAGAAAAGGATCAATAGTTAGTTTCTGCCTTTCCCTTGACATTTTCAAAGAAATTTACCAGATGGCAAAAGAAATCATCATCATCCTCTGTTTTCACAGGAAGGGTTAAGGACTTAAAATTAGATTTTTATCAAATGTTTTTTCTTTCTGGGTTACTTTTTTTTCTTTCTCACATGTTATCATTCAACCCAGCATGTTGTTGTATTTTGACACGTGGAAAGTACCAGATGACTGAGGAAAATACTTAGAAAAAAATACGAGAAACATTATTCTTCTCAAAAATCTATTTCACTTGGGCATTTGCTATCTCTACCTTTCCCACATTCAGCAAATGGCAAATGTGCAGCCGTCGACGGTGAAAACATCAAAGTTAAACAATCGAAAATCTCCTTTGATTAAAGAATAATTACTAAATATAAAGAGTTCAAAACATAGTGGCCAAAGGAGAATTTGCTATTTTTACGCAATTTCTCCGTTAGCGGCTAACACAATGTTATCAAAGTTTTTCTTTCTTAAATGATGTCTGTAGCAGGGAAATGGTTAGAATAGTCTTCTGTGATTGTTGTATGTGGGAAAGGGTTTAAAACAACAAACCTGCAGCAGACGACTTCGAAATCTTTTAGTCATAAATTATGGAAACTCTCTATAAATAAAAGAAGAATTATTTGATAAAATTGAAAACATTGCGGCAAAAGGAGAAATGTCTCATTATGAGCAATTTCTCCATTTGTCAAAATGTTTTCAAATGTTTTCTGCTGCAGAGGAGTCAGAAAGCGTCTGTAAGTGGGAAAGGGAGAATGTAGCGTAAAGATCAGTTTACTCCCACTAATCTAGGCCTCTTTGTGACGGCTTCTTCTATTCCAAACAATATCTGGAAAAAAGTCTGCTGTTGTCATGGACTGCCTCAGTTTTGTAGTGGTAGAGCATCTTTTTTGCTTGTGGGAGGTCCCAGATTCAATCCCCGGCTGGGTCATACAAAAGACTTTAAATATCGCAGTAATTGATTTTCCACCTTAGCATTCAGAATTGTGGGTTAGCATTTCAACTATCTTGCTGGTGTCGGGATAAAACGGACCTGTAGTACCGGGTTACTTACCAATGAAACTATGTGATATAACTGAAAAATTATTGAAAGTCTTGTTAAACACCATAATAACCTGTCGCTGTCATGCCAAACTTTTCAAAAAAGGAAAGAAATTTTAATGTTTCACATACTTCATTGTACTTTATGCATATCTTTTTTTTGTATTTCCAGAAATCTGATGACAGATCACCAAGTCCAGATGATCACAGACATAACGGTAAATATTTAAATTATCTCAATTTTGATTGGTCAGGAAGAATCTCTCTACATTGAAGTATAATTTTAGAACAGTGGTGAAAACATTATGGCAAAAGTCATCTGCTGCAGATGCATTAATTCTAAAGAAAGGGTCAGTACATGAGTAGCCCCATAATTTGACCGCTTTGCTATAAAACAGTGTGATAGTGATTTACTATGTTACAAGAACCAAGACCATATTATAAGAACTCCCACCATTTTGTGTATTATTGACCATTTCATTATGATCTTTACAGCTCATATCATAACTACTAATTTCCGGCTTACACTTTGTTTTCAAAGCAGACTAACACTTTCAACAACCATGAAGACAACCATGACAACCATGAAGATGCATGTTGATGCATCTGTCTCAGAAGGTTTTTTGAAAACATTGAAGCAGAAAGCAAATTGAGGAAATAATGATTTTCCTTTTATCACAATGTTATCAACTCTATTCAACGATAATTATTCTGTTTTTAGAGATTTTCTGTATATTTTTAACCCTTTCCCACATACGATAATTCTGCAGCAGACGACTTTCAACATATTTCGTCAAAAAATGGAAAATCTCTTTAATTGAATGGATAACCTATGACTAAAAGTGGAAAATATTGTAGCAAAAGGAGAAAATTCTCATCATGAGCAATTTCTTCTTTTGTCACTATGTTTTCAAAAAGCAGTCTGCGTCTATATGAGGGAAACTGTCATCTACTGCAGTAAGGTTACAAAGTGGGAAAACTGCCTGTATGAGTTTCAGACTTGCTGATGTGTTGGTTTCAAAAGCCCCCCAGAAGTCTTCTTTTGTTACAGTACAAAATCTGTGTGAACCATGATGCGAGTAAACATTTAGTTATTGCTTATATACAAGGGTCATAATTAATTTTTATAATGGAGAACTACCTAGATAGCTCGTAAATTGAAATTAACCAAGCTCCTCACCACTTAAAGTGTAAGCAGTATTAATGGTTGGGGAATTAACTGGAACCCATTTCACAGTAAGCCATTGTTTCAATCTTCTAGAACTGAGCAGAGGTTTAAGACAAACAAAAATGTATCCTTGACCATGAGTCCAAACAAATATCTAGGCAACTGTAAATGGCTAATAATGACCCAGATTTCCTATTTTGCTTGTGATTTTCTATTTGTTTGGCCGGCAGAAGTGCTAGTAAGCACTTCAAAGATGGAAGGGGGAAAAGATGGGAAGAGAATAGGGGAATGGGGGTGGCAAGTTTATTGGTCGGGGTTAACAAGAACATGGCCAGGGGGATTGTGGGAAATCTGGTTTACATGTAAGCTAGATTAACTTTTGTTTTCTCTGAGATTCTTTCGGAAAAAATATAAGGGTGTTGTGTTTTTGCACTTTTGATTGTTCTTTACCATTCCTCTTATCATCAGCTATTTTGATTTGTGAGTTAGCATGATGAGTAATGATTTATCATCATTATCTGTAAGCCCATTACCTGTGATAATGTTTTAAGAGTTATCTGCTTTAAAAACAGCCGAGAAAACTAATGTTACATCTGAGAAATTGGAACAACGCAGTGAACAAAATGTTGAGAGAAGGTGAAATTGCTCATGTTCTGCAATATCTCCTTTGCTTAGAATTAATTTGCAGATGCCAAATGCTTTGGGAGTATCCAAAGTTTTCTGTACCAAGGGAAGGGTAGTTAAAAGCTCATCATTGAACTCAAACTAAGTTTCAGAGCCTAGTAAAGTTTATAAAAAACTTAAGGATTTTATTAAAAACCTTTGCACTTAGAACAAATATTCAGCAGACGACTTTACAACATCTTGCAAAAATAACTGCTCATTTTGAGCAATTCCCCGTTTTACCTCAGTGTTTTCAAAATTCATCTGTAACAGAAGCATCTGCAAAATAGGGAACAGGTTAACCCTTTCCCTCATACAACAATTCTGCAGCAGACGACTTTGAACATATTTTGTCAAAAAACAGAAAATCTCTATATTTGAATGGATAACCTATGACTAAAAGTGGAAGACATTGTGGCAAAAGGAGAAATTGCTCGTTTTGAGCAATTTCTTCTTTTGTCACAATGTTTCCAAAAGCCGTCTGCTGCAGAGGCATCAGAAAGTGTCTATATGAGGGAAAGGGTTAAAAATGTCAGCTCCTGTGGGTATTTGTGCCATCGGGTGTTTTAATTAAATAAATTCATCCAGCTCAAAATTTCATCAAGAATATATTATGTCAGCTTATTGCAACAGGGCAATTCCAAGAAACCAGCTAGCATGCCTAGAATTCTCACAGGATGTGCTAAGAAGTCTGGGTAATTGTTTTAATAACCACTCAACTATCATGGCTGTCACTTACAATGAAGACTGACAGTAAATCATGGAGCAACATCAGGAACAACTTGGCATAACTCTTGACCAAAACACATGCTTAGACAATCCCTTTCCTTATAGCAGGTTAAGTTAGCCCTTTCCCACTTACAACAAATATACAGTAGACAATTTTGAAAACATTTTAACAAAAGGGTAGATAGCCACACTGTTTTCAAAACTGGTCTGCAGCAGTTCTATGTAGGACATTGGCAACAAAATCAATACCAGTAGGATGCATATTTCATATTCGTTTATATGCCATCCAAACACTATGTTGTAGGTACTCAAAAGAAGCAACTTGGTGAAAAAAATATTTTGAATAACATGAAATAGCATCTGTAGCAGACGACTTGAAAAACACCAAAGTTAAAATAAAGATAATGTCTATTAATGAAGACTTAATTATTGGAATCATTTTGGCAAATGGAGAGGGAGCAATTTCTTCTTTTGCCACAATGATTTCAATTGTCAACTTAGACAATAATAGATTCTGTCCAATATGTAAAAATATCATAGAAGACGTCTATCATTTCCTATTAAAATGTCCAGCTTATTATTGTGATCTTAGAAGTAAATACATACAAGCGAAATATCAGCAGAATCCAATAATGCAGAAATTTAATATGCTCTTTAAACAAGAAAGAAAGAAGAAAAGTTAAAAAATATTGATACGTTCATATTTTATGCTATGGAGAAACGAAAAATGTTGATTATACTGAATGTATTTGTGTACGCTTTCCGTGTATGTAAAGGCCTGTGACCTTATATCAATAAATAATTTGAATTGTAAAATTTAATTGAAAATAGTCATCTGCTTCATAGGTGTCAGAGGAATCCGCTGTGGTCGAGTGGTTAGCGTCGAGGATTTGAAAACAGGTGTCCCGTGTTCAATCCCCTGTTGCGGCACAACAGTCATGGTGGAGTGCCCTTAAGCAAGGCACATTTTCTAGCCTAGTACTGGTTTGTTTACCAAGGGATCATATAAATAAGTGTACTTTCGCCGTGATATAACTGCAATAATGTTGAAAACGGCGTTAAACCCCAATAAAACATAAATCAGAGTGTCAGAATGCGCCTGTATGTGGAAAATGGTTAATTAAAAAAATAAACAAAATTTTAAGAAAGAAATGGAAATGAACGCCTAACGTGGATAAAGATCTCTATATCCCTTTTCCACATGCAACACATTTGTAGCAGACGACTTTGAAAACATAGGAGAAAATATGGAATAAAGAACAACTTTTGAATAAAGTTGAAAACATTTCAAAAGTCGTCTGCTGCAGAGGCGTCAGAATGTGTCTGTATATGGGAAAGAGATATCTGGAAAGACTTTGCATTTACTGTCAGATGGAAATTGTATGTTGTAGTTAACTGTCTTTTCTTTTGTTATCACAAGAATACGGCTGGTCTTATATAAATATATCTAGCTTTTATCGCAACATTTTTGTCCGACACAAAAATGACATGTTTATTCTTTTTTTGCATTGCTTGATGGTGCAAGCACGTATTTTGTGCCCAGATTCCATACCTACTGAGCTCCTCAGTTTTGACGGAATCCCACAATACAGCCATTATTTGTATAATTTAATGCCTCATTGCATATTCCTGTCTGTTAAGGTTTTTTGAGTACATTCAATGTTACGCTTGCATGTTCTCTGGCTTATAAAAGTTCTGTTGACCCATAACATAGGGAACAACAGCTTGTGGCATGATAAAAAGGGGGAATCTGGAAGTCTGTCAAGTCTGTTTCGAGGGAAATTGCTATAACCTGTTAACCCTTTCCCACCTACAACATATCTGCAGCCGACAACAGAGTGACAAAAACCAGAAAAATCCCCATAAAAGATAGTTTAATTGTTAAATAAAGTTGAAAACAAAGATGTCTGCTTCAGAGGTGCATGAAAGAGTCGAGAACATTTTGTAAAATAGAAGAATTGCTCACTACAAGCAATTTCCTTTCCCAAAGGTGTTTTCATTTGTTATCTGCTCTGTAAGCAGCAAAAGCTTTCTGTATCAGGAAAAATATAGCAGCTGTGAAGCTTCTTTTAAGATGTTGCCAAAAATGTAGCAGAGCAATTTCATGAATTTGCAAAATAATGGTTTAATAATAAAAACTTGGATCATTACAAATTTGATAATGGCCAATACCATTAATATCAAGATATTTTATATTAAAATGATAGGTTTTAAATAGATATTGATGAATGCAGTTATGGCAAGATAATTTTACATTTTGTTGTGTGTTATACTGTACAGCAAAATGCAAAATGGCTGCAGCTATGTCTTTTCGATAAACGTATTTACAGCATTCTGATGAATAGGACATGTGAACAGATGAAAAAATAAAATGGAGACTTAACAGAAATATATGGTTTAAGAGAAATAGCTCATTGATAGCTGCCAATTTCTCATTTTCAGACGATATTTTCACAAATGAGCCTGTGGACAAGTGGTACAAGTTGGAATTTCTGGACAGTGTAAGTTCAGATCAGCATGTGTCTCTGCACAGTCAAAACAGAATCTGCACAAGTTGACACAAGCTTCTAACCTAAGATTCTGTAACTTGCATGTGAACTTTGGAAATTGATGAGACTGCTAATGCACAGGCTGATCTGGAGCTGCACTGTCCACTAAAGCCAGTTTGTACCTTTTCCCGTGGAAAAGCTAAAGTAGTCTTTAATGCAAGTACTGTTGTACAATACAGAAAGGTTTTTACTCTGACACAGGTTTTATAGACTTAGCATGAGATCTACCATTTTGCAATCACATCAAAACAGGAACATGTGAAATCACAGAGAATAGAACTGGTGGCAAGAAGGAAAACAACAAAAATACAACAAAAACAAACAGGCAATAAAAAAACACCATTTTACGATGGATGTCTGATTCTTATCTGGCCATTATGCCCAATACGCTTTATCTGGTGAATCACACATTAGGCGCCAAGTTCATTGTTTTCCCTGGATGTAGATTCAAGCCAACAATGGGCTTATTGTTAATACTTTCCCACAAACATCACATTTGCAGCAGCCGGACTTTGAAAACATCCAGGTAAAAATGTTGAAAAATCTATATAATTTAATGAAAATGTAAGTATTAAATGGAGTTGGAAACATTGTGGCAAATAGAGAAATTCCTCGTTATGAGCAATTTCTCCATTATGTTGCCTCAATGTTTTAAAAAGTCATCTGCAACAAAAGTGTCAGAATAGTTCTGCAAGTTGGAAAGGGTTAACACTTTACCCCCATAAATCTTACATGTTGGTGACTTAATGCTAAGCTATTGTAACTTCAGCCTGACAGAAGATGCAAATCTTGATGTGTTCAAAAATTCTTGCACTTTTTTCCCCCAAATTTCTTAAAACAAAACCACAAAAAACATTGATTACACCTACTTGTCGTATTATTTATTGGGATATCATGATGATAGAGGGATATAGGTAAAACACATCCCCTTGTGGAAACCAGGAGATTTAGATAAGAAAATCATTCACCACTTTCTCCAACACTCATGAAACCCACCCACATTGGGTCTACCTGATATTTGTCTTGACATCCAACATCTAGGCTCTTGTTTTTATGACCAACTCCATGGTGAAGTTGTTAATGTGTTCATGTGTAATAAGGTTTGATCCCAGGTTGGGTCATACCAAAGACTTGTAGAATGGTAGTACTACCAGCTTTCTTCCTTGGCACTCAGGCTTGGTGAGATAGCATCATGAATGACCAAAGACTTGTAGAGATTGTAGTATTGGCGGCTGTCCTCTTTGGAACTCAGGCTTAGCGAGATAGTATTATATATGACCAAAGACTTGTAGAATTGTAGTAATGGCGGCTTTTCTCCTTGGTACTCAGGCTTGGCGAGATAGCATTATGAATGACCAAAGACTTGGCGGTTGTCCTCTTTGGCACTGAGGCTTGGCAAGAAAGCATCATGAATGACCAAAGACTTGTAGAATTGTAGTAATGGCGGCTTTTCTCCTTGGTACTCAGGCTTGGCGAGATAGCATTATGAATGACCCAAGACTTGGCGGTTGTCCTCTTTGGCACTGAGGCTTGGCAAGAAAGCATCATGAATGACCAAAGACTTGTAGAATTGTAGTAATGGCGGCGTTCATCCTTGGTACTCAGACTTGGCCAGATAGCATTATGAATGACCAAAGACTTGTAAAATTGTAGTAATGGTGGAGTCATCCTTGGTACTCGGGCTTGGCCAGATAGCATTATGATTGACCAAAGACTTGTAGAATTGTAGTGATGGCGGCTTTTCTCCTTGGTACTCAGGCATGGCGAGATAGCATTGTTCTTAATCTTGTTACATTTTTACAGAAGGCTTATTATATGCCGCCTATTGTATCCCTTTACCTCTTAAAACAAAACTGCAGCAGATGATTTTGAAAACATATTCAAGGCAAAAATATGGAAAATCTTTATCAACATAAGTATCTTTATTGAATAGAGCTGTAAAGTTTGTGTCAAAAGGAGAAATTGCCTATAATGAGCTAGTTCTCCTTTTGCCACAATGTTTTCATAGATGGTCTACTTATGGATAAGGGTTAGATCAATCACCGTGAACTTCCCATATTTTTTCTCACCCCAAAGAAATATTTTTGACATTCCAGAACAGTTGTTTCTAGCCCTCCGTGTTGTCACTCATAAAGGGAGATAATTAATGAAGAATGTGATTTTGCTAATTTGAATACAAGGGATACATGAATACCTATCACCCAACATTAGGCTTAACGTTGTTACAATGGCCTCATGACAGACTTTGAAGGTTTATTAGCACATTGAGGAATGTATACAGATACTACTGAACTATGGGGGCAGTTGTTTTTTTGTTTGTCGGAAACATTTATTTTTTTATCTTTGTAAAAAATGGGAGATGTTGTTGGCATTGTTAAAGCATTTCCTGTTGGTTTGTTACGCTTTTGTGATTTTAACTGTTGTTATTTTTTTTCCCGCTTAAAAGAAATATGCAGCAGACGCCTTTGAAAACACCCAGGCAAAAATCTGGAAAAACTATGAATCAAATTATAACTATTGATTAGATTTGAAAACATTTTGGCAAATGGAGAAATGAGCAATTTTATTGCTTTGCCACTATGTTTTCAATAGTGGACTGCTGCAGAGGTTTCAAAAAGCGCCTGTTTGTGGGAAAGGGTTAAAGCGTGATCTGATGTTTATTTATAGTCCTTGTCCTTTGGACACATTCTGAGAAATAAAAACAAACATCTGGAAAAATGGAAATAAAATTATGATTTTAATGTCTTTCACACATGTTTAGCATCTGAAGCAGACAATTGTAGCCCTAACATTTACAGCTCTTCGCTTAATATTCTTCCAATTATAGAGCAATTTCTCCTTTTCCTACAATGTCTTCATTAGTCGTCTGATGCAGATGTGTCAAAATGTGTATGCAAGTTGGAAAGAGTAAATTATTGACTTCATTTACCTACTGCATTAATTTTAGATTTAGATCAATCTTTATAGATAGGCACTTCCTGTTTAAATCAAAGATATTTTAGGGATAAAATTGTTATGTTTGATATCTGAGTGATATCTCCCGAATTTTCTTCTTGAAGCAATCAAGTTGAAAGAGACCATTCAATAGATATGTTATTTTAAATATTTCCCACTTGCAGATGACAATTTCTCTTTTTCTCACAATGTTTTCTGAAGTAGTCTGCTGTAACAGCGTCTCAAATCATCAGTAGCAGGGAAAGGGTGAAGATTTTCACGGAAATATCAATTAAACACGCCTGGATGTCTGCACCCAAGTGTTTGAAACTGTTGATCACTTTTACAAGTGTTTTACTTTTTCAAACAATTGTAGCCTTTTTATCATTAATTTATCTCACTTGTGCTTCATTTCCAAGCACTTCCTGGTACAATTCTGTAATCCTTATTTTCCTCTCTGAGCTTTGTTTAACCCTTTCCTACTTTCAGATGTATTATGACCCATCTGAAGCAGACGACCTTTGAAATCATTGTGTTAAAAGGAGAAATTGCTCATAATCAGCAATTTTCGCCTTTTGCCAAAAATGTTGCAATTTCAACTCAATTCAAAAATCATACTTGCACTCAAATTTTCCTAATTTTAGTCTAGATCTTTTTTAAAGTCGTCACAGCTGCAGATTTGTTGTAAATGGGAAATGGCTAAAGTTGTCTTTTCTTTGGGGACCTGTTTTCACTAAAGCTTTTGAAACTGGATGATATTTTAGCTAATTCTGTTTCACCCTTTGTTCATATGTCTTGTAGGTTCATTTTATCATTGCCAACGTCAGTTGGTTGGTCAGCCAGTATGAACATTATGACCTTTTTTGAGTTAACTGCTTCATTTTAAATGTATTTAAAGGGATCTTGGACAGTCGTGTAAATCATGAATTATGAATGTGCATTACATAATTCTGAATATGATCACTGTTCTGGTGATCTAGAGTTCTCTCCCCTTTAACTTAAACTGTTTATAGCCGATTAACCTTTTACCCACATACACCAAATCTGCAACAGAAAATATCTGAGCAAAAAGATGGATAATCTCTCCCTTTTCCTCATATAGACGGTTTCTGACGCCTCTGCAGCAGATGGTATTTGAAAACATAGTGACAAAAGAAGAAATTGCTCAAAACGAGCTCTTTAGAAACAATGTTTTCCACTTTTAGTCATGGTAACGTTATCCATTTAATTATAGAGATTTTCTATTTTTTGACAAAATATGTTCAGTCGTCTGCTGCAGAATTGTAGTATGAGGGAAAGGGTTAACAAGAGCCAGGAATGAAAGGGTTTATTTCTATTGCAAGTTCTTGATGTAAGACATTCAAATAATTACCAATGCTTTATTACAGACATATTATATGTATTTAAGTCTTTCATTTTGAAGAACTTGCACTGACAGCCTCTATTAATGACCCTTTAAAAGCTAACTTTAAAGGGAAACTCCTTTCATTTTGCGCTGAACTTTCCTCAGGTTAAACTTTGACCTCTTGGATCATCCTTACCCATAATGCAACATTTTCTTTTAATCCTCGAAATGGATAATTTTAAAAACAATATATTGGTAATCAGAAAGTCTAGATAGAGCTCATGATGAGCAATTTCTCCTTTTGCCACAATGTTTTCAACTCTATTTACCAATAAAACTCTCATTTATGGAGATTTTTCATGCTTTCAAAGTCTTCTGCTGCAGATTTGCTGTTTATGGGAAAGGGGTCAATAAAAGGGCTCATCACTCCGAAATTGTGTTTTGATTTCATAATTCCTCTGTTCCACACCATTATACTGTTTTCCCACATTACAATGTGGGCATTGTCTGTGTGAAGTATCAATTACAAATAAAGACAGCCAGGATCAAAGCACTGCTAGATTTAGAGTAATCAGACTGGTGCCAATCCACAAGTGCGTCAAGTTGGCCGCAGTAGTCTGCTTTTACAGTCAATTGAAATAAAAAAAAATATAACAAAATTACCAAGTTATTTGCTAGGAACTTTAAAGATAGAAACAAATTAGTTATATATATATTAACCCTTTCCCTCATATAGAAGCTTTCTTTGCTTCTGCAGCAGATGGCTTTTTGAAAACATAGTGACAAAAGAAGAAATTGCACAAAACATGCAATTTCTTCTTTTGTCAAAATGTTTTCCACTTTTTGTCATAGGTTATCCATTAAATTATGGAGATTTTCTATTTTTTGAGGGCAAAATATGTTCAAAGTCATCTGCTGCAGAATTGTCGTATGAGGGAAAGGGTTAACTCATTATCTGATACAATTTTTTTATAAGATTCCTTAATGTCATTGAAATTTTGTAAAAAAATAAATTGTTTCATCATTTCATTATTTTGCAGCAACTTTATGTCAAGTAGAATTTTTATGAATCGGCTTGAGAAATATAAAAAATGTCACGTAAAACCAGTCTCGCATATTGTTGCCGAGCAATAAAGAGCAATGTGTCTATATGATGACTCAAAAGGAATGCCAAATGAACATGAAAGGCAGCATTAAAGAGATGAGATAAAAAACCTCAATTTCGTTATGTTTCTCTCATTTTTTACAAAAGCTTACAATACCATTAAGTAGCAGATTTGTGCGGAAAACAGCAATTTATGGAATTATAGACTGAAGAGGTTGATTGTCAATATCACTTAGACGGGAGTCAAGAGTTTGCTGTGTTCAAGTGTATTATCGTTACTTATTTCCGTAACAACAAATATACGCCATTGTTCCGCGCTTTCTCACCACTTCACGCCTATGGTACGGCCTATTAAATGAAGCAATAACTATTACGAAGTTTGATTGTATTGGCTTATGAAAGCAACATAATTAGTGGAATATATGTGCTTTATAGCAGTAGTTAAGTCCTTTTCCCACACGTAAACCTGAATTTCTTGATAGTAGAAGGAGCCTTGACTGCAATATTACACTATACATCTTGGTAAATAGTTTTGGATTAAATTCTTCTCGCTTTCACATGGAAAATATAGTTCCGTCATTATGAAAGGATTTGGTAAAAAGATTAAAAAAATGCCTATGTATATCCCCCTTGTGGTAAATGTTTTATTGGATTTAAATCAAACTTCTATTTCTGCTGAGAAATGGAAGTTAACCCTTCCCTTTCCCAATTGCAGACACATCTGCAGTAGATGCCTTTTGAAAACATTTTGGCAAAAGGAGATGATTACTCATGATGAGCATTATTTTTCCCAATGCATGTTGGAAAGGGTAAATGATGACAATGGTGACTGAGGAAAGTCAGGTGATTAATTATAGCATATTTGCAAGAGTTGTCACCCTTGAAAACATTGTGACAAAAGTAGAAATTGTAATAATAAGCAATTACTACTTTTTCTACAATGTTTTCAACTCAATTGTTATACTCTCGTTTGCAGAGGTTTTACATATATGTTTGCCTAGATTTTTTCAGATGCAATTTTGCTGCAGATTTGTTGTATGTGAAAAGGTGTCTTAACCCTTTCCCTCATACGACAATTCTGCAGCAGACGACTTTGAACATATTTTGTCAAAAAGTAGAAAACATTCTGTCCAAAGGAGAAATTGCTCGTTTTGGGCAATTTCTTCTTTTGTCACTATGTTTTCAAAAAGCTGTCTGCTGCAGAGGCGTCGGAAAGCGTCTTTATGAGGGTTAGGGTTAACAGTAGGAAATACAGATGCCCGCAACCGCTGGATTTAAGTTCATTTTTTTCCTCAATATGTACAAATTCTATCACATTGTGGCTGCACATGTGTTTCATTTATTTTATGAGATTTTTGCAAGGTTAATGGTGCTAAATTATAAATTAAATTTTTTTTTATGAGTATTTGGCCACACTTGCTCTTGTTATCCTAATCTTCTTGTTTCTGCTGATGTGGAGATTTCATTCTTAGTGCAAAAAAGTTGTGATTGTGTCTTTCAAAAGCCTTATCGTGTGAGTTTAGAAGTGAAGTGTTCTAATTACATGTTTTAATGATTAATCCATCTACAGCAGACAACATCGGAAAACATTTTAGCAAAAGAAGAAATCTGATTAAATGAGCACTTTCTTACTTTTGCCATATTGTTTTCAACTCTTTAATTAATTAAACTCTAAGATTATTGAATAAAGATAAAATAATTGTGGCCAAAGCAGAAAATTTCTTATTATGAGCAAATCCACCTTATGCCACATTGTTTTCAAAAATCATCCACTGCAGATGCGTCAAGTGGTGTCTGCATGTTGTAAATTGTTAAT
Source organism: Serripes groenlandicus (assembly GCA_031761405.1). Taxonomy (NCBI): domain Eukaryota; kingdom Metazoa; phylum Mollusca; class Bivalvia; order Cardiida; family Cardiidae; genus Serripes; species Serripes groenlandicus. The sequence continues at coordinate 225,934,680 of JASEVX010000001.1, read as the reverse complement.
AACACTGATGGCTTTTTGTGATCACTTTTACAACAGGGCTCCATGATTAAGCACAATAGCTGATGTCAGTGCAAAGCCATTTTGAGCTTAATTTACATTTCTTTAATTGCAGTTTTACACAATACTTCAAGTCAATCTTTGACGGAGATGGAAACAATAGTGTACCGCCTATTTAGTTTTGACAAAAAAATAAAAGAAATATCGCTGATTATGCCCTTTTGATCATGTCCATGGGTGTATCAACAGCAGAGAGAAAATTCATTCATAAAAATTAAACCCTTTCCCACTCAAAGGAAATCTACTGCAGACAATTTTAAAAACATTTTGGCAAATTATGAATGAAAGTAAGTTAGTTGAGTATTAAATGCTGTTTAAATAAATCTGTGGCAATTGTAGAAATTGCTTATTATTATCTATTTCTTCTTTTGCCACAAACTTTTCCAAAGTCGTCTGCTTCAGATTCATCGAAGTGCGTCTGCATGTGGAAAAAGGTTAACAATTGAACTTGTATGTTGACTTCCAAAGATAATAGGTGATTGTGATGGTTTACCCTTATCCTGATGGGGACGTGTTCACCTTTCAAATTCTAATATATTGTGTAAAAAAGAAGCAATATTGGCAAAACTTCAGGAAAACATACACTGTCTGTTAGTCTCTACATCTGTACTGTCAATATAATTACTTAAATTCAAGCTCCAGTTACATGTTTTCTATTAATCCTTTCTCACTTTCAGATGCATATGCAGCAGACAACTTTTTACAACATTGTGGCAGAAGAGAAATTGCTCATCATGAACAATTTCTTCTTTATTTGCCACACTGTTTTCAAATCTATTCACTAATTACATGTTCATTTATAGAGATGTTCCAGATCTTTGACTAAATGTTTTCTAAGTCATCTTCAGATTTTTTGTATGTGGGAAAGGGTTAAGAATTAAAAAAAAAGTTTTAAAACTCTTTTGTTTACCCTTTAAAGATGTTTAAATGACTTGACACTTCACATAAAAGGTATCATACTACATGATTTCACAATGGATGTATCCAAATGAGCAGAGGGCGGATGGTTTTCGAACCCATTGCCTTTATCACTTCAGTGAACACATTGAGACCTCCATTGGTAATTGTTTTTGACCTTAATTCTCTTGTTCTTGCAGATATTTAAGGACTTGTTTGAATAGTATTTACCGTAACTCTCTGTTGTTTTGTAGTTTAGTTGTCTGACATGGTTTGGGTTTGTTGGTTTATTAACCCTTTCCCGCATACAACAAATGTACAGCAGACAACTTTGAAAACATAGTGAAAAAATCCTGAAAAATCTCCATAAAAGATAGCTTAATTGTTAAATAATGTTGAAAACATTGTGGCCAAAGGAGAAATTGTTCATCATGAGCATTTTCAACTTTGGCCACAGTGTTTTCAAAAGTCATCTGCTGCTTATGCATCAAAATGCATCTTCAGGTGGGAAAGGGTAAACAGTTCAATAATAATTGTTTATATTTGAAATCATGACCAAACAAGAGATGTATGCCACTGTTGTTCTAGCTATCAAATTTGTCTTGTCAATCTAGTTTTTTGAAGTTCCCTGACATTTATTGAACTAACTGATTATTTCCTTCTCAAAATAATTCACAGGAAGCATTAAAAAAGAGGCATATCATGTATATAGGCTTCCAATTCATCACAGCTTGACAGACGGATGGAAAATGTTCACCAATGACCCTGAATTTGGTGTATTAGTGATAAAGGTGTTTGACCTCTTTATAACAACAGAAAGACTATAGTTATTGTTCTATCCTGATGAAAGAGCTTTAACTTGATTAACAGAATATCTAAATGGATAATCCCTCTGTTGGTGAAGATATGTTTTGTATGATCTTTAATCTATTTCACACTCAATTAAGAAATTAAAAGATTATTTCAGTTATTGAACTAGGGGACATTTAAGGTCGAAACACTAATCCCTCGATAAATAAGGGTCCTCATGATCAGAGAATAATCCATAAGACCTGGAGGTTCCAAGTTGAATTCTTTTACTGAGTCAGTAATACTTCCAGTTCTGTCAGTTTATACTTCATCCTGACAACTTCTGCAAATATTTATCATGTAAAAATGTTAGCAATTGCATATTAAATAACCAGAAATCAAAGCGAGAAAAGACAATGATGTTCAAGGGGACAGATTAATTTGATGTGACAAGACAGATTAGATCGGTTTGATAACTATCATTGCACCTGTCGTGTTTGTTTTGATACCAAAATTGGCTTAAAGTTCTTACAATTTAGGATGCTCAAATGATTTAACCTAATATGCTGCTTTCATAACATCTGAGGAAAATATTCTACATCTCAAAAAGTTGATACATAGTTGAAAACATTGTTGAAAAAGGAGAAATTGCTCATTTTGAAAAGTGGTATTATGTTAAGATGACATTCTTCATCACGGATAATAATGACACATGAAAAAGATAATGATTTGAGATATTTTGTGAGGAAAAAAGATTGAAAAGTATCTCTAAAATTCAAACAATTGCCTATTATAAATATAAACAATAAATTCACTTTGAAAAAGAATTTGATAGAGGGTGGCATTAATTAAATAAGAATTTATATAGAAAAGTACAAAAAAAAAGGAAAAAATTGTTTTGCCATAGGCGAAGGTAATATAATTAATGAAACAAAAACAAAAGTGAGGATAGATCCTTTTTAATATATTTTGAAGCGAAATTCAGGGGTGTTACCAATTAGAAAAGATTAATTTTATGTAGAAGTTAAAACCTTTTTGCTGCCAGCTATTTTAGATTGTGGGGAAATGTAGCAAAATTCACACAGTAAAGGGCTTATCATGAGGCTCATAAAAAAAATAAGAAATGATATAACCCTGCATTGTTGCATCCATGAACTGATCATGCTTGTTCATGATATTATATAAAAAGTATTCTTGCAATTTGTATCTTAATCCATTTAATTAAATTGTGCTAATTCAAGGCTTGTAACAAATTTCCATCTTGCATATGCACACACATTTGGACGTGATTGCAGCAGATGACTTTTGAAAATGGAGTCATTGCTCATTATCAGCAATTTCTTTCTTTTTTTGCCAAAATGTCTATTCAATTATTATACAGTCGAACCTGTGCTAAAGACCTTGTTAAGACCACCTGTGAATAAAGACCAGATTGCTCACTTCCCAATTGTGGTCTTTAAACACAGGTTTGACGGTACTTTCATTTATTTTTCCATATTATTGACAAAATGTTTTCAAAGTGAACTGCTGCAGAATACATTTGTTGTAATAGGGAAAGAGTAAATTATGCCAATTTGGTCCTTTACAGCCATATTACACATGTTTTTTACTTATCCAACATTTGTTTTCGGTTACTCCATTTTCTCAAAGTTTTGGTTTAACTTGTTCAGATTTTCCAAGCTCTTCTTCAGCGTTTTGTTTATGCATTTGTATTATGAAAGTCTTACATATGAGTGAACAGGATTAAAGGTTAGGTTACCCTTACTAACTGTTAAGTAATTAAAACTCATAAATTTGATTGTTCAGAAGAAATAATTAAATAAACTTGTTACAATGATAACCTCAATTGTGAAAAAGATTTAAAACAATATAACAATGAGGTTAAAATATTGTTTCCTTTCATCTGTTAAACAATGCGACAAAAGAACAGGAAGTGTCAAGCAAATTCAATATTACCTTTTTGGCCACCCATAATTACGCCTCGACAAATTAGACAAAGTCCGTCCACCGCCAGGGATAGAGATCATACCAGTTGTGTTATGTTGCCCTCACCGCCCTTTTCATCAAGGTCACAAACAATAAAAAACAATAGATGCAACATCTTTAAACCACCTTTTCCCTCATACAACAAATCTTCAGCAGATGACCGAAAAGATTAACCCTTTCCCTCATATAGACGCTTTCTGACGCCTCTGCAGCAGACGGCTCTTTGGAAACAAAACGTGCAATTTCTCCTTTTGCCACAATGTTTTCCACTTTTAGTCATAGGTTATCCATTCAATTATGGAGATTATCTATGTTTTGACAAAATACGTTTAAAGTCGTCTGCTGCAGAATTGCTGTATGAGGGAAAGGGTTAAAGCAGACGGCATTTTGAAAACATAGTGACAAAAGAAGAAATTGCACAGAACGTGCAATTTCTCCTTTTGTCACAATGTTTTCCACTTTTAGTCATAGGTTATCCATCTGAGTTGAAAAGATTGTGGTCAGAGGGGAAATTGCTCATAATGAAGAATTTCTTGTTTTGCAAAATTTAATAATGGTATCAATTTTAAAACTGTTTGCTGTATGCAGGTGGGTCAAGATGTAGGAAAATGTTAACCCTTTCCCTCATACGGCATTTCTGCAGCAGACGACTTTGAACGTATTTTGTCAAAAAATAGAAAATCTCCTTATTGAATGGATAACCTATGACAAAAAGTGGAAAACATTGTGGCAAAAGGAGAAATTGCACGTTTTGTGCAATTTCTTCTTTTGTCACTATGTTTTCAAAAAGCCGTCTGCTGCAGAGGCGTCAGAAAGCGTCTATATGAGGGAAAGGGTTAACTCCCATTATGCAATTCAACCATGTTTTTAATTGCATAACAACAACAACCTATCAAAATAATGGATACTACATGTATCTAGGATGTTACAATTTCATTTTAAAAAACATTTGCACATTTTGAAAAAAGTTTGCAATTCCCAAATGAATGCGATAGTAGCAAAATAAAGAACACATGCCTTTAACCCTTTTCCACATGTTGACGCTTTCTGACGCCTCTGCAGCATACGAAATTTGAAAACATTATGGCAAATGGATAAATTGCTCATTACGAGCAATCTTGTCATTTGCCACAATGTTTTCAACTCTATTCAATAATTATACTTTCAGTTACACAGAATGCTCATGTTTTATTGTTGATGTTTTCAAAGTCGTCTGCTGCACATTTGTTATACATGGGACATGGTTAATGTGTGACAAACAGTGATAAAGAATGACCATATGTCTTGGCAGGCGGTTAAACAATCTTCCTTTGAACATGGCTGGCCTTGGTTCCCTCAAGGGTGTAGGTCAACCAGCAAAGTCTCCCTGAAAAAAACACAATCATCAGTAAGACAATGGGGAGGGGCCAGGAAAGAGAATGACTGTATTCTTTATCTCTTTCCCACATACAAGAAATCTGAAGCAGCCGACTTTTAGTGGAAATTTAACCTCTATGAATTAATCTATCATTATTGAATAACTGTGGCAAAAGGAGAAATTACTCATCATGATGAATTTCTCCTTTTGCCACAATTTTTTCAAAAGCTGTCTGCTGCAGATGCATTAATTAATCCTTTACCGCTTGCAGACGCATTATGAATTATCTGCAACAGATGAATTTTGAAAACATTGTGGCCGAAGAAGAATTTGCTCACAAGGAGCGATATCTACTCTTGCCACAATGTTTTCAACTTTTATTCAATAATGATACTTTTATTTATGGATATTTTCTTTATTTTTATCTCGATAAATTTAAAAGTCGACTGCTGGGATCTTGTTGTATGTGGGAAAGGGATCAAATGTAACTGCATGTTGGATGGAGATAATTAACCTTGTTCTTCTTAAGTCATGATAAGTGTCATTGTTTGATGTTTTGTCCCCGGGTTGTTTTCATGCAATATATGACCAATCAAAACTAAGTAAGATAACATAATTTTCTTCTTGTTTCCTATGAAATTAGCCGACTTCATATTTAGTTTTAAAAGCAGAAGACCCTAAAAATACTATATCAGGTAAACAGATAAATTATTTTGTCAATGGAAAATGAAGTGAATTTTGTCCGGATTACTATCGAGTGTACTCTGGCCGACAAACAACAAGACAAGAGTCCAGGGCCGAAAGATTCCTGTCTACAGAGGTTTGTTTCACTTGAAGAGTCACACAGGGAGCACCCAGTAATTAGAGGGCTCTCTGAGTTCCTGTGATACCAAGGGTTCAACAAGGTGAAACACAGTCCCGTGCCCTCATCAAACACGCTTTATTGTCCTTTTGGATTTACCCCCTTTCCCACATACAACAAATCTTTAGCAGACGACGACCTGGAAAAGTTCTAGGCAAGATTCGAAAGTCTCTGTAAATGAAAGAAAAGTTAGTTAGAATAGAGTTAATAGCATTGTGGCAAAAGGGGATTACCTTGCTCGTTATGAACAGTTTCTCCTATTATCACAATGTTTTCAAAAGTTGTGTTCATTGGAAAGGGAACATCTGAAACATTATTTTTTTGCTATTTTCCAAGCAATTTTTCATTTTTCCTACTACTTTTCAGAACTCATCAGAACTCATCTTTTGTATGACTCAAAAGAGCCTTTGAAACAACTCAACAACCTGTTTTTGATTTTCTCAAATTTGTCTTTAATTAGTAACTACAAAGGAGGTAGAGGGAGGGGTATACAAACCACCATTTTATAGAGAGACAAACTTTTTTATTAGCACTTGGGAGTGGATTAACCCCGATTAATGTGGATTTACACATAGAAGGCTGTTTTAAGATTAATGAAATGATTATCTGGTTAATACTAACAACATTAAATAAGACAGGGAAGTGGCAGATTTTCACTCTAATTGCCCTTTAGTGCAAGAACTACGGCAATTATTTGATGTTTCATAGTAGGGTTCATAGTCTTTTGCTTGGAAGCGGAAATTAAATAATCTTGTCAACAAACTTACTGCTCTTCAAAATGATTTCTTTTACAGAAGTGATTGAATCATAGCTTTCTTGACATACTGGAACTATAGCTCTGATTACTGAACATCCTTTCATGAGTCATGACCTCAAACTGTGATAGCTCAGAGACGGTAAAGACGAGGGACGTGAGCTTAAGCTCTTATTATTCAACAGCCTTCATGGTTCACGTCCTCGACATGCAATAGCTCAGTTGAGAAAGATGAGGGATGTGAGCTTAAGCTCTTATTATTGAACAGCCTTTCATGGTTCACGTCCTCGACATGCGATAGCTCAGTCGATAAAGACGAGGGCTAGCAATCTAAGGACGTGAGCTTAAGCTCTAATTATTCAACAGCATTTCATTGTTCACGTCCTCAACATGCGATAGCGCAGTCGATAAAGAGGAGAGCTAGCAATCTAGGGACGTGAGCTTAAACTCTAATTAATCAACAGCCTTTCATGGTTCATGTCCTCGAAATGCCATTATCTCAGTCGTTAAAGATGGGTTATAGCAATCTAGGGACTTGAGCTTAAGCTCTGATAACTAAACAGCCTTTCATGGGTCATGTTGTTCAACTATGATAGCTCAGTCAGAAAGGATATGGGCTATCATCAATCCAGGGACATGAGCTTAAGCTCTGATAACTAAACAGCCTTTCATGGGTCATGTTGTTCAACTATGATAGCTCAGTCAGAAAGGATATGGGCTATCATCAATCCAGGGATAAAAGGAAAAGGTAACTTACCTAATGCATGATCTATAGATTGAAATCAATTATTTCTCCTGAATCTTGACTCAATAAGAGATTGTTATAAATGACCCTTTTATAATAAATGAAATAATTCTGTGTAAAAAAACTGGTTTTACTTTTCTCTTACCTAATAGGATATTTTAATCGTTGTCTGCCTTTCAACATCCGAAGGAAAATTAACCCTTTCCCTCATACGGCAATTCTGCAGCAGACGACTTTGAACGTATTTTGTCAAATAAAAGAAAATCTCCATAATTGAATGGATAACCTATGACAAAAAGTGGAAAACATTGTGGCAAAACAAGAAATTGCACGTTTTGTGCAATTTCTTCTTTTGTCACTATGTTTTCAAAGCTGTCTGCTGCAGAGGCGTCAGAAAGCGTCTATATGAGGGAAAGGGTTAAACCTTAAAGCGTAATATGATCTGGAGATTGAAGACATTAAAGGAAACTTGAGCAATTTGTATACTGTCCACAATGTTTCAAATGTCTTCAAAAATTGTCTTTATAAAGGAAATGGTTCAGTGAAACATATTTGAAAAAAAACTTTGGTTTGATTTAATTACAAAGCATGGGTGCTATGAATTATCCCTTATAAAGACGATTAACCCTTTCCTACATGCAACAAGTCTGCAGCAGACGATTTTGAAAACATAGTGACAAAAACCTGAAAAATCTCCATAAAAGATAGCTAATATAATTGTTAAATAAAGTTGAAAACATTGTGGCCAAGGGTGAAATTACTCATCATGAGCATTTTCACCTTTGGCCACAATGTTTTCAAAACCGTCTGCTGCTATTGCGTCAAAATGCGTCTGCAGTCGGGCAAGGGTTAACCCTTTCCTACATGCAACATGTCTGCAGCAGATGCCATCCAAAAAATGTAGTCAGAAATATTGATTATCTCTAAAAATGAAAGTTACAGACTTAATAACGGTTTCAGGGTTGGAGAAATTACTCAAAACAAACAATTTTCCTTTTGCAACATTGTTTAAAAAAGTTGTCTGCTGCAGATGGGTCAAAATGTGCTTGCATGTGGAAAAGTGTTAAGGTAAAAAATTACATAGGGTGATTTATATTATGAAATGTGTATTTTGAATGTATGGCGCCTTTCATATGACAATTGTGCAATTTCTTTTAATCTGTATTGTAAAGCGTACAATGAAAAAATAATTTGAATGCAATTGTTGTTGCTTTTCTATTATTACATGATAACTAGAAGTATTTTGAATGTATATCTGATTTATCTGCTTTTAAGTATCTGATGAAAAAAATGTAAAATGCAAACATTGCAAGATAAATTTAATATAGAGGTGATATATATATTTAAGGAATTTCTCCTTTTTCCATAATGCTTTCCAAAGCCATATGCTGCAACAGCATCCAATGTAGTCTGATCAAGCAAAGGGTATTTCCCACATACAACAAATCTGCAGCAGACGACTTTGAAAACTTCTAGGCAAAAATATGGAAAATTGCTATAACTGAAGGTGCAATTGATGAAAAAAGTGAAAAACATTTTGGCAAATGGAGAAATTGCTTGTTTTGAGCAATTTCTTCTTTTGTCGCCATGTTTTCAAAAGTCATCTGCTGCTATTGCTTCAAAATGGGTCTGCAGGTGGGAAAGGGTTAAAGCAAAAAGGTCACAAATCTTAGGACTTATGAACCTATTCAACTCTAAAAGTAATATCCGGGTGTTTAACCCTTTCCCACATACAACTAATCTGCAGCAGACATCTTTGAAAACCTCTTGGTAAAAATAAAAATAAAAATATATAAATAGATGTATAATAATAATTGAATAGAGATAAAAAACAATAATGAGCAATATCTCCTGTTGCCACAATGTTGACTTTCAATGTTTCCCAAATTCGTCTTATTTAGATGCATCAAAATGCATCTCGAGGGCTTGGCGTGAAACGGAAATGTAACTAAAATTGGTATTTTATTACCAAGGTTAATCTCCTCGCCATTAAAGTCTTTAAAAGCATTAAAACATTTTTCTTGGTAAACAATGGAAATTTAGGTGCCATTGCTCGTTTTGAGCAATGGCACCTAACTTTGCATTGTTTACAAAGGGGTCAAAATTGCCCCTAAATCAGGGTTTTCAAAATAGGTTTTTAGTTACAACCGATTCACGCCAAGCTCTCGAATTCTGCAAGTGGGAAAAGGTTATTTTATAAACCCACAACACCTATTTAATCATATCTTTTTAAAAAAAGAAATTCTAAATCAAACATTTTTGACAGCATTGTCTGACTTTGTAAAAAGAAATGTGAAACGCAAAGACCTTGATGTAGGAAGGGCAATACAATGATAAAAGAATAGAACATAATGAGAGTAAGATAAAGCGATATTATGACATGACAAATGTTTTATAATTGACATGGACTGCATTGAATTTTCATCCTGCTTTTATGCATATGCTTTATTCCCAAAAAATACCTTTTGTAAGTCAGTTCTTGGACTTCAATCTTCCCTTTCCCACCTGTAAACGCATGTTGACACAATAGCAAGCAGCAGACGACTTTTGAAAACATTATGGCCAAAGGTGAAATTGCTCATGATGAGCAATTTCTTCTTTGGCCACAATGTTTTCAACTTTATATAACAATTAAGCCTATCTGTTATGGTGATTTTTCAGGTTTTTGTCACTATGTTTTCAAAGTCGTCTGCTGCAGATTTGTCGTATGTGGGAAAGGGTTAAAGCAAGAAAGATATTGATGGTGATAATTCAAACAATGCTGCTTATAACTATCATACTGAATATACCATATGAAGTCACTGCTTACTACTAATGATATTATTGATAATCAAAACAACAGTCAGTCAGCATGGACAGTATGAACTGACAGGAAAAGAAGTAGAACAAAATGGCAATAAATTTACATTTACAAAACAGAATACCTTGTCTCTAATATAAAACTTGATAGATTAAAGGAAGAATTTATTTTTAATAATAAAGCTAGATTAAAAAAATATATATATCTTTATAATTAATGATTAAGGGGATGGCTGTATTCTAGTTGTGAGAACTTGTGGCCAGACTGTTTGCGTATAACATATATATTTATTTGTAAATCTAAATTTTATTCTGTATGTATATTTATGTTTAAAATAAAATATGTTTAAAGTAAAGTATAATAATAACTATAATTATTATAAATTATTATTTTTGCATTACTATGTAATGGTAATTTATTAAATGAGTCAAGTAAAATTATATTCTATTTTTCACTCAAAAAACTATTATATTGGGAGCTAATAGATTATAGCATGTCCTCAATCATCTATCTTGTACTGCTGCTGATGATGATAAACCTGATACTATTTAATAACTACTACTACCACTTTTAGAAATCATAGTCCACAGTAGTGAGACAGTTCTGTGTTTGAGTATGACAATAAATCAATCTATATATATAACTGCAACTGTATGTTCAGACTGGTATATCAGCCTGTAGAACAATGTCCACTCATGGCACTGGCATCAAGTGGTCAGAGTGGGTATAAGTGGATAAAGACCAATTTAACTGGACACACATGCTGGTCATCTTGACTCTGTAAGTGGACACTCAAGTGGTCATAATGCCCACATGCATCCATTGTCCAGTTTGGAGATTTGGGGTACTGAAGTGGACAGGGCATTGTCACCAAGGTGTGAAGAATACATGGGCTCTGTTTACCCACAATTAAAGTGACAAGGGGTCATAAGGCGAGAGAGCCTGGGTGACCCCTCCTGGGCCTGTTAAATTACTTGGTCTTCTTTAAATTTATTCATTTGAATATTTTATAATTATCATTTTATGTTTTAAAAGTCTCTTCTTGTAAGGTGTTTTATGATAAAATTGAAAGAATCATCTAAAATAATTATTGACAAATATACACAAGTCCAAGATCTTACTTCTGTGCCAATATTGGTCAGTTGGAGAATGTTTACTCTCATCAATGTATAATTGAATGGCCCTATTTTAAAAATTTGATTTGTTTTATTATTAATTTAAAGTGTGCATGATTATTTATTTGATGTAACATACATTGCTTCACTGCTAATTTTTAAGGCTAAATACTAGGATTAATATAAGGCTTCACATATATTTAAAGAAGCGGAGGGTGTAATGGAGAGAATGGGGACAATAGGATGGCCCCTTTATTTGTTTGTTTGATCCCTTATTGGATTACTGTCACAACAAGGGCGTTAGAAGGGATGTTACAATATGATAATCATAGTAAGTGTAGATACAGAAATTACCTGACTGTGTCATGGAAGAAGTGTGTGTGTATAAAGAGTTGATACACAACTTCATCTGACTGATCCACACAAAATGACTTTAAACTAGAAAAGTTTTGAAAACATATTTATGATAATAGTCTATTAACCCTTTCCCTCATACGACAATTCTGCAGCAGACAACATTAAATGTATTTTGTCAAAACATAGAAAATCTCTATAATTGAATGGATAACCTATGACAAAAAGTGGAAAAAATTGTGGCAAAAGGAGAAATTGCATGTTTTGTGCAATTTCTTCTTTTGTCACTATGTTTTCAAAAAGCCGTCTGCTGCAGAGGCGTCAGAAAGCGTCTATATGAGGTAAAGGGTTAAACAAATGATTGCATATAAATAACATATGAAACTCTACTTTAAGTGCTGCATTAATGTTTTAAATTGATGACAACATACAGAAATACAAAAGACTCTTTTTAGGATGATTCTATTCTAATGTAATTGGATAACCCATGTTTAAACTGTTTGCTTTTTCAAAATGGCATTGGGAATTGTTGTAGGCTTTGATAATTTTTAGAGATAAGAGTTATAAGCCCTTGGTGTGTCCATTTTAGTCTTTGATCTGTACTGATTTTGTATTTTTATCTTTTCTGTTGATAGTTTGTACATGTAGCTGTACAAGACACCAGGCGAAATGTGCCTTGAACTCTATAAGCCATTATAATAGCATTTGAATAGATTAATTGCATTTGTAAAAATGTTTAGACTAAGATCATGTCTTGTACTATGACTGTTTTAGTACCAATGTTTGCTCAAATAGCTTATCAGTCAGAATCTGCAATGAATTTCTTAATACTGTATACCCTTTCCCTAATGCAGATATATCTTTTCACTGATTATACTTTGCTCTTGTGGGAAAGGGTTGACCTTTTTTGTCACATTCAAGAAATGTGCAGCAGACAACTTTGAAATCAGCTAGGACAAAATCTCTACACATTGAATACTGTTCAAAACATTGTGACAAAAAGACAATTTACTCATCATGGGTTTCAAAGATGGTCTGTCTGTAGCTCCTTAACCCTTTCCCTCATATAAATGCTTTCTGACACCTCTGCAGCAGACAGCTTTTTGAAAACATAGTGACAAAAGAAGAAATTGCTCAAAACGAGCAATTTCTCCTTTTGCCATGATGTTTTTTTATTTTGAGTCATACGTTATCCAGTCAATTACAGAGATTTTTTTTCAAAATATGTTTAAAGTCGTCTGCTGCAGAATTGTCATATGAGGGAAAGGGTTAATGTGTCTGCATGTGAGAAAGGGATAATAAGTATTAATGAGCCTATATATAACCCAGTAGGGCCACTTTACTGTGTCACTTGTCACACTTAGGTGTCATCTCTCAATTGGGTTAACTGATTGTTACAGAACATGCTTCCTTGTTCTAAAATGTAGAACACAAGCCCAAAGGGCTTATCAGTAAGCATCTGTGCTATATTACCAGATATGATGTACCATTGTTTCAGTGTTTCATGTGACTGTACAGCACAGTAGGGTGTCTCTTGTCACACTTCAGTGTCACCTCTGACAATGGGTTTCAGAGTGTTGCTTCCTCATTTTTGTTAACCAAATTTCCACATCCAACAAATCTGCATCAGATGATTAAAAATTGAAAACATCTAGGCACACAATAGAAAAAATCTCTTTAACTGTTTCCCACATGAAACATATCAATCTGCAGTAGATTACTTTGAAAACGTCTAGGCAATAGTATGAAGAATTTCTTTTACCCCTTTCCCACAAAGAACCAATCTGCAGCAGACATCTTTAAAAACTTCCAGGCAAAGATATGGAAAACGTTTTTCCCATATACTCAAAATCTCAAGCCCTTTCATTAAATGAAAGTATAATTAGTGAGTAAGAGTTGAAAACTCAATTTGTGAGCAATTTCTCTTTTTCTCAAACTTTCTTCAAATATTGTCTACGTAACGTAATGAGTCATTGGGAAAAGATAAATGCGAGTAAAACCACAGAAACTTGGCTGGCAGCAGGATTGGTTGAATGACGGAAGCCTCTAAAAGTATGTTTAAGAAGTAACAGTACTGAAGTGCTAACATATGAAAAGTTGAAAGAGCAAACCAATTAACCCTTTCCTGCATACCAAGTGATCGACGATTCTACCGCAAGATGGCTTTTGAAATCATTGTGACAAAAGGAGAAATATTTTGCTTTTGCCACAATATTTTAAACTCTATTTATTCCATTTACTTTCATTTACATGGTTTTTCCATATAATTTTTTTAAAGATTATTTCAAGGCGTTTGCTGCAGATTTTGTTGTATGTGGGAAAGGGGGATTAAATATAAGATGTTGTAAACATGCCATAAGAATGATCCCAATTAAAAGTGACCAGTATACTTCTTATGATGTATGTGTGCCTAATTATTATGGGACTACAAATTGGCGTCATATGAAAAAGGCCACATGGTTGACAGACACACAGTAATAAGGATCATGCATGAGACACAACTGTGCATCTGCCTTACAAGAGACATATAGATACATTTAAATGTCTCTGGCTTTACTGTTGGCACACAGATAATATTGTCCTAGATATTATTCCAAACAAAAAGCTAGAATTGTAACTCTACTGTCTTCCTGGGTGTGTTCTCTTATAAGAAGCTATTAAAGACCTTTTTTGGTCTGACATTAACCCTTTCCAATAATTGCAGCCACAACTTATGGTGTCTGAAACAACTCCACTGTTGAAAAAGGAGATGGTGCTCATAATGAGCTATTGGAGCTTTCCAACTCCATTTTCAATCAAGGAGAGGTTCCATTTTTTTTGCCTGTAAACTATGTTTTCAGATTTGTTGTATGTTGGAAAGTTTTAACCCTTTCTCACACTTAACAAATCTGCATCAGATGACTAAGAACACATCTTGCCCATTACAAAGCATATAAAATCACTACAAATGAAATTATGATAATTTATTATAGCTGAAAACATTATGGCAAAAAAAAAAAATTCTTCTTTTTCCACAATGTTTTCAAAGGTCGTCTACGTGCTGTATATGTGTCTGCAATTGTGAAAGGATTAAACTAGGTTGAATCTGCCGTCGTCGACCACAAAATAATGGCCACTCAAGTGTCATTCTTCACACGCTATTCGAGCCCTATATTGTGAGTGAAATAATGCAATAAAAATGCAATATTTGACAAATGTCAATAGCTTCCTTCCTCTTATTTTTTAAGAAACACTTAAGAAAGTACACACCGATTCATAAACTCTGTTCATGTTTATATATATACATTAGTTACATATTACTTTTTAAACATGTTCTGTACAAAAAAATATTTGCCTTTAAAATGTACTATCCCATATTTTCTAAATATTTTGTAAACAACTAAATTTTAAAACATTTTAAATATATTCTGCGATTCCTTTATTGAGCTGTGATTTAGAAAATAAAAGGGGAAAAAATGTAAGAACTGCAAATGTTTGATTTCTGTATAGGCAAAAAGAAGCTTGTTACAGTATGAACTTTAACCATTTCCCACGTACAACAAATTCGCAGCATACAACTTTAAAAAGACCTAATCATATGTTGTACTGAAAATTTCTAAAAATGAAGGTATCATTACTGAATAAGAGAAGTAAACATTTTGTTAAAAGGGGAAATTCTTATTTATGAGCAACTTTTCCTTTTTCATCCATGGTTTTGAAAATTATCTGCTTTAGATGCATCAATACCCTACCCTCATATAGACGCTTTCTGACGGCTTTGCAGCAGACAGCTTTTTGAAAACATGGCAACAAAAGAAGAAATGGCTCAAAACAAGCCATTTCTCCTTTTGTCACCATGTTTTTCAACTTGATTTAATGATTGTACTTTCATTCAAAGAAATTCTGGTATGTTTTCAAAGTCGGCTGCTGCAGATTTGTTGTACGTGGGAAAGGGTTAATAAAACAGTGGTTGCAATGTGGCTGAAGAGATTTATGACACTGGCCTGTAGCTGTCAGCCCCAGTGTGCTATAAGTGGGTCCATACAGGGGGATGTAAGGAGATCAGCTAATCTGTTTGTGTTTGCTAATTACTAGACAAATAGCTGCATTGTTGTCTTAACTCAAGGTGTGTCATCCGACCAAAGGAGGCGGGGCTTAAATCAGGGTATTAAGTTCACTGAGATTTCCCATCTCTTCAGTAGAACTGATTTGATTGCAATAGAAAACAGTTGATTTTATACATAAGTCTTTAAAGAAAAAAAATTGTATGCATAGATATTGTTATCATTTATGAGTGTTTATTTGGATTTTTGTTATATGATTGTGTTAAGTTGAACAATTTTATTTGTATGGAATAATTTCATAGGTTCATAGTGACTGATTTTGACTGGTGAATAATTGTGAATATTTTGGAATCACTGACTGTAGTAATAATTTTTGAAGATGGTTGCTACCCAATTTTATGAGTTTGGGCAACAGGGTCCTATTAGACCTATACCAACATATTACGGTAAGCTATAATATTTTTGATTAAACCTTTGAAACATATAGACATCTTTGCAGCAGATGCACTTGAAAACATTGTGGTTAAAGGAGAAAGTGCTCATTATTTGCAATTTCTCCTTTTGCCACATTGTTTTCAAGTTTTTAAAATACGTCTATGATAAAAAAAGGGAGTGAACTATTGGTATAGATGTGAGAACATTGTGGAAATGGCAGAACTGTTATTTTCCAGCATTCTTTTTTCCTTTTCCCACTATGTTTACAAAGTTTTCTGCAAGAGAGGTGTAAACTGTACTGCATTGTTTAGAGGGGCAAGTTTCAGCTGGGGATTAACTTTTCATTTGATTGTTCAGAGCTGTATTGTTAACCAGAATTAGAATAAACAGTTAACCCTTTCCCTCATATAGACGCTTTCTGACGCCTCTGCAGCAGACGGCTTTTTGAAAACATAGTGACAAAAGAAATTGCACAAAACATGCAATTTCTTCTTTCGCCACAATGTTTTCCACTTTAAGTCATAGGTTCAATTATGGAGATTTTCTATGTTTTGACAAAACACGTTCAAAGTCGTCTGCTGCAGAATTGCCGTATGAGGGAAAGACGGAGTTAAAGAAGTATTCTGATGGACTAGCAGCAGCTGACATTTTACAACAGTGTAACAAAAAAAGAAATCACTCATAACAATAAATTTCTCCTTTTGCCATACTAATTTCAAAGTCTATTAAATAAATTAACTTAACTTTAATTAATAGAGATTCTCCATATAGGTGGGAAAAGGTTAACCCTTTTTCCCTCCAAGATACTGAGGAATTTCTAAATGTTTGCCTTTAAGACTTAGAACTCAAACAAAGTCAAATCTAAAGCAGACAATTAACCCTGAATATATCATGTTAAAAAAGATGGAAAATCTTCATAAATGAAAAGATAATAATTCTTAATTAGTAAAGTTGATTACATTGTGAGGGAAAAAAAAAATGTGAAAAGGTAAGTGTTGGTAACTCATTTTGTCTACCTGAGGAATCCCTTGTTTACATGTCAGTTTTCAGCCACCAGCATGCATGATTAAGATAACAATCCCAATAACCCAAACAAATGAGCCTCAATCTTGTTAGAGAGTGCAGAGATTATCTCCCTTGATAAGGACCAGTTACTTCCCTTGCAGGTGTCAATGAAGCAGCCTTATCTAAATTAAGCAATTACTTCATATGGTATCTCTGCTAATAATGTAAGGTTTTGCAAGATGTTATTTTGGAATAGACGCGACAATTTTGTGGCAAAAGGAGAGCATACAGCTTATGAAATATGAGCAAATATAACTTTTCTACAATGTTTTCAACTTTATTTGATATAGTCAATTTCATTTAATGAGATTTTCTCCAGAAGATTTTAAGATTCTAATTAAACCATCCCCACTTTCAGTCACATTTGCAGCTAACGACTTTTGAAATATTGAAGCAAAAGGGGGAAATTGCTCCTTCTACAATCTTTTCCATTCTACTCATTGATTAAAATTTTCCTCATAAAGATTTTCAATAGTCATTTGCTGCAGATTTGTTGTATTTGTGAAAAACTTAAACCAAGAAATAGAGGAATCACTGTTGGAAAAGTGTCATTTTTGGTTTCCGTTATCTTTTGGACTCATGTTTGTTGATTGTTTTATGATGGTGGGTTGATAATGATAACATGACAGGTAGTTAGTGTTAGGCAATTAGCAGACCTGTCAGATTAATTGGTTAATTGTGACTGATAAACATACAGCAATGACTGATAAGCCAATGTTTATTCTGGTATATTAAACTTAACCCTCTCCCACATGCAAGAAATCTCTCGCAGGCGATTTTGAAAACAACTTTGCACTAAAGTAAAATGTCTCAATAAACATTTTAAATTCTTTGAATAGAGTTGAAAACATTGTGGCAAAATTATAGAAATTTCTCATCATGAGTAATTTCTACTTTTGCCACAATGTTGTATGAAGTCGTCTGTATGTGGGAAAGAGTAACTACTATATGCAATCAGCAACTTGCTCTTATCTTACTGCTTTCTTCATTTTAAGTTCATGTCTGATTTAAACTATCCCAAAGAAAGATAAAATGGAAAAGTGCTTATCAAAAGTCATTTCTTTCCGAGAGAAAAGGAAATTATAAAATCAATAACTTTATCGCAATTAAAAATTACTTAATGCATTCCTTCTTATTCAAATGGGAGAAATCATCTATACTATAAAGCTGATTTCCAAAGTTAGAAGTTAAGATATGTTCACTCCATTTATGATTAATTTAAATTGTTTTCATCATTCTTTCACTTTAATTTGTTTTTATTCTTTTAATAATGTACTGCCCAAAAAAGTGATGTAGGAGCTAGTAATAAAGTACAAGCCCTATGGTAGGAATTGAGTAAGAAATTTCCTAAATAATTATACATATATAAAATGTTATTTTTATAAGACTTGAAATTGTAGTATATAGTATAAAGTAGGAGAAATATTGTTTATTAACAATTTCCCTTTTTCCCACACAATGAAATAATTTAATTAAAATGCTTCTGCATATTAACCCAAAGTAAATGATTAATTAAGGTAAAGGAGGTTCGAAAAGGAGTGGTCTTATGATCCAGAAAACAATGCTATTGGATAAACATGAAACAATGGTTTATGTAATACCACTGTCATTTCATTGGAAGAGGTAATATTGGAAAAACAAAGCACTCGCATCTATTGACCAGCATCCACTGTAGGCATGAAACAATAGAAACTGGGTAAAACAATGGCATTGGTTAACATTTCTCTTATATAGTCTTTTGGCTAATCAATATAATTTGATGTTAACCAATAAATATGGATGGTTATATGGATAGAGGGGGGTGATATAGAACCAATAAATAAGCGGATTAACTGCTATAACAATAATTATGGCAGATTTATGACATAAATTGCTGTAATTTTGCATGTAATTGTTGTCAAATTTGGCACAGTGCTTGTCACATTTAGTGATGCTAATTAATTTGATGTGCATTCCATGGTATTGTTAATTCTTATTTACCCTTTCCCATCTATAGAAGCATTATGCCACATCTGATGCAAACAACCATTGAACATATGGTGGCAAAAGGACAAATTGCTCATAAGTGCAATTGCTTCATTTGCCTCAATGTTTTCAACTCTATTCAATTATCCTTCCTTTTTTGAGATTTTGTTATTTTTTACCTAAATCATGTTCCATGTTGTCTGCAGCAGATGTCTTGTAAGTGGGAAAGGTTTAATCCTTTCCCTCATACGACAATTCTGCAGCAGACGACTTTGAACACATTTTGTCAAAAAAATGAAAATGTATATAATTGAATGGATAACCTATGACTAAAAGTGGAAAACATTGTGGCAAAAGGAGAAATTGCTCGTTTTGAGCAATTTCTTCTTTTGTCACTATGTTTTCAAAAAGCCGTCTGCTGCAGAGGCCTCAGAAAGAGTCTATTTGAGGGAAAGGGTTAACTAAATATGTCAAAGCTATGTGGTTTGAGTCAGTTGCATATCCCTTTCCCACATATGGACTGGCTCTGAAGCCTCTGTAGCAGAGAACTTTTAAAAACATTGTGGAAAATGGATAAATTGCTTATTATGAGCAATTTCTCCATTCAACACATTTTACCTTTTCAACTTCATTTAATAATTATACTTCCCTTTATGGAGACTTTCCTAATTTATATAGTTATGTTTTCAAAGTTGTCTGCTGCAGATTTGCTGTATGTGGGAAAGGGATATTTAGATGAGTTAATGAACTGCAATGAGTGACATGTTCATGAAAAATGTCATTCATACATATCGAGGCGTACAGAACAATAATTCTGGTGAAAACAATGGAGACTGTCTAACCCATTGCCAATCTCTGCTTATGAAGTCATTTCCCATGTAAGGATAACTTGGCTTTGTTTGTTATCAACAATGCGGGCTGTTGTTTCATTGAAAAGAATTGTCGGATGTTTGAAATACTTCTAAAAAGATAAAATTGAAATCATTTCACTCTTATCCATGATTGTTATCGCCATCTTTCCGGCCTTAGCAAGGTCTGATCTGCAACAGACGCCTTTTGAAAAACACCATCAGCCATTGCTTCTAATTAGATATGACTTTTTCTTCAACTATGTTGGCAAGATACAATTTAATTTTGCCAACAATTTAATTCAACAGCGATTTTTGAAATTATACTTAAAAATATACCAGTCTGAAAAACCTGTCAATGAAGGATTTAACAAACAGTACCAGTCTGCTTTTAACAGATTACAGTAGCTACTGCGGATGATTTAACTTAATGTACTTAACTAAATAGCTTTCTTATTGTTCTTCGGTGAGAAAATACAAAAAAGTATAATTGAGAGGACATACTTGTCGTATTTGTATTGTTAACCCTTTACATGATGGACACATTATCCAACATTTTCTGCAGTAGATGACTTTTGAAAGCATTGTGGGAAAAGGAAGATATACTCACGATGAGCAATTTCCTTTTTTGTCG
Source organism: Serripes groenlandicus (assembly GCA_031761405.1). Taxonomy (NCBI): domain Eukaryota; kingdom Metazoa; phylum Mollusca; class Bivalvia; order Cardiida; family Cardiidae; genus Serripes; species Serripes groenlandicus. Next base: position 225,913,974 of record JASEVX010000001.1, on the reverse strand, counting down.
CAATGTTTTCAAACCTTTTTAATAGCCATTTCTCTAATAAAAGCAAATTTGCAACAATTTTGAATACATCATTGAAAATCTGTATAAATGAAAGCATTATTATTGAACAGAACAAAAAATTGTGGCTAAAGGAGCAATTGTTCATTATCAGTCAATTCTCCTTTTGCTAGAATGTTTTCAAAAAGTCATCTGCTGCAGGTATATATATATATTTATACTTTAAGATAAAAGATTTGATATTTTTTGCGTTGATGTTTGTAAAGTTTTCTGCTGCAGATTTGTTGTATAAAGAAAAGGGTCAAGTTTTGTATCTTAAAAGCCATCCATCTGATTACGATCGAATGATATGTGATAGTAACAAAACGGCTACTGTTTGTTGTAAAACAATATCTCCACAGATCAAAACTCTCTCTTTAGGTGAAGCACTTGTTCAAGCTCTCTTCGTTGCTGCAAAAATGAAGGGATTGTTTTGCACTTCATGTCAATCTAATTGACATAATCGATTTCAATGAGGAAAAGTTATTGGTTACCGAAGACACTGATTTATTCTTGTTTTTTACCAACAGACAATTTGGATCAAGTCAGATTAACCCTTTCCTACTTGCTGATACTTTTTCGGCAGACTGGATTTTGGAAACATTGTAGCAAAAGGTGAAATTGCTCCTCAGTTACTGATCTATATCTCTTTGATTTGCCACAATGTTTTCATCAATAGTTGTACTTTCATTTATAGAGATTTTTCATGTTTTCAAAGTCATTTGCTTTAGACGTGTTATATGTATAGGTAGGAAAGGGGGGGTTGAATTGAAATTAGAATAAATGTTGGAAATAAATGAAGAAAAATGAGCAGACAAGTTTATCAGATCTTCTGTTCTTTATCAGAAAAACATTATTCACCAGCATGGTGATGTGATATTACCCAATTTTATGTTTTACTGTTCCCGTCAAATTAGAACCTAATGTCCCTTCCCCTCATACAACAATACTGCAGCAGACAACCTTTGAAAAACATCTTTGCAAAAGTGTGGAAATGCATGTTTATGCATCAGCTGTTTCTTCTTTTCCATGATATATTCAAAACTTGTCAACTGCCTATGTATCAAAAGTCCTTTGTAACAAGAAAAAGGACTAAGGAGAAAACTTACAAACCACATTATGATATATTCAAGTCAAAAAGGAAATCAGTTTTAGATTTTTTTTTACCTACAAAGCAATACAACATCTGGTTGCCTTCTGTTGGAATCAAGTTATCAAATAATGGTTTAAATCAAGCCTAGGAGGTTTTTTGTGTGTCAATTAAGAGAAAAAACTATGTCAATCATTACGCTTCCCTTTTCCACATTCAAATTCATTTTGTCGAAAATACAGCAGACAACTTTTGTAAGCAATTTCTCATTTTTTGCCAAAATGTTTTCAACTCTATATATTCAATGATAAATCTTTAATTTATCAAGATGTTTTTCGAAATTAGCTTTTTCAGATTGTTTTGCATTGTAAGGTTGATAGGATATAGTCGTAGAAGACAAAAATTAATTATAGTGAAAAATTAGAAATATTGATCTCGGTCCAAAACATTGCTGCAGATTTGCTGTATGTGGGAAAGCGTCGATGGGAGAAGAGTTGACTACAAATATATTTCCCAAGAAACAGTACTTGGAAAAACTTAATTTGCAGGTGTTAATACAAAAGACCCACCTACACCTACTTAGTTTTATGGTTCCTTGTTATAAAATGGATTAAACAAATACTTGACCATGTGGCATCTAGCCTGTTTCCTCTTTACAATCCAGTGGTACCCAATACTGGCTTTGTTACACAATTAAAATTGACTTTATTTGTTACTTACTAGTGTTGTTTAAATTGAAAACGCCCCATGGAAAATAGTATTTCAATAATCACAAAGAGGTAGAATAGAAGATGTGAAATTGCTCATTGTATGTTTTCAAAAGGTGTCTGCTTTAGAGGTATCAGATTGAAGGCGTCGGTTAAAACAGGATGTCGAGTCTCAGGCTCCCCATCTTATATTTCAAGTAATTCTCAATGAAAGTTGAAGTTGTTGGTACTCAAAGGCATTTATAAACATGCCATTATGTTGTATGTGGGAAAGGGTAACATTCTACAAGGCCAGATAACATTTAATTCAGTAACAAAACAAGGCATGTTGTAGCATCAATAGACTTTCATAGCAAACTGAATAACTTTCTGCAGTAAATTGTATCCAGGGGAGCTGGTTCCTTTTATCATGGTATGGCACACTCCAGAAGCCAGTGAGGTGCTGTCAATTTTATGTTGCCATGATTGTTTTATTTTACTATAATTGTTCCCAGAATGCCTCCAAATGAGATTTTTTGGTTGGTGATTACAAAAAACAGAGGAATTCAAACCTTTAATCGTCATTTGTTCCAGACTTGAAGAAATTTTTCTAATATTTCTGAATTAAAGTCTACATTTAAAAATTCATTTTCTCTACCTTATTCCATGATGGATCCATTGAAATCTGTCTGTGGTTTTATATAAATAATTTCCACCATTTTGACATCTGCAGCAGATGAATCTTTAAAAACATTTTGGTAAGAGAAGAAAATTGCTGATAGTTAATCAAGTAAACAAATTTTCCTTTTGCATCAATGTTTTCAACTCAATAATCTTTCTGTTCATTCTTTCATTTTGAGAGACGTTGCAACGTTCCATATATTTGCAATGATGTTTTTTTCAAAGTATATATGTAAGAAAGGAGTAACAACTTTGTTGATTGAGAAACTATAGAATCCCCTCAAATTCTTTGAAGCAAGGTGTTTCGATAACAATTAAATACAAAGTTAAATTTAACCCTTTCGAACATACAACAAATTCCGCCTCAGATGACTGGATATATCAAGTCGAAAGTATAGACATTATCTATAAATAAAAGAGCAATTATTGTATAGATTTTAATACATTTTGACAAATGGAGAAATTGCTTGTAACAAAAGAAACAATAGCAAATTGCAACCTATATATTCAATAAAAAATCGGTGCAGGTCAGTGAAAATAATACTGCCTTAGAAAAATGCCCCCCAAAAGAGGCAATTGGGTTACCATGAAAATGCTGACAGAAGATTTGAAAGGCACTTTGGGTTCAAAAATAAAGTTTCTTAAACAAAGAAAGATAACATCCGTTCAATGTTATTACATAATGGGAGATTGGTACGATTACATATGGTTAAAATTATGAAAATGTCAAAATTCATTAGAGATTCAGACCGAACATTTTACTTTATCTTGGTACGGAGAAGCTCCCGACGTCGTAAACAGGTCTAGCGCCATCTGTCAGCTGTTTTCCTGCGATAAAAATCCTTTTTCCTTATCTATCAACTTATAATTGCTTTGAAAAATAAAACACTGAACTAATCTATGTCATTATAATACTCACAATCTTTATCTAATTTATTTTTTATCATATTTTTGCCCCATTCTTACTTATAAAATTTCGTTGACTCAGGCTGCTTTTGATACCGTTGAAACAGATGGCTTTTGAATGTCCTGTTTAATACTGAGAGTATGCTGAACACAATTGATTTCTACAGAAAATAATGTGAAGTTAAAAATAAATGGCCTCTTTATATTTTCTTTATATCGAAATTGTTAGTAAGTATAAAATAAAAGTAGTTATTGCAAAAGTTCTTTCTCATTTTGTCAAAATGTCTTTTTTGAGTCTGCAGCAGAATGCATCAAAATGTATCTGTAGTTGAAGAATTGGCCTAAATGATGATTAGATAATTTACGTTGAAGCATTTAGAAGCAAACTTTTGTTTGATGCTATCAATGTTTCAATCTTTTGTCAGAATGGATTGGACTTGACAGAAGATAAAAGAAAATAAAAGGCATAAAGTGAACTGTAAGGTGTACTGAGTTAAAAGGGCAGCCTTTCTCTGAAACTGGACCCAGATTGGTTTTTGTACCCAGCTTTACATGAGTTCCCATTTAGCCGAAAATCTACAATGATTACCATTTCTTGTTCTAGTAATTGAATTAATGAAGCAATCAAAGAATGTTTTGTGTTTCGCAGACAGGAAGTCTCTGATACCAAGCAAACTCAAAGCTTTTGAATGATCCTGATTTTTGTGTGTGTTTCATTATGAAATATGGGGGAACCAGTCAAAAGAAAAAAGCATGCAAGACCATCTGAGAGCTCTACTGGAAACTGCCGATTGTTTGTGAACATAAAGGCAAACCTGATTCCGCTTGTTTGGGGTTATCAAGTGGATTTTGTTAAGAAGATATTGCACCATGTCAGTCGGAAAAAAGCAGTTATTGAGTAAATGCGATCAGTAAAGCCTCTTGTAAGACTGTACATAATGCACAGTCTCACCAGAATCATCACTGTTTCATCATATGTACAGATACCAGTAGTAGATGCTTTGTCTGGCAAGAACTAGAAGTCTAGCCCAATTAAGAAATTATTAATATCTGACAAAAAAAACATGGATACCTCAAGGAGCTATTTTTGTATGACTGGTTCCATATTTTTGTTGAGAAGATATTCATGATTTACAGAACAATAAAGACCTTGATGAAGACCAGTCTGATTGTGTATGAAGTCTGTAAAGATTTATTGTTTTTGATACATATTTTCTTGAGATATGTAGACTTTTTTTCTTTCCAAATATTAAATACTCCAGACTGGAAATGGCCTATTCATTTAATTGTTTATGACAATGTTAAGCATGCTCAAAGATATTCGTATCTTCCAGAAAGAGAAATGATTCTCATGCTAGATGAGTTTGAAACAGAAAATTATTATCATAGTTATGTTCATTTAAAATGAATTCCAATGTAAATGATAATTGAGCATCAAAACCAATAATTGATAAAGAGATATTAGTGATATTATGAGTATGAGTGCAATTAATCAGACGATCTTTGGCATCAGCAACCAACAAATATTGGGGGGAAAAGCGTTGAAAAGGTAGACATGTTGTTATTTTCTCCTTTTTCCAATTAAATGAATACTTCTCTGTTTCAATAATCTTTGTTTTATATAGATATATATATGTTAGCAAAATTTCCTAGTTTTTCTTCAAATGTTTTCAATTTGGATGACTTATCTACCAAATTTTCATTTAACAGCCTCCCATGAATGCCTGACATTATTCTCTGTGTTAAAACGTGTCACACATTAACTTCTCAGTATTTCTTTAATTTTACATTTCATTTGATGTATATACTCTTCCCCAGCCGTTTTTTGTTCCGTTATGCATACATTTGCATTACACAATTTTCTGATGTAATGATGCATTTTAAAACAAAAAGCTGTTAAGCTTCAGTGACAGTTTGTCTTAGAAGAAACAAAAAGCAATAAACATACACAGCAGTCAACAGATGAGCTTATTTCACTCACTTAATTTTTTTCTTCAAGAACAAAAGATTTCTTTTTTATTTTCCATGTTGAGGCTACAATGGAATCCATACTTTGCTGAGAAAAATCAGCAGGCAAAATTGACATAATGTAGATAAGAATGATGATTAATGGAAGTTATGGTAACTTTATCTCGGCTTTATGAAAAACAAATCTGTACAATAGGTGAAATAGTTTTGTTTCCCCAGTCCCATTGGTGCGTTGATAGATACCACATCACAGGAGGTCCAAGCTTCCAGGAGCAGTTTTTTTGCTCGGAAAACAGTTGTGCTGCTATTTTTTTAACAGCAATTTTCTCACCAATTCCAACTGTTTTACACCATTTGCGAATGCAAAACGTTCCTGCCTATTAACCTTTACCCACCTACAACAAATATGCAGCAGACGACTTTCAAAAACATGTTAGGATAATTCAGAAAGTCTTTACAGATGTACATAAGTTTTACTTTAGAATAGAAATCACAACTTTGTGTGGCAAACAGAGAAATTGTCCAATATAAGTGATTTCGCAGTGTGACAAAATGTTTTAAAAAGTCGTTTACTGCAACGGATCAAAATGCGTCGACGAGAAGGAACGCATAAGCAAATTATTTTTTGTTGATATTGCTTGTAAATCCTCCTTTTGCTTATAATGAACTATGGCAAAATCTTTCTCCCAGAATGTTTCATCAACAGGGTCCTGTAGATGCGTATTTGTTTTTTTCTCTCTAAAAAACGCACTTCATTTTCTTAAACCTCCCACATACAACAAATCTGCAGGAGATGACTTGGGAAATATGGAAAATCTCTGAAGTATAATTATCTAATTGTTTGAAAACATTGTGGCTAGAGGAGAAATTGCTTATCGTATTAATTCTTCCTTTTACCGCAATAATTTCAAAAGTCGTCTGCTGCAATTTAAAGCGTCAAAATAAGTCCAATATTATGTGAGAAAAGGGCCATTCTGTCTACCTTGCCAAATTAACAATCTCTTCTAAAAAGTTCCAAGATGAAGAGAGAGAGAAAGAGACATTTTTTGTTTGTTTGTTTTTGTTTATTGATCAGAGTAAGTGTGATCTTCTCTTTGTTCTGTGTTTATTATAGAACTTCAATGGGTGATTGTTGTTTTTACAAAAAGGAGAAAAACAACAATGCAAGCCTGAAGACAGAATAAGCCATAGATGCCATTACTACGACATCTGTTTATCCAGTCAATCTGCATTACTTAGTTACTACTCTTTAAACATTCCCATAATGAGCAAAACTCTGGTAAAATCCAACCTTAGTAAATTTGAGACCAGTGTAGATCCAGATCATTCTGTAACTTTAACATGTTCATCAGACTCTACACTGCTTGCCAATTAGTCCAAGAGGGTTTCAAGAAACTTTTGAATAGCAGTATCAATGCACAGGCGTCTGTTTCTGCATGTTAACCCTTTTCCTCATACAACAATTCTGCAGCAGACGACTTTGAACGTATTTTGTCAAAACATAGAAAATCTCCATAATTGAATGGATAACCTATGACAAAAAGTGGAAAACATTGTGTCAAAAGGAGAAATTGCACGTTCTGTGCAATTTCTTCTTTTGTCACTATGTTTTCAAAAAGCCGTCTGCTGCAGAGGCGTCAGAAAGCGTCTATATGAGGGAAAGGGTTAATTATGTTAAAGTTTGTTTTCCTGGCGCACCCCTCATTATTATGGGCTCTTACAGTTTTCACAAAGGCTGTTTTGTAAATATCCAAGTTTTTATTGTGCAATTGAATTGTTGCTCACTTAGAAGTTACTTAATTTAAAACCCTTTCCAACGTACAGAAAAATCTGCAGCAGACTACTTTGAAAACATCCATGTGAAAAATATGGAAAATCTCTTAAAGACAATTTATTTGTCTTTAAAATAGAGTTAAATACAATATGGAAAAAAGAGTAATTGCTTATTATGAATAATTTCTCCTCTGGCCACAATGCCTTCAAAAGTCCCCTGCTGATTTCCGTCTGCAAGGGGGAAAAGGTTCCCATCGAAAATTACAGATAGTTGGTAGATAGTCTGCTGATTCCTGTGTTTTCCTGGAAATTTCTCGCAGAATGCTGTATTATCGTTTATTCGGTCTTAAATTGTTCTTCAAAATAATGACAGTGAAAGCAGAGGTCAGCTTGCATTTTGTATTTTGTCATTGTGCTAACAACTTTTTGACTTGCGCATCAATCATAAAAGAGATGGTATTATCCCTTTACGCTCTACTTTGATATAATAGATTCTTCTTATTACTGCATTTAGGTTAGTTCATTTTTATAAAGTTTTCAAAAAACCTATTTGAACAATTGGGAAACAATATGGATAAAAGATCAGCATGACAGCTGACTGTGTATCTACACTTGTTTGCAATGAAAACGTTTTTATTCAATTGATTTCTAAGAGAGTAAAAGGGTTGATAAAAAAGACGCCTATTTGCTTATTGGAATAATTCAAAGTTACCAGATAACAATATTTTATCTCTGAAAAGAGAAAATTATAATTTACTTTCAGGCGTCAAGATGTGGCGATCATTGTGGTGGTTAACCCTTTCACACTTACAGACGCATTTTGAGGCATCTGCTGCGCAGACAATCTTTTGAAAACATTGTTGCAAAAGGAGAAATTGCTCATAATGAGTAATTTCCTCTTTTATCTTAATGTTTTCATCTTTATTCAATAATTATACTTTCATTTATAAATATATTTTTCATAATTATTGCGTTGATGTTTTTAAAGTAATCGGCTGCAGATTTCTTGTATGCGGGAAAAGGGAGGTTAAAAAAATGGAAACAAAAATTTGCAATGTGGTTTATCTGACAGGAGAAGATCGTAGAGTAGTAAGATTGTGTCTCTCCGGCTAATCAAACATAACAGAGCCTCTTGGAAATTTGTGACCTCAACAGGGATTAGGGATCAATCATTTCCCTGTTATGCTTTCACCCGTCAAATTTATGTGATGGAATTTCCTAATTTCAAGAAACATCCTTTATCATTCTTTTTTTAATTGTCGGGATAGATGACATAACAAAGAATATCCATGCTTAAAGTTGTTTCATATATCATAAAGTCACAATCTTGCAATGTCATATTGGATCTACACTAGTTTGTTTGCAAAGGATTAGTTTAGTAATCTTCTGATTGTTTCAGCTGTGTTAGCCCTTTTCCATATACGAAGAATCTGCAGCAGATGACTTTGATATCATGGAAAATGTCAATAAGTTTGATTAGTATAATTAATATTATTGTTATAATAGTATAATTCTTAAATAGAGTTATAATGAGCTAGCAATTCCTCTTTTCGCCACACTGATTTCCAAAGACATTTGCTTCAAACGCATCAGAATGTTTCTGCAAGTGAGAAAGGGTTTAGATTAATTAACCCTTTCCCTCATATAGACACTTTTTGTCTCTGCAGCAGACGGCTTTTTGAAAACATAGTGACAAAAGAAGAATTGCACAAAACATGCAATTTCTCCTTTTGACACAATGTTTTCCACTTTTAGTCATAGGTAAATTATCCATTCAACTATAGAGATTTTCCATTTTTGACAAAATTATGTTCAAAGTTGTCTGCTGCAGAATTGTCGTATGAGGGAAAGGGTTTAATAGAAGGAAAAGACAAATCTTTTGTAATTTGCTCATTTTTTACCCGACAGACAAATGATGAATGGATATTTTTTCTGTTGAATTAAGAATATCTTCAAAGACAAATCAATTTGGGTTTAAGTGGAGATCAACAAAGAATTATTAATCTTATTTACTTCATTTAATTTCCTTTTCTCACAATATATAAACCCTTTCCCACTAACAGCAAATTTGCAGGAGAAGACTTTGATGATCTATGCAAAATATGGAAAATCTCTGAATAACGAAAGACGGAATTCAGTACATATTACAAAACATTGTGGAAAAAAAGAAATGAATCATTTTGAGCTTATCATCCTTTCAGCAAAATGTTTTCATAAGTAGTATGCTGCAGAGATTGGGAGTAATCCGGGAAAAGACTCACTTCGCACTTGCCATAAAATATCGGAGCAAATGCGTACATTTGTCAAGATGAATTAAGTTAATGACTAGGATTTTAAATAGCTTAACATCTATTAACTTCAACCACTTTTCTCTGCTAAAAATGTGGGAAAAGATACCTTGTAACCATTAACCCTTTCCCTCATACGACAATTCTGCAGCAGACGACTTTGAACATATTTTGTCAAAAAAATTGAAAATCTCTATAATTGAATGGATAACTTATTACCAAAAGTGGAAAACATTGTGCCAAGATGAGAAATTGCTTGTTTTGAACAATTTCTTATTTTGTAACCATGTTTCCAAAATGGCGTCTGCTGCAGAGGCATCAGAAAGCATCTATATGAGGAATAGGGATAACCCTTTCCCACATAGCATCACTGCAGGTGGGAAATGGTTAAGACATCAAGGCACTTTGCATAATATGTACACTTTTTGTATGTAAGATTCTTCAATTTTTATTGCGCGAAATAATACGCTTTATTCCAAATTATACCAACCGATAATTCTAGATATTAGATTATTTCGTTCTACTTTATATCATATTTATCAATCTGTGTAAAACAATTGTAACTAAAGCTTGCTATCAAACGCAGTTACAGCTGTTTTATGTTAGACCAATATTGGTGTCAAAATTGTATCATTGCATTTGGATATGAAAAGAAATAAAGTTGCTGAATGTAATTAAATCAACACTTCATTTTAAACCATTTTAATCCCCCTATCATATATTTCTGCACCATATCTTGAAATTGAATGAACATTAAAAAAATAAAAGCTAATAAACTGGCTTTTTTTCTTAGATTGAATTAAAGACATCTTTCATGTTTAGTTGATTCATTTAATTAATTATCAAAATTAAACACAAAATCTAACATGGTAATTTCTACAATAATTTGCAGACCACTTTTTCCAAAATGGTAGCATTAATTGTACTTCGTTTAAGCTCAACAAATTATCACTTCTTTTCTTACTATATTTTCAATTGTTCCCTTGACCGCAATATAAGCCATTCATTGCAATAGATCAAATAAGGTAAATTGAAAAGTTTAAAGCATAAAAAGAAGTACATGTACTATAACAACAATTTCTTATTACACTGTTTATAACCTTTGCAAACAAACAACCAATCTTTAAAACATATTACAGGACAAATTATGTGGAAAACCTCTTAAATTTAAAAGTTTAATTATGCAAAAGAGAAACACAACCTTTTAAAGCAGAAATTGATCTTTCTGAGCATTTTTCCTTTTGTTAAAATGTTTCAAAAAGTTCCAGATTAAGTGTATGGGGGAAATGGTTTAAAGGAATATGCTTTTTCTGAGAGTGTAACAGAATGAACTTGAAGTGTTTCTTTTAAGTAATCCTCATTTGTTTGAAATTGAGTTTTGCAAAACTATTATGTATAACATGCATTCATATGGTTAAAGCACTTAAACTGGTTACCTCATATGATGATAATTTTATAGTTTTCTGCTTTGAAAATATCTTCACATTAATTTTTTGTTTAAAGATTATTGTTGCAGAAATGGAAACAAGAAAAAAAAATGCAATTTTTTAGCAATGCCTTCTTTTTCCTCGTTTTTAACTGCTGCAAAGGAATCTAAAGTTGTGTGTTCTAGGGGAAAGGCTGTTCTTAACTTATTAATATTTCAGCAAATTCTTTCTACAGGTAATTCTTTAGATCAAAACATTTGTGTGTGATTTCTAAAAAATCTTTTTCCTGGAGTTTAGAAGATTAAACAAGCCAATTTTTCATGACAGTTGATATCATTGGTGACCATTTTTCTCTTGTCTATTTTCAGTGCTACCACACATGGGTGTACCAACCAGAATGTCACCTCTCACCTCTCCCATTGCCATGGAAACCAAGCACCATCCATTGTCTCCATCTTACGGAACATCGCCATATCGTCTCTCACCACAGGCACATTCCAGCCCCTCCCCCACAGACCACCACTCAACCCCATCCCCTCACCATGACAACAACAACCGGGGCTTGCACATCCCTCATTGGATGAGCAGTGCCTCACAAGAGAAAAAAGATTCCAGGGAGATTACTCCATCTGACCAAGAAGGACCACTCAATCTATCTAAACCACGCTCAGAGGTTATAAAAAGGGAGAGACATGACGATCCCTCTGTGTTCTCGATTCGCTCAAGCAAACATGACAGAGACACGCCACCCCCACCAGCTCATAGTAACCATGGTATCAACCATAGTCTATCACATAGAAGCACCAATAGTAACCTTAACTCGCCGCCGATGCCACACACACCGCCAAAAGTATCGCTACCGGAATCCACATTAATGCCCAGCATCAGACCACAGTTTATGCCGCCTCACTACGCAAATCCATTCCTAGGTTTGGCTGGTCAGTTTCCAGTGTCCGTCCTAAATAATATGACCAATAATTTTACGACGCATTCGGCATTCCTGATGAATGGAGGAAAAATGCCAGGAATGGAAACAAAGGTAAGAATGCTTGTTATATATCTTTCAGGCCTAGATATGGAGGAGTAAACAGATCTTTCTCAGCCAATATCTCTCTTATTAATTAATTAATCAAGCAATTAAAACCTATATTGTGATCCTCAAAAGACTAGTCCCAGCAAACTGATTCTTTTGAGTACCAATAATATAGGGTATGGGTGTCAAATAGGGGTTTCAGAATATGAAAAATATGTATGCACCTCATTTACAGCTCCGTCTTTTTTCTTTCTTCATTTGCTTATTAAGACATTTTGTGAAGAACAATAATCACTTAGTTCATTGAATTACTTTTTGGCTTAAGGCTGAATGAGAAGTTGCTAATTACTGTTGCTACATTTAATGTTCCAAAAAGTAATCTGCCATTGATGCATCTACATGAGGGTTAGTGCTATGATAAAGAGAAAGCCTTTTAATGTAGTAACATGTATTATCTTGTTTTAATTAAATCAAAAAAATGATGACAATGTGCACATGACTAATTTTTTGTCTCTTTCCCAAGGAGTCTATGGTTCAGGAAGCTTTGGCCCGCCAGTTTGCTGCAGTCCAGCATTCAAATAGTGCACCCATGTTTCCTGGGTTTGGCATGCCAATGTACTCAACAGCCTCCCACATGTCTCCTCCAACCATGGTCAAAGATCGCAGTGACAGCGGACACATGGTGGACAATACCTCACCAGCATGTAAGTGAAGATAACCTTTTACCATTAAAATGCATCTGCAGCAGACGACTTTTGAATCATTATGGCAAAAGAAGAAATGCTCATATTTACAATTGTAATAAGCAATTGAATAATTATTCAATTATTATACTCTCACTTAAAGAGATTTTCCATAATTTTGCTTATATGTTTTCAAAGTCGTCTGCTAAAAAAATGCTCCTATACAGAATTCATTTCACACATTGTGTTCAGGGGAATCCATAAGATCTTTCTCTAAGGAGAACGCTTAATGCATTTCATGCTTTTAGACCAATTAACGATTAAATAGCTGGGGAAAAAAGTGAAGCCTTGCATCTCTAACAAGTAAGATACAATTTAACCCAAAAACAAGACTGCTATTTAATGGAAATGCAACTTAAAAAGAAATAAACAGAAAAAAGTCCATCATTTAGTGTCAGGATGTTCATCTGAATCTCAGCCGCTCATCATTAACTTAATTTCGATTGTTAAACAAGCAATCTTTGGCTTTATGAAGTCGCAAATGAGTAGATTTTGCGGAATAATGTGAAGCCTTTCATTGCTTTCATTATTTAACAAAAAACAGTTTGCAAGCTTGCTGTTGGGATCAACTTGAAAGGCTTACAAATGATGAGCTAATTACCCAAAACACTGCCGTGAATTAGATGGCTTCGTACACAAATCCTAAGGTAATACTCGTTTAAATAGCGACCCCCTCCGATTCATGCAACCTTTGTTTTCGGGTCAGCGTAATTACAGGTTTTTGATGGAGTAATTAAAACAGAAAAAACAGTATAATTACCAACTAATATGATTTTATGATTTTATGGGTTTAGTACAAACCGTGTAATAGGTTACTAAATTGTAGCCTTTATCTGATTCACTTGGCAGACGGTGCCTTCCAGAAGTCAATAATGTAGAAAAAGGAGAAATTGGTCATTTTATTGCCTTTTCTCACAATGTTTTCTACAGTGGTGAGTCCATCATCAAATCATTGAATCTATTTTTCCAGATGATGAAATAGTTTTCTCTGCATCCTTTTAAACCTCCCTTTCCCTCTTGTAGACTAATTTTGATGCATCTGCAGCTGACAACTTTGGAAAACATTGTAGCAAAAGTAGAAATTGCTAATTGTGTGCGTTTTTTCCATTTGTCATGACTGTTTCAACTGTAATTTATAATGTTTTCAATTTTAGAGATTTTCCATATTTTTGCCTAAATACTTTCAAAGTCGTCTGCTGCAGAATTGTCGTATGTGTACGTGGGAATGAGTTAATGTTGCGTAGAAAAATATTTTGTATATCAAAGCAAGAAGAATTAATATTGTTAGTGACAGGATTGTTTTCTAAGACTTATCTCTAATGAAACGTTGAAGAGGCTTGTCTTCCTGCTATAAAGCAAGCCTAGCCTGCCACAAAACTTAATGGAAAAAGATTAAAATGATGTCGTTAAATTACAAAGTCAAGTGGCTCCTGGCTACTCGGCTAATTCATGTAGGGTTGATCAGATCATGGGATAGTTCTGATGGAGCTGCGATAGGCGTACAATTAAACCCTTTCCCACACACAACAAATCTGCGGTGGACATTTTAACAAAAAAACCATCCTATCCAAAAAAATTGAAAATCTCTACTAATGAGAGTATAATTATCTAATATATTTTTTATAAGCAATTTCTCCTTTTGCCATAATATTTTTAAAAATTGTATGATACTGACTCATCTGCATGTGAGGAGGACTTAACCCTTTCCCTCATATAGACGCTTTCTGATGCCTCTGCAGCAGACAGCTAGCTCTTTGAAAACATAGTGTCAAAAGAAGAAATTGCTCAAAACGAGCAATTTCTCCTTTTGCCACAATGTTTTCCACTTTTAGTCATAGGTTATCCATTCAATTATAGAGATTTTCTATGTTTTGACAAAATATGTTCAAAGTCGTCTGCTGCAGAATTGCCGTATGAGGGAAATGGTTAATTAAGCACCTCTTTATTGTATAAGTCCTAAACAATGTATCAACTTAATTTTGATTATTTATTCATGAAAAAGTTTTTCATGTAGTAAGCAATTGTATTTTAAACTTATCTGAGCAATAAGTCCATTCACTGAGCATTGACCCCAGTTTAAAGATGAAAATTTGATATAATTGTTTTATGGAAGTGTTTGTGCTTGCTTCTACCATAGGGTCGCCAATTTACAACTACTTGAAGCCTATTATAACAGTTGGGTATTTAGCAACAGGGGCATATTAATGAATTCCTCATATAGACGCTTTCTGACGCCTCTGCGGCAGACAGCTTTTTGAAAACATAGTGACAAAAGAAGAAATAGCTCAAAACAAGCAATTTCTCCTTTTGTCACAATATTTTCCACTTTTATTCATAGGTTATCCATTCAATTATAGAGATTTTCTATGTTTTGACAAAATATGTTCAAAGTCGTCTGCTGCAGAATTGTCGTATGAGGGAAAGGGTTAATGAATACCTCCTAATACCTCTTTAACATCAGAAAGGCATATTTCTTACATTCTTAACATTTTAAAGCTTCACATCAAAAATGATCATGTTAAGATTTGTTAAGATTTGTGTTTGTCAATCAACTTGTACAAGTGTAGTTTGGGCTGATACAAAACTACTTTTATGGACTCTTCCCAAAGTGAAAAGAATGTCTTGACTTTTAGTCGTGAACATTATAATTAGAACAAGACGAATTTAAATCATGTTCATTTGCGTCATTGACCCCAACACTTTCATGAAAAGAATTAGCCCAGCCCCACATACAACACATTTGCAGCAGACAGCTTTGGGTAGGAAAAATATAGAAAATTTCAAGGTCAAAGTATTGAACTGAAATCGTAATCATGATTGATCTTGCCTTTTTAAGCCATGTGGTCACAGAAAAGAAAACCTCAAACCATTATTCTCTGTTATAAATGAATTCATACATACTTGTGGTATTCTATATTATTCTTTTTTCTCTATTTGACAGCCAAGATGTTTGGTGCAAAGATAATCCGAGCAACTAAGGACAAACCCGACACATCGAAACCACACATTAAACGCCCGATGAACGCCTTCATGGTGTGGGCAAGGGAAGAGAGGAGAAAAATACTGAAAGCATGTCCTGATATGCATAATTCAAATATCAGTAAAATACTTGGTAAGTCTTTCTACCTTTCACCTGTTGATAGTAAGGAACTTTAAGCCTTTCCCTCTTACAACAAATCTGAAGCAAAAGAACGGAAAATTACTTAACATTTTCCCGCAAACAACAAATCCGCGAAAAAACTTTTAAAATGTCTAGGTAAAAATGAGAAAACTCTCAATACATGACAGTAGAACTTGAAAATGGTTAAAAATCTTTATTTGAACCTTTAACCCTATGTTGTGGGATGAGACGATTCTTTTGAGTACCCACATCAAGTCGCTAGTGTTTGGTTTGATAATAAGAGAGATATTGTGGGGAAAAGAGCTGTACACCCCTTCTTATCTCTGCAAATCATTTCCCGGTGATAGCCGAAACATGAATGTAATTGTGATTCTTTATTGCAGGTGCCAAGTGGAAGGCCATGTCAAATGCGGAAAAGCAGCCCTTCTACGAGGAACAATCCAGATTGAGCAAATTGCACATGGAGAAACACCCCGACTATAGATACAGGTACAGTACTTAACTAACACTTTCAGACACATTTGCAGCAGAAGACTTTGAAAGCATACCCAAAACAATTTAGAAACTCCCTCTAAATGAATGTACAATAATTGAATAGAGTTGAAAACATGGTGACAAAAGGAGAAATTGCTCGTTTTGAGCAATTTATTCTGTTGTCACCATGTTTTCAAAAAGACGTCTGCTGTAGAGGCGTCTATATGAGGGAAAGGGTTGACACTTTCACACTTAAAGACACATTTGCAGCAGATGACTTCTGACAAAAGGAAAAATTGCTCATAATCCCCATTAACCACAATGTGATCAATTTTGTTGGAACAAGAGAAATTTCTAAATGTCATGTGCAATTCCTCCTTTTCCCAAAAGTCTGTATATAAGTGAAACTGTGTACGCAAATCACAAATATAACACTCTACTAGTATAAAAATATGTGAAAGAGAGATACAGATACAGAATTTAAAAAAACAAAACAGGTTAATTTTAATTTTTTTATAACTATGACTTATGTAAATAAATTTAATTTTCTGAAATTACAGACCTAGGCCAAAACGAACGTGTATTGTTGATGGTAAAAAGCTGAGGATATCGGAATACAAGAGTTTGATGAGAGCTAGGAGACAAGATATCCGACGAGTTTGGTACGGTGATTCGGGAACCACCTATGTTGAGGGATTATTATGTAAGTATATGAAAAAAAAAATATTTTTTTAACATTTTGAAAAATTAACAGATAATTAACTTTCTACCCTTTCCCACATACAACAAATCAGCAGACAACTTCGAAAACCTTTATACAAAAACTAAATCTCCATAAATGTCTGCTAATGAGGCGTCAGAAAGCTCCTATATGAGGGATCTTTCCCTTATACAACAAATTGTTGCAGAAGACTTTGAAGCATCCAGTCAGAAAAACATTATACGTCTTTATTAATAAAACTGAAATAATATTGAGCCAATTTTGACCTTTTGTTTTAAAAATCCATCTGCTGCAGACGCATCAATATGCATCAGCAAGTAGGAAAGCATTATTGTATTTGACTTTCCTCATCATAAGACTGCAAGTTATGAACTAAGGATAACTTTGCTTTCAGACTATTCTGTTATTTGTGACTTATAAATCGAATTTATAATTTCAGCTGGTAACGGAGCTGAACAGAGTGGGTCTGGACCATCTCAGAATTTTGATATGTCTCGTCTTCCAGTCCAACCCGGAATGAGTCATCAGAATGGCGTAGAATTGAGTGACCATAGCGACGTGGAGGAAATGAGTGTACATGACATTGGGCATGAGCAGGACATTGGTAGTAACCATAGTGACGATAATCTTAGTGATGGAATTGGCCAATCAGAAGACTTGAGTATGGACACGTCGTATAGTAGTAGTTTGAATCACACACATGAATCGGCGGATATTTCAAACGGAAATTCAAGCAGTTTACATCAACTTCCATCATAGTTATTCATTGTTTTGTTATTTCATGTTTTTAAAATGATGTTGACACAATTTTTTATATATGAATATTTTTTCCCCTTCTGCCATAAACAGATTATTAATTATGTTAGAAGATCATAATAAAACTTCATTTTCCTTTCTTAAAGTTGGGGCATTTTCTTGTCACCATTTTTTCAAAGATGTTTTATTTAAGGGAAAAACATTTTGGAAAACAGTAATTTGCATTTGCTGCTTTTTTTCAAAATGTTTTCTCATGTCTCTCTCGTAAATGACAAATTCCTCTCTGTAAAGTTTGAAGGCTAAAACACTTCGTTAAAAGGCAACTTTATTTAGTAAATGAAGTTTTAGATGGTATCGGTAGGAAGTTGAATTTTATACACTGAAATAGACACTTGAAATAGTCAATGGTGTTCACTGTGGTCCTGAATGGTATAACATGACCCAGGCCACAAAAAAATCAACCTTCAGCAGATTTCGAAATGAACAATTATTTTATATTGCATACTGTTATAGTCCGTTATTGGTCATGACTGTTTGCGGGCGTTTCCCAGGATACTTGAACAACTAGGTGACAAACAGTGAAGATCCTGATCTGACTGTGTGATGTGCAAGCTGATCTGGATCTTTCCTGGTTTCAAATCCTGATGGTCAGTGTGACCTGGCCCAGATGTCACTAACCTTGACTGTAGATTGATGTTGATAGATTATACACAGAAATCCATAATAACATTGACTTTTTGAGAAATCCTCAACACAAGAGTTGCTATTTGTATAAAGTTAAAAAGAAAAGAAATCCATAGGTCAGATCCAGTAAATATTTATCCCTTGTTAACCTGATATGATATTTTTAAGACACAGTGTTTTCCGAAGTTGCATGCAGCAGATGCATAAATTAAGTCTGTATCTGGGACAAGGTTCAACTCCATGCAAAGTTGTTCTAACTACATCCTACACCTAACTGTAGTTAGAATGTTTTTGCATGAACCCTTTCAATGAGACGATATTTTGACCCTTACTAGTGTAGACAATGATGAACTCTTTAATTTTAGAGTAAAGGAGGTAAATTTGGTGTTCTTATTTCTTCAATTAAAGAGCTAAATAACAGAAAATTCACGATTTTTGTTTTCACAGACAATAAAGAGTTTCACCATTGACTATATCAGAAAGGGTTGGAATCGGCGTGTTCAATTTTTGTATGTTACAAATTAAACGTTTTGTTAAGTGATGACAGTTAGAGCTATTTAATAATTCTACAAATTGTTATTGCGTTTTGATGGGCAGAAACACATACTGGGAAAACTACCATCAGCTGGCTGGAATCCCTGGCAGTTTAATTTTAATGGCGTGGAATTTATATGTATGATTACTTTGGCATGTTGTAATGATGCAGTATATTAATGATTAAGGTATGATCAGATGAAGGGGTCTTCTTGATGTTATTGAAATAAAGCACCTTCCATTTATGATACTTGCAAACATATCTTTAATGAGTTTCGAACAACGTAGACCAAGCTTAGACAGAAAGAAATTGCTAGCTGATGTTGATCTATATTGTTCACAAATATTTATAAAAGATATGTCAAAAGGATTATCAAAAGTTGTGAATAAGAAGGCAAGGTCAAAACATACTTTTCCTTTAATTGCAAAGTCTGCTCGAATGCAATTAAGAGAAATCTGATGTGCATGTGGAGCAGCTTTGATAAGGGGGAGTACATTTCAAAGGCTCGGCACAAAATGGTTTCACCTGTTTGTAATTTATAAAGCTGTTACAACTGTTAAGCGCTAATTCATTGAAATTTTGTCTTTTTTAAAACAACAATTTCACAATTATAATCTAAAGAAACACTATTGGTGATACTTAAAATAATCCTCATCTAATTTAGACGATTCTTTTGAGTTACCACCACATATGGTTTGATGGTCAAATAAGGATTTAAAAACATGAGATATTCACATTATCTAGATCTCTACAGGTATACCATCATGATGGTTGGTTTCTTATAACCCCTTCCCACTTACTGTAAATCTGCAGCAGACAACATTCAAAACATCTAGACAAAAATATGGAAAAATCTCCATAAATCCAATCATTATTGGGTAAATTTGAAAATATTTTAGCAAGGGAGAAATTGTTCATTATAAGCAAGTTCTCCTTTAGCCACAATGTTTTCAAAAGCCGTGTGCCAAAAATGCATCTGCAAGTGGGAAAGGGATGATGTGTTTCTGTTCTATAATATTCGCCTTTATTGTATAGAAAAATGCTAAATAGATTACCTTTGATGTTCATGTTGCATTATCTGAATATAATTATTAACATGAAATGGTGAATTTTATTAGATGCTTATTAATAATAAAATGTATTATCTCAAACACAAAGAAGAAGGTTTTATCTGTTAGAAACATGAGCAGTCCTCAAGTTTTCATTATAATCTACTCTGTTGTTTACATGTACTTTATACAGTCCATGAAACTTCCCCCACCCAACCTCCGAAATAGTTTTCCAAAGCTTTATAGACGAACAATATTTGAAAACAAAATTAACGTGATATCTCCTGAATTATTCAAAGTTCTTCAGACAGAGAAGGTACAATGTGAGAAAAGAAGCTGTTGCAACTAGCAATGCTATTACTTTGCAAGTTTAATCGTCAGTCACAGGAAAAAAGGAGGAAGCATTTATCGGAAAGTTCAATTTGTGGTTTATGGTTGCGTTATCTGGTATAAACAATGGTATTGTTTCACAATTATTGAAGTGTTCTCGGCAGAACCACAGCTCTACAGTATCCCCCAGACCCTTTTACCTTAGCCTTTCCAACATTCAACAAATCTGCAGCAGACAACTTCAAAAACATCTAGGGCAAACATATGGAAAATGTCTCGATATAAATATTTCATTATTGAAGAGAGTTGAAAACATTATTGTAGAAGGAGAAAATACTCATCAAAAGCAATTTCTCCTTTTGTCATAATGTTTTGAATTGTTGTTTGCTGTCGATGCATGAAAAGGTGTCTTCATGTGGGAAAGAAATAATATGGTATTATTAGATTCATATGCTTTGAATATAATATGAAAAATTGAAACATCTGGAAAATCTCATTTTGAAAACCATTTTGAAAACCATTTTGTGAAAACCATTTTGAAAAAAAAAAGCAATTTTCTGTTTTAGGCATTTTCTTTTTACAATGTTTTAA
Organism: Serripes groenlandicus; assembly: GCA_031761405.1. Classification (NCBI taxonomy): domain Eukaryota; kingdom Metazoa; phylum Mollusca; class Bivalvia; order Cardiida; family Cardiidae; genus Serripes; species Serripes groenlandicus. The sequence continues at coordinate 225,893,082 of JASEVX010000001.1, read as the reverse complement.
AACGTTCTTAACAGCAAAGGAGTAAACTGTTGCGCTCATCTGAGAAAGCATAAACATTTGATGAGAGAATGTAATTGAAAGGGGAAGTTCCTGTTACGTAGTTATCTTGACTGACCTATATAGACAAATTCAACCTTCATGACCATATGCGCTATTTTTGGACACTTCTTAGTTAAGTATATTTGTAAAGAAAAAATGAAAAAATCTGGAAAAATAAGTTAGGCAAAATGAGAAAGCAACATTGTTTGAACTTGGAAAAAAATGCTTATTATAAGCAATGCCTCCATTTTCTTCAATGCTTTGAAAGATCATCAGCTGTAAAGGCTTCCAAAGTCTATTCCATAAGAAGTAAGATAAATTTCTTATGGGTAGATCTGAAATCAGATTGTCTTAGTTTGACAAATGAAGCAGAGAATTCAGCAAATTGTTATCTCTATTTTGGAAAAGTGAAGGATGTCATTCCGGCATGAAAACTGTTTCGACTTGGAAACTGTCACATTATTTTCCTTAAATGATTTCAAAGATTAAAATGTTTGGTGAACAAGAACTTATATGCATAATAAGACTGAACGATACCTTCAAATAGTTGTTATACTATCGACTATAATTGTATTTACCAAAATATCACTGACTTAAATTATCTTGCTAACAAAATAGTCAAAGCTAAAGGGTAAACTTATATTATAATTTAATATTGAGAAAATTCAAAACGAGAAAGAATATAATTATCTTCATGTTTCATAATAATGAGACTGCTTTTACTACATTGTCTATAGTCTATAGTCATGGATGGTTGATAGATCAATTATGTAAAAAATGTTATGAAATATGCAGCAGACAATTTTGGAAAGATTATGAGAAAACTAGAATTAGCTCATGATGTTAGGCTTATTTCAGTATACCATAAATAACACAAATTCCTTTACATTTGATGTTGTTTGGGTTTTTTTGACAAAATTATGTAACATTGAAATCCAATTACACCAATAGAATTTGATTAAATAACACAATTTATTGAATTCCAAACTTTAAATAGTTAAAATTGTCTCACAGATACATGCAGTGTTTGATAGTTGAATTCCATCAATTAAATATTCATTTGAATTCCACAATTGAAATACATAATATTCAATTTGTGCACATTGTTACCACTTATAGATTATGATTGTTATTTTTATTTTTTTTGTATTTTATAGTTGCTTCCATTTACATAGTGCCATTGACAACCTGTTTAGTGATGCATTTTTACTCGCCTGTGTTCAAATGTTGCATTTCATTGGACCTATTATTATTGCTTATTAATTTAACCCTTTCACAAATGCAGAAATTTTGATGTGCTTACAGCAGACATATTTTGTCAAAACACTGTGGCATATGGAGACATTGCTCAAATGATTTTAAACCAAGCCAAAATTATGGAAATATTAGCAATTTAGGTGCTGTATTATCCCTTTCCCTCATACGACTATTCTGCAGCAGACGACTTTGAACGTATTTTGTCAAAACATAGAAAATCTCCATAATTGAATGGATAACCTATGTCAAAAAGTGGAAAACATTGTGGCAAAAGGAGAAATTGCACGTTTTGCAGAGGCGTCAGAAAGCGTCTATATGAGGGAAAGTGTTATATTGTGTAAAAAGATTATTTAACTTTATGGTATGCATTTTTAATCAGAATAGGAAATACTCAAATTTTATTACATAATTTGTAGCTTGCTCCTATCTACCACTTTCTTTAGTGTTTCTTATTGTTAATCTTGGAAAACAATGTGGGAAATGAGGTTTACTTTTATTTATATTTCTCCCTGTGTTTTCCAACTTTCTTCTTAAAAAGATTAACATTTTCGCCAGATTTATAAATTGGTTTTCCCAAAAAGAAAACAGCAAGTTAAACATTTTATACAGATAATTTCTACCCTTTCCCACATATAACAAACCTGTAGCAGACACCTTAGAATTGAAAGCACACAAGTTAAGCATAAGAACATCTCTTGAAAACGTTATCGTAAAAGGAGAAGTTGCTTGGTATGGGATATATTATCTCCATCGGTCACATTTTTAAAAGTTGTCTGCTGCAAATGTGTCAATGTTCATCAGCATACATGTGTGAAAGGGTTAATACAATTTTGTAATTTAGTGCTAATTATGAGAATTTTTTTATTTGTAGTTTCCCAGAAGTTAGCCCTTTCCCTCATACGACAAAATCTGCAGCTATGAACATATTTTGTCAAAAAATAGAAAATCTCTATAATTGAATGGATAACCTTGATTAAAAGTGGAAAACATTGTGTCAAAAGGAGAAATCGTTTGTTTTGAGCAATTTCTTCTTTTGTCACTATGTTTTTAAAAAGCTGTCTGCTTCAGAGGCATCAGAAAGCATGTATATGAGGGAAAGGGTTAAGGGAAAAAGTAGTATTTCTAGTCAATGTAGTGAAAAAGCCATGTTTTCTTTTTGTTTATATTTAACTCTAAGATTTATCACTGTTTTACTGTTAATCCTACATTGTTTTCAAAACTACAGTTTACAAAGGACTAAATGGAGGTCAATGTTCCTGCATCCACAATCAAAGAACAATTTTAAAACAAAGGTTTCGATTTCTTACTAAAATGCATTAGAAAATCTTTCAATATATTTTTTGTCCTCATTAAAATGACTGACCTTTCTTTATCTAACACAAATATATTGGAACTCTAGGACGTTACAAAACAATACATGTTTTGGAGAAAACATTTCTGTATCCATTTTACTCTACTAATAACCCATTGTTGTGATTAATCCTTTCCCACATACAACAAACTGCAGCAGACGACTTTGAAACTTCTAGGCAAAAAATATGGAAATTCTCTTTAACCGCAGGTACAATTGCTGAAAAAAGTTGAAAACATTGTGGCAAAAGGAGAAATTGCTTGTTTTCAGATGTCGTCTGCTGTAGATGTGTCAAAATGCGTCTGCGGGTTGAAAAGGGTTATGCTTAAACCTCAGTTAATGGCAGGATATTGGCATGAAGATGAGACTTTGTGTTTGATTGAGGTTTTAGAAAGGTTTATGGATGATTTTGGGTTGAATATATTGATCTCATATAATGAATGTGCTGACATTGTTTCATTGTACATAGGTGTAATGTGCTCATTGTGACCAATGAAAAATATGACATAACGATGGCTTCTCGCAATACAGTTCTTACCACAGGCATGATGTATTTACAACAGTTTTGCAAGAAGCCCATGAAAAGCGACCGAAATGAACAAATGATGTCAAAGAATTTGACAGATCCTTGTGTTTTAAGAAATTTAGTTTATGATAAATGGTAATTAATTAGGGGTTACCATTACTTTTATCAGGCTTATAAAGAAAACAGTTGCACCTTTTTCTCACATTGTTTTCAAGTACTGAAAAATAATATTATACCTGATTATGAGTAAATGTGGCTGTAAGCCGTTTCATTGAAACAGACAGCTTTATGATACCTCGATCTGCAACAGATGTCATGAAAACATTATGAAAACAGAATCAACTGATGAGAAAGAGCAGTTTCTCCTTTTCTCATATTGTTTTAACTCAATATCAAACTAAAACTTTCAGTTTATCAGTTGTTGCATTTTTTCCTTCTATAGTTTCAAAAGCAAACTAGTCTAAAAATATCATATCAGATAAACATTAAACCGGTAATTCTAAAATGACGTAACTGTCAATTAAATTAAATTTCGGAGCTTGGTGTGAAACAGTTGTAACTAAAAACCTACTTCGAAAACCCTAGTTATGGGGCCATTTTGACCATTTTGTAAACAATGCAAATTTAGGTGCCATTGCTCAGAACGAGCAATGGCAGCTAAGTTTCCATTGTTTACCAAGAAATATGATTTATCGCTTATGAAAACTTTATGGCAAGGGGATTGCCTTGGTAAAAAAATACAATTTTAGTTACAACAGTTTCACGCCAAGCCCTGTGTATATTATTACGGAACATAGCTGTACTATATGTTTTCTTTATTTGGATGGTCAAAGAGATTGTCTTGGAAAGGATCAGAATATATTATTAATGTGATATCTATGTATATGTTGAAGTTGTAAATTGACTATATATGAAAAATCTGATATAAATAAGACAAAGGAAAGACTTTGTTTTAAGTTTTCAGAATGTTTCGGGTAAATATGATTAATGTTTAGCTGTAGTTATGAACAAAATGTGAAACTATACATATTCATATTTATACATACAGTAGATTCATGTAACATTGTTATTAGTGTTCTTTATCTTTTATTTTTAATGAACATGAAAATAAATTCATGAACTTTATTATTAAAACAAAACACATAGTCTCATGAACATTATTATAAAAAAAATTGTGAATTTTAGGAGACATATTTTTGTATATGTTGATAAAAAAAAACTTTGAATCTTAGTAACGCTAGCCTTGACTACGGATCCAGCCATTTGGATTACTCATCATGCATTTTGCTTCTAGTCTGCTTTTATATATTATTGACAGATGTCTATGTAGTCACATGATACATTTTAAACCCTTTCCCACATACAATAAATCTGCAGCAGACGTCTTTGAAAATATCTACTGGGTAGGCAAAATTATGGAAAGTGTTTATTAATTTGTAGAATATCATCAATTACAGCTGAAAACATTATGGCAAAAGGAGAAATTGCTCATTATTAGCAATTTTGTCTTATGCCACAAGGTTTTCAAAAGTTGTCTGCTGCGGCTGTATTAAACTGTGTCTGTATGTGGGAAAGGGTTAGCAAATTATATCAGTGGTCTCAAATGAGGTTGGTTATTTTGTTTGTGTTTATAAAAAATTGTTTCCCTTTCCCACAACCATTGCAGACATCTTTGAAAAAATGGCAAAGCAAGCATGTGTTGAAACATTCAGGCAGAAGAGGAATAGGCTTAAAGAGTGCTCTTCTTTTACAGATGTGTTAAAATCAGTCTGTATGTGGGAAAGGGTTAGGCAAATATACATTTGAACATTTTACGCAAGCAAATGTGATTTCCTGTTGTTTTTTCGCTGGCATTCTAAGGAAGTGATAATTCAGGAATAATTACTGATGGCTCCATTGCATTTTTTTCAGTGGATATTTAATTGAAACTATTCCAAAAAAGAACTGGAATTCTGGATAGATAAATAATTAACTAGTTTTATAAGATAAATCACATTAGAAAAGGGATATTTTTCTCTTAATAAGCTGCTTTTCCCACATGAACAGTATGTTCCTTCAGGCAAAATTTGCAACAAAATGGTGAAAAAATAATTATGATCTTTATAGATTTGTCTATTTCAAAATAATTTTGGTGAAAAGGCATTTTTTCTTTTAAATAACCTACAATTTTGAACACAAAAATGAAGAAGATGTGCAAAATGAGAAATTGCTAATTTTGCAAAAGTTGTCTGCTGCAAAGACATTTGATGATAATCGGTTACAGGGTTAAATACTGTGACTACAGGGCTTGGACATATCTCTCAGTAATATTTTCTGTCATATTTTGTTAACCTATGATTTTTAGGACACAAATCTGTAACACTTATGTAGCTACTGCTGAATTTCTTTTTATTGTATATTTTATTTGTTACTTGATAACAATTATAGAATTATGTCTATTAAAATATTGACCAATGAGAATTTTGCGTGTTGGGTTTTACTAATGTTTACCAGTGTATCCTTCCTTTAACCCATTTCCACTTGTAGTTTAACCCATTCCCTCATACAACAAATCTGCAGCAGACGACTTTGAACATATTTTGTCAAATAATAGAAAATCACTATAATTGAATGGATAACCTATGACTAAAAGTGGAAAACATTGTGGCAAAAGGAGAAATTGCTCGTTTTGAGCAAATTCTTCTTTTGTCACTATGTTTTCAAAAAGCTGTTTGCTGCAGAGGCGTCAGAAAGCGTCTATATGAGGGAAAGGGTTAACCCATTCCCGCTTGTAGATGTATTTTGATGCATCTGCAGGAGACAACTTTTGAAAACTGCGCGGCAAAATAAAAAAAATCCTCATATCGAGTAATTTCTCCATTTGCCACAGTGTTTTCAACTCTATTCAATAAATAACCGTCATTTAAAGAGATTTTTCATAGTTTTGCATAGACGTAATACAGAATTATTATACATTAAATCAGCAGAAGACAACTGCAAAATTATTGAAAAGTTCTACATGGGAAGTTTAATTTTTGAAAAAGATTGCAGCAAAAGGAAAAATTGTGTCTGTTGCAGAGGCATCAACATATGTTTTCATGTGGGAAAGGGTTCAACTCCCTTATTTTACATGATTGCGAATTAAGTTCTTAAGACTTATATTTATCCCCCTTTATGCTTCCTTGGTAATTCTACCTCTTGCGGAATATGTGGGGAGGTCCCAAATGTAAACCCTTCTCTCACAGAAATCAAACTGGGACGTTTGGCCAAGCTTTCTACCTTTGAGCAACTGTCTCCCACAGTTGTTGCATCACCAGTCTTTAAAGGAGGGAGACACTTGGGGATTACATCTCTGCTGTCTGTCCGTCTGTCCATCAAGGTTGCAGTTATTGATCTCAACTTTGCTTCTGTAAGGCAGATGCACATCAAAGTTGCAACACTGATACCTTTATTATCCCTTTCCCACATTTAACAATTTTGCAGCAGACTACTTCAATTAAATCTAGAAAATCAACCAACACAAGGAACAAAGTTGTTGTTACCCTCTAATTTATGAGGGTTAAAGACTGCTTTCGAAAGTATTTCCACAATATAATGCCACCCATTCAATCTTAACCCTTTCTCACTTGTAGACGCATTACAACACATCTGCAGCAGATTACTTTTGAAAACATTATAATGAAAGGAGAAGTTGCTCAAAACAAGCAATTTCTCCTTGTGCCACAATGTTTCAACTTTTATTTTTATAATTTAACCCTTTCCCTCATACGACTATTCTGCAGCAGACGACTTTGAACGTATTTTGTCAAAATATAGAAAATCTCTATAATTGAATGGATAACCTATGACAAAAAGGGGAAAACATTGTGGCAAAAGGAGAAATTGCATGTTTTGTGCAATTTCTTCTTTTGTCACTATGTTTTCAAAAAGCTGTCTGCTGCAGAGGCGTCAGAAAGCGTCTATATGAGGGAAAGGGTTAACTTCAATTTATATAGGTTTTCCAAATTTTTGCTCAAATGTTTCTAAGTCGTCTTGCTACATGCAGATATGTTGTTGTATGGGGGAAAAGGTTAAAATGTGTTTCTTGGACCAGTAACAGCAGACTTCCATGGCAGCTGAATGAATGCCGCGTTTCTGAACATTGGTGCAAGAATAGAAGCTTGGAAAAAAAATTGACCCAGAGCTAAGATTTGAACTCGTAATGACTGATTCAGATTCCATTTCATTATCAACACAGTCTTTCTCAAATGTAACAATTCTGCAGCATACAATTTTGAAAACATCTGGGTTTAACCCTTTCTCTCATATAGATGCCTCCACAGCAGACAGCTTTTAGAAAACATATTGACAAAAGAAGAAATTGCTCAAAATGAGCAATTTCACCTTTTGTCACAATGTTTTCCATTTTTAGTCATAGGTTATCCATTCAATTATAGAGATTTTCCATTTTTTGACAAAATATGTTTAACTTTGTCCGCTGCAATTGTAGTAAAGAGTTAACCCTTTCCCTCATAAAGACGCTTTCTGACGCCTCTGCAGCAGACGGCTTTTTGAAAACAGTGACAAAAGAAGAAATTGCACAAAACGTGCAATTTTTCCTTTTGCCACAATGTTTTCCACTTTTTGTCATAGGTTATCCATTCAGTTATGGAGATTTTCTATGTTTTGACAAAATATGTTCAAAGTCTTCTGCTGCAGAATTGTCGTATGAGGGAAAGGGTTAATACTGAAAGTGTCCTGAAGAAAAATTTAAATGCATATTTTAATAAGGGAGATAAATCTGTATTGACTCTTACAATTACTTCCCTTACACCACAAAAGAGCTTTTAGCAAGGGAGGCAAGTCTGTATTAACTAAAATTAAGGCCCTTGGGCTATCTGCCTAAATAGCTAACCCATTTCCCATTTATGGATGTTTTCGACACTTCTGCAGCAGACGATTTTTAAAATCATTGTGGAAAAAGGAGAAATTGCTCATGATGAGTAATTTCTCCATTTGCCCCAGTAATTTCAACTCTATTAAATAATCATACAATCTTTTAAAGATTTATTTTGGAGTTGATAATTTCAAAGTCGTTAATTGCAGATTGATTGTATGTGGGAAAGGGTTAATTTATCTATATGCAGATGCATTAAAGCAAACACATTTGAAAACATTGTTGTTTAAAGAGAAATTGCTCCTGTTGATTTCATATCTATTTAATAATTATACTTTCATTTAATGAGATATATAATTGCTTTTATATTGATGTTATAAACAGAGTCTGCTGTAGAAACGTGTCTGCATGTGGGAAAAGGAAGTAGTGCTGATATACTATGCCAAGGTAACACTGCAATAGAACATAATCTCTTTTAAACCTTTTCAACTTGCAGATACTTTTAGAGTTGTATAACACTAGCAGACGACTTTTGTAAACATTGAGGCAAAAGGTGAAATTGATCAAAAGGGCATAACCCTTTCCCACATACAACAAATCTGCAGCAAAATACTTCAAAAAACATCTAGGAAAAAATGTGAATAATCAGTTGTATGAAAGTATATTAATTGAGAAGAGTTGAAAACATTGTAGCAAATGAAGAAGTTGCTCATTTATGCTGGTGATGTGTCGACAATAAATATTTTGACTAGCATCCTTCCTTCTTTCACTAATGAGCTAAATAATCCATGAAGGAAGCAGCCATCAACATTGGAAGAATGTTGTGAAAAAGGTGAGAAAAAGCTACGAAAAACATGTTAGGCGAGTTAGATATAAATTTATAAATACAATTAAAATTGGTTTAACCCTTTTGCAACATACAACCTATCTGAAAGCAGAAGACTTTGAAAACATCTAGGAAGAGTTATGGAAAATCTCTGAAAATGAAGATATACTTACTGAAAAGAGTTGAAAACTTTGTGGCAAAAGGAGAAATTGCTCGTTCTGAGCAATTTCTCCTTTAACACAATGTTTTCAAATGTTGTCTGCTGCAGAGGCGTCAGAAAGCGTCTATATGTGGTAAAGGGTTTAAACTCCAATCTATCAACCTGATTTATATTAGATATACAAACTTTCCTCTCCAACAGCCACTTAACATGGTCTAAGGGATGTAATTTAATAGTCAATACTGATTTATCTCCCATATTAAAACATAATAAAATGATCTTCTCAATATACACAAACGTTGTGGTTTGATGGACAACAGCTGTAACTGAGTCTCAAATGATTTCTTACAATTGATAATTTAACACAATAAGAATTTCATGTCAATTTGCCAGTTTCTGATAATGTGACAGACAATGCAGAAGTTATCCCTACCATGAAAGTAAATATTGAAAGAGAGTTAAAAACACTTAAAGGTAAAAGAAATTACATTACTGTATCAGGAAGAAAGTAAATAAGAAATCATAATAACCACCTCGGTTGTGTAATTATAGAGCATCCGCCTCGGTGGCTCGATCACCGGCCAGGTCATACCAAAGACTTTAAAAAAATGGTATTAACCCTTTCCCTCATATAGACGCTTTCTGACGCCTCTGCAGCAGACAGCTTTTTGAAAACATAGTGACAAAAGAAGAAATTGCACAGAACATGCAATTTCTCCTTTTGCCACAATGTTTTCCACTTTTTGTCATAGGTTATCCATTCAATTAGAGATTTTCTATGTTTTGACAAAATATGTTCAAAGTCGTCTGCTGCAGAATAGTCGTATGAGGAAAAGGGTTAAAGCAGACGGCGTTTTGAAAACATAGTGACAAAAGAAGAAATTGCACAGAACGTGCAATTTCTCCTTTTGTCACAATGTTTTCCACTTTCAGTCATAGGTTATTCATCCATAGAAAGGGTTAATGTCAGCCCTCCTTGACGCTCAGGATTGTGGGGTTAGCATTGACCAGAAGTACTGGTAACTTACCCAGTAAACACTGAGATACAACTGAAAAACATTGTTGAGAGCAGTGTTAAAAACACCAAACAATCAGAAGTAATCTGTATTAAGCAAATGGTTAACCCTTTCCCTCATACCACAATTCTGCAGCAGACGACTTTGAACGTATTTTGTCAAAACATAGAAAATCTCCATAATTAAATGGATAACCTATGACAAAAAGTGGAAAACATTGTGTCAAAAAGGCGAAATTGCACGTTCTGTGCAATTTCTTCTTTTGTCACTATGTTTTCAAAAAGCTGTCTGCTGCAGAGGCGTCAGAAAGCGTCTATATGAGGGAAAGGGTTAAGGTTATAATACAGGATTTTAAAGCTGTAGTGGGACCTTTTAATATGAAAGATTAAAAGGCGCCAAGATGACCATAAATCTATAACCCGAGTGATGGTAAAGTAGCAAATGTGTATCTGATATCAGGGTCAATTTGATCAAGCATGGGAGTGAAAATGCAATGAGTGGAGACAGTACATGAAAACAACTTATTAGTAAATTACATTTATAATAAGGCATGAAATCTTTGAATTTTTTTTGAATAGTCCTTTGAAGTTTGGTTTTTGAGATGGTCTTTTTACCCTTTTTCTGATGCCTCACAGTGGTTATATTCTTCAACCAATTAATATGGCTTTGACAAACTATGTAGAGAGATAATGAAGGAACATTTCTACAACATTGTCTTGAAATCAGACAAGCATTTTCAACAGTTCGAGCTTTTCCCCCCTCCTCGCCTGATCCTGCAGCAACTAAAGTTCTTCATAGAATTAAAGTCTTCTGACATTGCATTGAGTTCCACATGGTAAATAAACATGTGCTTACAGGAGGACAGTGCTAGCCAGGATATAAGCAGCGATATACAGGCTTTATTATTCGAAATTTGAGAACAAAGGCAAGAAATAAATTCCTTAAAGGCAGAGTTAAGTGGTGACTGTAAGGTCGGAAGTAAAATGTAATTTTTCATGCAATTTGGTTTTTGTTTATATTGACTGATGTCAAAAAAGAGAATAGGTAATTACATTTGATAAATGTTTAACCCTTTCCATCATACGAAAATTCTGCAGCAGACGACTTTGAACATATTTTGTCAAAAATTAGAAAATCTCTATACTTGAATAGATAACTTATGACTAAAAGTGGAAAACATTGTGGCAAAAGTAGAAATTGTTTGTTTTGAGCAATTTCTTCTTTTGTCACTATGTTTTCAAAAAGCTGTCTGCTGCAAAGCCCCAGAAAGCGTCTATATATGGGGAAAGGGTTAAGGGTGTTTGTTAAACAGTTGTTGAAATAATGATTCCAAAATATATTTATACAGCACATATTATCAGAAATATTAACTTGTATGTCAGGATACTGGGATTAATGGATACAATGATCATGTTTCACAGAGCGTTCGATTGATATATCAGTTCATGCATGGCTAACTTAATAATTGCTGGAATATTCGTTATGTGGAATAGGAAGAAGGGAGATTTAATACCCTATAGCATAGATATTCCTGTTACAGGCATGGCTACCTTTAGAAATGCTGGCGATATATGGTCATCGTCAAGGCGATTGCCTTTCTGATCTATGGTTCATAGAAGGATTGATAATAATGGTTGTAGTACTGTGGTTTGCTGTTGTTGGATTTTTGAAAAATATGTGTTGTCTTTTACTAGTTGTAAAGAACAAAAGAGAAGGTCAGGAAACATCATTCTTATGATAGATATCTGTTCAGACGCGGCTGCGTTTATAATTTCTGGCGATGTATGCTTATAATCAAGGTGATTGCTTTTCCGATTGATGGTGCACAGAAGGTTGAAGTTGTTGTTGTTTGAAGTTGTTTTTTCAATAAAGATGTGTCTGTATTACAATAAGGTGTAATAATCAGTAGTCGATCGACAAGTCCAACCCCTTTGCCAAAATATGTATTTTGTGTGCGAGAGGAGTATGCGTTTACAAGGGAAGAAGAATTATTTAAAAGTTTGGGCATTTTCCCCTCTTTCTGATGCTGCAACCACCAAAGTTCTGAAAGATGACCACTAAAGTATAATGTCGACAAAGTTTGGTTGAAATTGGTACAATGGTTTAGGGAGAAATGTTGTTTGAAGCTAAAGGTAAACAACGGACGGCGGAAACAAAGTAATCAGAATGGATCACCTTGAACCTTTGTCTAAGGTGTTCTAAAAAATAAGAAACACAGTTCTTTAAATAAACATCTATATTTACAAAGTTAGTATAAAAGATGACACACATGATTAAATGAAATGGAAATAACCCTTTCCCAGATACAGATGCTTTTTGATAAGTCTGCAGCAGACTTTGTGGGAAAAAGAGAAATCGCTAATAAAGAAGAGTTTCTTCTTTTTCATAATGTTTTCTTTGGTGTCTCAGAATTATGTTTTCATTTGTAAGTTTTCCTTTTCTCTGAAAAAGAAATCAATTGTTCAATTGGGCAACTCTAAAAATATCATATCAGTATGGGTCAAATCAATTCAGCAAAAGGTTTTAACCCTTATCCACCTGCAGCAGCATTTCAATGCATCTTCAGCAGACAACTTTTTAAAATATAGTGACAAGAGAAGGAATTGCTCATAATGAACAATAATCCCTTTTGTCACAATTTTTCCACCACTATTTAGTCATTTCACATTCATTTAAAAGAGATATTGAATAATTTTGCCTAGATTTTTTCAAATTTGTCTGCTGTAGCTTTGTTTGTTGTATTTAGGAAAGGGTTAACTGCAGTAGATGACTTTGAGAATATCTAGACAAAAACATGGAACATCTCTAGTATATCTCTATTGAATAGAGTCGAAAACATTGTAGCAAAAGTAGGAATTGGTCATAAAGAGATAGAGAGATTTGGTTTTCTTTTGCAACAATGTTTTCAAAAGTCATCTGCAATAGATACTTCCAATTGTGTATGCATGTGACTGAGATGACCAGAAGCCTCTGTAATATATGACTTTGGAAAGTATTTAGGAAAAAGGAGAATTTACTGAAAATGAGAAGTTTCTCCTTTTCCAACTTTAATTTCAGTAAAATCAACATCCAATTTTTCAAATGTTACATTTTTTGTTTGAATGTTTTAATACAGACAACTCCTGACACTTTATTGTATTTGGGAAGGAGCTAAATACATCAACAGTATCAATATCCATCGTCACTACTGTCATCATCATTCTGTCTGTTTTCTCGGAATCCAAATATTGTCTTCTTTTCTAGCTGTTCTTCCTCCATTTCTATCACACCTGTAACAAAGATTTTAAACTTTTACCAACATGAAGATGCTTTTAGAAGCTTCTGCAACTTACGACTTTGAAAAAAATGAGGCATAATAGGAATTTATTCTTTTGTCACAATGTTTCAAATCTTTCCAGTAATTTAACTCATTTATGGAGTTTTTCAATAATTTCGCCTCATATACTTGTAGATTTGATGCTTGTTGGAGAGGCTTAATTTATATCACTTTCAATGTCTGTTTCCTGGACACCAGTAATAGCGTAAAGAAAATTCCACATGATCACCTGGTCATCATGAGATTTGAACTTTGGACCTTAGCCCCCCTTCCCACATAAAACAAATCAGCAGCAGATGACTTAGAAAGCAACTTGGTAAAAATATTTTGTCTCTATTTGGATCAATTTCATCTTATGACACAATGCTTTCAAAAGTCTTCTGCTGAAGATGCGTCTGCAGGTGGGAAAGGGTCTTTCTAACTTTGAGCCACTGTCAGTATAAATTGACGCATACCCATGCTATATGAGAAGATTAAAGGCACAATGTCAGATATTAGAACATGGTTTACCTGATTGCAGTTGATTGTTTAGCACCCTTTTCAACAATATTTCAATTACATCATGTTGGCCATTTCTCTACTCATGTATTTCTGGCTTTCTCACACCATTACTCTACACAACTAGCTATCTCCCAATATAGACTTAACAGCAAATTAGAAAGATGAATGACAGCTGTCATGATGACTTCATTGCTCAAGACCATGTGAATACAAGAGCTGTCCATAAGACAACGCTGGACAATTCCACCGCTTAACCAGAATTTCTAAGTCAAATAATAAAGGGACATAATTTGCATTTTATACAGGACACTGAGGACAGTGTTATCTTACTTGATTATTTACATAGGTATGATGGTTGGGATAGGTTGCATAAAGTTTCAATTCAATGCATCAAGTAGTTACTGAAATATGGACTCTAAATGTAGTTGCACGCAAAACTTTAACCAGAATATCTAAGTAAAAAAAGGGCCATAATTTGCATTATATGCAGTATATAGTTATCTAACTTGGATTATTTACATAGGTATAATGATTGGGAAGCCTTCTTGAAAGTTTCAATGCAATGCATCTGGAGATATGGATTGAAGTTGCACGCAAAAGTTTTAACCAGCATTTCTACGTAAAAACTAGAATGGATTGCTCCGCGGAGCACATGTGTCACCTGCATCTGCTCATTGAAAGTGTGACGGACAGACAGACAGGCGCCGGACAAAAAAAAAAGTAATCCCTAAGTGCCTACCATGCTACGCAGGCAGACACAAAAAGGCCATAATTTGCATTACATGTAGGATCGAGTTATGTTACTTGATTGTTTTCATAGGTGTGATGGTTAGGAAGCATTGAAGAAAGTTTCAATGCAATACATCTTGTAGTAACTGAGCTATGGTGTTATATATGTACTTGCATGCAAAACCTTAACCAAGGTGTGACACGGACGCCAGGGTGAGTACCATAGCTTTCAATTTCTCTGAACAGTCAAGCTAAAAACGAGCAGATACAATGTATTTATAATAGATGATGATCATACCTGACTTGGCCATTCGTCTCTCTAATAGATCTGTGGGAAAATTGTCAGATCCTCCCATCTCTTCAAACCCAACAATCCTGTAAAACAACAATATAATGCTAGACATTGACAAATTTCCAGAAATACTCAATCTGTAGCCAAGAAAAATATGTCACGTACATCTATTTATCACGTTGATTGTTTGTAGATAGTTTCAAATACATTTTCCCAGAAGCAGTTTGTGATTTAACTTCTACATAGACACACAGAATAATGAATTAAACCCCATTGAATTTTCAAGTCCTCTTCATACTTAAAAAAGCACTCATTTCTGTAAGTCGATTTCAAAATAAATGTAGGAATGGTTTCCTTCTTTCCAGCTTACATTAAATCTGCAGCAGATGACTATGATAAACATCTCAGCAAAATATGGAAAAGATCTATAAATGAAAGAATAACCTTAGCTTGGTCAACATTCTTTACAACATTTGACAAAAGTAAATACAACAAACACCAGTCGTCTTCCACCAATGGGTTAACAGTCTTTGTGAAATAGCAGCTAGTTGCTTAGAAAAGACTGTTGTGTGGAGTACTTGCTTGAGAATGTCAGGAAACACAAGGGTAGGTGAAGTGGCTGCTGCAATATGACTGAATTCTTTATTTTGAAAAAAGTGTTAAGCCCCAATAAATCAATTAAAAACATCTAGGAAAAACTATGGAAAATCTCTATAAATGAAAACATTACATTTATTATTAGATAGAGTTAAAAACACTTTGACAAAAGGCATCTGCCGTGAAAATGCAACTGTAAGTTGGAAAGTGTTAAGAGTTACCTAACCCTTTCCCACATACAACAATTCTGCAGCAGACGACATTGAAAAAAAAATCGAAATAAAGTGGAAACCCCCTTTAAATATGGGTACAATAAAAGAATAGAATTGAAAACATGGTGACAAAAAGAGAAATTGCTCGTTTTGTGCAATTTCTTCTTTTGTAAACATATTTTCAAAAAGCTGTCTGCTGCAGAGGCTTCAGAAAGCATTTATATGAGGGAAAGGGTTGACTAGTAAACTAGCTCTTTTAGAGTATTAGAATTTTTAAATATTTTGTCATTCTGTTTACTTACCTGTCAACACAAATGGAATTTATAAACATGAGAATAGCTGGAAGGACTCTTATTTTTAACTTTTCTACCAAAAATTTGGCGTTGTCTACATTAATTCTGGCAAATTTTGTGTCAAAATATTTTTCTGTTAAAACCTGAAAAGAACAAAAATTTGTATTGCCAGTGTAAATTGAACTGTCATATAATGAGCACACAATATGGTAAGCTTACTATATATTTCTATGTTAACTGTTTGTTTTTTATGTATTCATTATGCAACTGATCAATTTATGTGACAATGAAAGATAAACATATAAATAAACTCAGATTAGGTCACCGCAAACCTGACTTTCAGGACATTGCCTTGACGTGAAGTAAATAAAATATTAGACTATCAGTTATGAAAGTGCGACAGACAGACAACAGAGAAATGATCTTGTGAAGGTAGGTGACTCAAAAATGGCATAACATCTGAATAACTAAATTCATAACAAGAACCTTCTTCTTTTTCACACAATGTATTCAATTTTATATCAGTCATGCCCTCCATTATAATGATGTCATTATTATAGTGTCATATATTTTTCCTTTATAGATGGTTTTGTTAATTGTTTTACGCCGCTTTCATAGCCCTTCCTGGGTAAGTTACCAGTACTACTGGTCCATTTACTTGACACCAGCCAGTCAGTCATAATGCTTACCCGGCAACCCTGAACACCAAGGAGGGAAGCCATTACTACCATTTTAAAAAGGCTTTGGTATGACCCGGCCGGGTATCAAACCCGCGACCTCCCACACCCGAGAAGCTCTACCACTACACCAGCGAGGTGGTAGATGGTTTCGTAACAAACTACTTATTATAACAGGTTAATGCCAAAGGAAATCTACTTTCAATGATCAAGCATGAATACTGACACTTCATACTGATAAATGTTCACATTATTTCCATTCTATAATTGAATAAAAAATTCATATATTTTCCATCTGAATTGTTTATTATCAAGTCATCTGTTTCCAGGCAAAGAGTTAAACCCTGTCTCACTTGCAGACGCATCCTTATCATTTTGCCTCAATGTTTTCAGCTCTATCTAATCATTACACTTTAATTTATGGCGATTTTCCATTTGCTTAGATGTTCTAAAAGCCTTAAAGGTGTATGTGAGAAAGGGTTAATGCATAATCTAGTTGACAGTTAATATATAAGTAATATATAAGTATCTTACTAAATAATAATGTTAACAGAATAGCAATCATTGCAGGCAAAGCTTATTGATTTGAAAGCTAGTGAAACTCCATCTTGGAAAGATCGATAATAATAATGTACAACTATGTTTATTTGTTACTGTAAGTATCACGCAAACTGTATAATTATCCCTTTCCCACATGAAACAACTCTGCAGCAGACGACTTTGAAAACATACCCTAATTAAGTTGGAAACTACCAAAGTACAATAATTGAAATTAGAGTTGAAAACATGGTGGCAAAAGGAGAAATTGCTTGTTTTGAGCAATTTCTTCTTTTGTCGCCATGTTTTCAAAAAGCTGTCTGCTACAGATGCATCAGAAAGCATCTATATGAGAGAAAGGGTTAACTTACCTTTAAATGTTTATCAATTATTGCACATCTTCTAAAATCTTCATGGAAAAAATGGACAATACATCTTTCTTCACTTGTAGTAAGCTCTAAAACTCCTTTTTCATTATCTACCTCACTGAAAAGTAAAAATGTGAGACAATTTATATAAATTGACAATCAAACAGAAATGGTGAAAACAGTACTTCATGTACTTCTTTGTTATTAAAGCCTTCAAACTTTTTATAACCACTTTTGTCAAGTGATTCTAAAATTTGGTACACAGCCTATCTTGCCTGGATGGATGATCAGCAGGGGGTTATGCAATCTCAACAAGACCAAAACTTTACTGCAGTAGTAAATGCTGGCAAAGATCTAATGATTGCCTATTACAGGTCATCTCAGATTGACCTTTAAATCACCAAATCAAATTATCGCCTACAAAATTGTTAGGTATGGACCATACAAATACACAAGAAAGAGAAGCGATGATGGAAGAGCTTTGGTTATACCATGCAATTTCATTGGGCAGGAAATGAGAATTTAAATGTAAAGAGTAAATTTGATATACGCAAAGTATTTTGGTTTGACTTTTATGAGATTGAGTTACCCTTAAGGCTTTCCAACAGACAGCCAGAGGAATACTCTAGGCCTCTCTTTGAACAGTGAATAAACTTTTACAAAAAGTAATATTTTAAAAGTACAGCTTTTACATTGTCTGTATCAGAGAAAGGATTCAATTAATCATTTACTCGATATGAAATCTTAAATGTCGTCTGGTTTGTAACAATTTGAGTTAATTTGATATTGCAACATATAGGAATTTAATCCTTTCCCACATACAATAGATCTGCAGCAGACAACTTTAAAAACATTTAGTCAAAGATATGGAAACTCTCTATAAATGAAAGAACAATCATTGAATAAAACCAATGAGCAATTTTTTCTTTTAAACACAATGTTTTCAAAAATCATCTGCTTCAGAAAGCATCTATATAAGGTTATGGGTTAAATGTTCTCTACCTGTATATTCCATGTCCTTTATCTTTCATATCCCTGAACTGAGATGCCTGAGTCTTCAACTGTGAAAGTCTTGCTTCACGTATGTGTGCCGGTATTTCTTCATTCTCCAGCTCTTCCAATAAGTTCTGTGAAAAAAAAAATTAACTAAGTATTAGTGTCATTGGACAACACAAGGGGCAAGATAGTTCTTAATTGCTCACAGAGTTAAAGTTTTATACCTTTCATATTGTTATTCGAGAATGGATGAGTACATAAAGAATTCTGTTTATTTGGGTAATAAATATGCCTTTTTCAACATTATTTCAGTAATATCACGGCAACAGTTCACTTAATCCCGATTAATAAATCAGTGCTAGGCTTGTTGGACCATGACCGCCGTGCCAAATCTGGTGATTGAGCCATAGATGCCTCATTGCAAATCCCCTAGGCTAACCACTAGACCACACCACAAAGAGATCAATAAGAACCAGAGTGAGATATGGAGATTAACAATTGAGGCCTTTCTGTTTCAGAAAAGAAGATTTTTAAAGTTTTTGCCTATATAATATCTATGTAAAAAGGTGACTCCCAAGATGTGGCCAATTTCGAACCAAAGGGCTAAATTTGAACAATCTAGGTAGAGGACCACTCCACAATCCTACACACTAAACATATAAACTTTAGGCCTTTCAGTTTCAGACAAAAAGATTTTCAAAGTTTTTCCCTATATACCTCTATGTAAAACAAGGGTGGGCCCAATTTGAACAATCTTGGTAGAGGACAACTAGAAATGCTACACACCTAATATCTTTTATTTAGGCCTATCGGTTTCTGACAAGGAGATTTTCAAAGTTTATTAAATGTTTTCCTTTCCATTGCCATGGCAACAAGAATTTTGAATGGTATTAATTTCTTTGAACAATTTTCAAAGGGCACCACCAAAGGAACATTCCTGAACATTCCCCAAGCGGTTTTCTAACCGTTTAGGAGGAGATGTCGTATGTTGCCAATGTGTACAGACGACAGTCTCAGACGATGGTTGGAAACTGGAAAGTGATCACAATAGATTACTTTTGACTGTTTGAGCACTTCTAGCTCAGGTGACCCAAAAAACCAAACCATATATGGAATGAGAAGTGGTGGAGAGAGGGAAGGAGCGCGCGAGAGAGAGAATGAGATGGGGGAGAGTAAGAGAGAGATAGACAGACAGACAGAGAGTAGACTGTGTAGTATTGATAACGATAATTTGGTAAACTAGTATGATCCCGTTAAGAACGTGATGATTCATGCTAGAACATCGTCCTTCATGGAAACGATATAAACATGAAATATGTAATAAATCTGGTTGTTATTTTGTTTTTTTGATCTTAACAAAAGAACATATGTGTTGCCAATTATCTAAACTATCTACTGTAATTAAATATTTAAATGAAATTACTTACTTCTTCGGCTAAAGCTTCATCTTCTAAAAGAGCATTTGCTTTATCGACTGACGACGCCATGTCTAAACAGAGTATACATTTACTGGTCCCCCTATTTCATTCTAAGATTTCGCAATTTGTAAAATGCGGGGATCCAATATTCAAAGCTGCTAAATACCGGCGTCTTTATGTTACGGTTACCAACGGTACGGTCACTACCGTCGCAAAATGTAAGAACAACAACAACGATAACAGAAATATAAAATATATTTCCCTAAAATATGAATGATTGTTCCTAGTTTAAAAGCCATAGTTTTATATAGTTTTAAACTTAAGGAGAAAAAGTGACCTCTAAACGAATAACTTTTTAGTTAAAAAAATAAATAAAAAAATTAGTAAAAGAGTCAAGTAAAGTGCATATCTTTTATAATCAGGAGAACAATAGATATATATATAAACATAAAAAATAACCAAGGTCGACGCGGCATTTATTTCTCTCATGCAATGACGACAATTATTTTCCCCAAAGACAAATGATCAGTTGAGCTAAAATTGTATATAATATCGAAATAGTTCATGTGAAAACGTAGCAAGGTCAGGATATTGCAATGCCCATATGGTATGAATGCGGGGACACTATATTACAATAAAAGTGTCCCTGATAAAAGTAAGCATTCGGTTATAATATCAAAGGGCAGTAACACTTACTAATCAGGCCGATCTTACAAGAGTTTCTTCCCTTATACAATATTTTGTTTGAACGTATTTTATGCAACAATTTTAGAAGCATCTATACATTTTTCCAAAAAATTGTCTAAAAAGTACAAGATGAACTTGAGTTTAATTTAGAATTATTCATAGCCAGCAAGTTGCTCCTTTTCCCGCTTTGTCCCATAATTCAACTATCTTTGTTAATTGTTTTCTTTCTGCTGTATGTAATGATAGGACAATGAAACCGTTCAGAAAGGTCTTTTGATATGGACTACTCACCTTCAAAATGAATTGTCATGGACCAGTGTCTAACAATCAATAGTATTGATGGACCCTCTCTAGGCAGAGCCCCGGTAGCCCAGTCAGTATAGCGACACTAGCTGTCAATCCAGGGGTTGATCATTTCAAAGTGCCCCTTTATAATCAGCCAACATACTTTCCGGCATTTGACAAAAGTTGATGTGACAGGCATCATTCGTCTTCCACCAATAGGTTCAAAGTCTTTGTGGAAAAGCAGCCAGTTGTTTGGATTACTCGAGTGTGAGAAAACTAGGAACCACATGGGTAGGTAAACTGGCCACCCTGATATGAAAAAGTGTTGAACCCAAATCCAGACCCTGTCTGAACCCAAAATGTGCGCCAATTTTTAATTGGTAAAGCATATAATTATAATTATCTCAATTTACCGATCAGATGCTACATTTCAAGCACATTTCTGTGCAATTTTACATACATTGCATGCAGCAAGGCTTTTTACAGGACATGTCCGATACACTCTCTCTTGAATACAGAATAAACAAATTCTTATGATGGGTAACGTTCATAAAACTGATGTAAATTTTAATAAGACTTTGTCCACCATACAATTTCTTGTTGGCTTGGAGGTCAAGGTTACACACTCTGTTTACTTGATGGGATAGTTTAGAGCCGCCTTCTTTTAACTCTTTCCCACATACAACAAATCTGCAGCTGACAGCTTTGAAAATGTCTACTCAAAAATATTGAAAATCTCTATTATTGTAGGTGTAATTACTGAAAAAAGTTGAAGACTTTGGGGCAAAAGGAGAAATTGCTCATTTTGAGCAATTTCTCCTTTTGTCAGAATGTTTTCAAAAGTTTTCTGCTGAAGATGCGTCTACAGTTGGGAATGGGATAAACCATAATGAGGAAAACACTTAGTTGCTGAAAAGATTGTCGGAAATCCAATCAGACAATTAAATTATAAATACGTCTGTATGTCTCTGGGCAATTTCTCTCACATTGATTTCAAGAGTTGTCTTAAATTGACTACCCATATATCAGTGAAACGGTTGGTTCAAAGGACTTCACTATCAACAGGTTTCTCACTCTGATTTGAAGATGAAATTCAAGATTGGCAAGGATGAAATAATATATATTGTATTCTACCAAATTTGATTCTAACATTTTTCTGAAAACATTTTTGCATTCAGTAAAATACTTTCATTCGGAGATATTCTATTATTTTTTTAATGATGTTTTTGTAGTCTTCTGCAACAGATTTGCTGTATGTTTGGAAAGGGTTTTAAAATGTGTTCAGGACCTTTCAAGGCATCAAAGAGGATTTTAAAGTTCAAGCTCTTTCCTAGGTTTCAGTGGGATGTCAGTATAAGCAACAAGTTGGCTTAGAAAACCTGTGTTAATGAATGTATAAATATTAAACAAGAGCTGTCGGAGGACAAGTTGGCTTAGAAAACCTGTGTTAATGAATGTATAAATATTAAACAAGAGCTGTCGGAGGACAAGTTGGCTTAGAAAACCTGTGTTAATGAATGTATAAATATTAAACAAGAGCTGTCGGAGGACAAGTTGGCTTAGAAAACCTGTGTTAATGAATGTATAAATATTAAACAAGAGCTGTCGGAGGACAGCGCGCTTGACTATTCCACTGCTTATTTAAGTTACTGAGATAATGGACTCGTGTAGATGCATGCAAAACATTAACCACAATTTCTTAAAGGGTGATAATTTGCATTATATGCAGGATAGAGTTATTTTACTTTAATTTTCATGGGTGTGATGGTTAGGAAGGGTTGTATAACGTTGTATAATGGAATGCATCAAGTAGACTCTTAATGGAGTTTCAAGCAAACCTTAAACCATAATTTCTAGTTGTTACTGAGATTACACTCTAAATGTATTTGCAAAACTATAACCAGAATTTCAAAGTCCAAAAAGAGCCATAACTTGCATAAAATGCAGGATAGAGTTATCTAACTTGATAATCTACACAGGTGTGATAGTTGGGTAGGGTTGTAGAAAGTTTCAATGTAATGCATTGAGTAAATACTGAGATATGGACTCTTAATTTAGTTGCACGCACAACTTTAACCAGAATTTTAAGTAAAACAAGATGTGTTTGTGAAACACTGATGCCCCCCAATGGCAACATCTAGGTTAAAGGTCAAGGTCGCAAGGTATACACATGTGAAATATGGTAGCCTTACCTGTTATTGTTCAAAAGTAGTGGGGAAGGTTAAAAAAAAAATTGAGAATGGCAACATCTAGGTCAAAGGTCAAGGTCGCAAGGTCAAAAATGTACTGACAGAAAGGTCATGTCACAAGGAATACACATGTGAAATATGGTAGCCGTATCTGTTATGGTTCAAAAGTAATGGCCAAGGTTAAAGTTTTTTTCGAGAATGGCAACATCTAGGTCAAAGATCAAGGTCGCAAGGTCAAAATTGTTGGTACTGACAGAAAGGTCATGTCACAAGGAATACACATGTGAAATATGGTAGCCGTACCTGTTATGGTTCAAAAGTAATGGCCAAGGTTAAAGTTTTTTTCGAGAATGGCAACATCTAGGTCAAAGGTCAAGGTCGCAAGGTCAAACATTTTGGTACTGACAGAAAGGTAATGTCACAAGGAATACACATGTGAAATATGGTAGCCGTACCTGTTATGGTTCAAAAGTAGTGGTCAAGGTTAAAGTTTTTTTCATGCAGACAGGCCAAAAACTACATCTAGGTCAAAGGTCAAGGTCGCAAGGTCAAAAATGTTGGTACTGACAGAAAGGTCATGTCACAAGGAATACACATGTGAAATATGGTAGCCGTATCTGTTATGGTTCAAAAGTAATGGCCAAGGTTAAAGTTTTTTTCGAGAATGGCAACATCTAGGTCAAAGGTCAAGGTCAAAAATGTTGGTACTGACAGAAAGGTCATGTCACAAGGAATACACATGTGAAATATGGTAGCCGTACCTGTTATGGTTCAAAAGTAATGGCCAAGGTTAAAGTTTTTTTCGAGAATGGCAACATCTAGGTCAAAGGTCAAGGTCGCAAGGTCAAACATTTTGGTACTGGCAGAAAGGTAATGTCACAAGGAATACACATGTGAAATATGGTAGCCGTACCTGTTATGGTTCAAAAGTAGTGGTCAAGGTTAAAGTTTTTTTCGTGCAGACAGGCCAAAAACTACATCTAGGTCAAAGGTCAAGGTCGCAAGGTCAAAAATGTTGGTACTGACAGAAAGGTCATGTCACAAGGAATACACATGTGAAATATGGTAGCCGTACCTGTTATGGTTCAAAAGTAATGGCCAAGGTTAAAGTTTTTTTCGAGAATGGCAACATCTAGGTCAAAGGTCAAGGTCGCAAGGTCAAACATTTTGGTACTGACAGAAAGGTAATGTCACAAGGAATACACATGTGAAATATGGTAGCCGTACCTGTTATGGTTCAAAAGTAGTGGTCAAGGTTAAAGTTTTTTTCGTGCAGACAGGCCAAAAACTACATCTAGGTCAAAGGTCAAGGTCGCAAGGTCCAAAATGTTGGTACTGACAGAAAGGTCATGTCACAAGGAATACACATGTGAAATATGGTAGCCGTATCTGTTATGGTTCAAAAGTAATGGCCAAGGTTAAAGTTTTTTTCGAGAATGGCAACATCTAGGTCAAAGGTCAAGGTAAAAAATGTTGGTACTGACAGAAAGGTCATGTCACAAGGAATACACATGTGAAATATGGTGGCCGTACCTGTTATGGTTCAAAAGTAATGGCCAAGGTTAAAGTTTTTTTCGAGAATGGCAACATCTAGGTCAAAGGTCAAGGTCGCAAGGTCAAACATTTTGGTACTGACAGAAAGGTAATGTCACAAGGAATACACATGTGAAATATGGTAGCCGTACCTGTTATGGTTCAAAAGTAGTGGTCAAGGTTAAAGTTTTTTTCGTGCAGACAGGCCAAAAACTACATCTAGGTCAAAGGTCAAGGTCGCAAGGTCAAAAATGTTGGTACTGACAGTAAGGTCATGTCACAAGGAATACACATGTGAAATATGGTAGCCGTATCTGTTATGGTTCAAAAGTAATGGCCAAGGTTAAAGTTTTTTTCGAGAATGGCAACATCTAGGTCAAACGTCAAGGTCAAAAATGTTGGTACTGACAGAAAGGTCATGTCACAAGGAATACACATGTGAAATATGGTAGCCGTACCTGTTATGGTTCAAAAGTAATGGCCAAGGTTAAAGTTTTTTTCGAGAATGGCAACATCTAGGTCAAAGGTCAAGGTCGCAAGGTCAAACATTTTGGTACTGACAGAAAGGTAATGTCACAAGGAATACACATGTGAAATATGGTAGCCGTACCTGTTATGGTTCAAAAGTAGTGGTCAAGGTTAAAGTTTTTTTCGTGCAGACAGGCCAAAAACTACATCTAGGTCAAAGGTCAAGGTCGCAAGGTCAAAAATTTTGGTACTGACAGAAAGGTCATGTCGCAAGGAATACACATGTGAAATATGGTAGCCGTACCTGTTATGGTTCAAAAGTAATGGCCAAGGTTAAAGTTTTTTTTGTGCAGACAGACAGACCAACAGACAGACAAACAGACAGACAGGCCAACAACTATATGCCCCCCGAATCGGAGATTCCGTGGGGGCATAAAAAGGGCTATAACTTGCATTAAATGCAGGATAGAGTTATCTAACTTGATAATCTATATAGGTGTGATAGTTGGGTAGAGTTGTAGAAAGTTTCAATGCAATGCATCAAGTGAATACCGAGATATGGACTCTTAATTTAGTTGCACGCAAAACTTTAACCAGAATTTCTAAGTAAACAAGATGTGTTTGTGAAACACTGATGCCCCCGAATGGCAAAATCTAGGTCAAAGGTCAAGGTCGCCAGGTCAAAAATGTTGGTACTGACAGAAAGGTCATGTCACAAGAAATACACATGTGAAATATGGTAGCCGTACCTGTTATGGTTCAAAAGTAATGGCCAAGGTTAAAGTTTTTTTTGTGCAGACAGACAGACCAACAGACAGACAGGCCAAAAACTATATGCCCCCCGAATCGGAGATTCCGTGGGGGCATAAAAAGGGCTATAACTTGCATTAAATGCAGGATAGAGTTATCTAACTTGATAATCTATATAGGTGTGATAGTTGGGTAGAGTTGTAGAAAGTTTCAATGCAATGCATCAAGTAAATACCGAGATATGGACTCTTAATTTAGTTGCACGCAAAACTTTAACCAGAATTTCTAAGTAAACAAGATGTGTTTGTGAAACACTGATGCCCCCGAATGGCAACATCTAGGTCAAAGGTCAAGGTCGCCAGGTCAAAAATGTTGGTACTGACAGAAAGGTCATGTCACAAGAAATACACATGTGAAATATGGTAGCCGTACCTGTTATGGTTCAAAAGAAGTGGTCAAGGATAAAGTTTTTTTTCGAGAATGGCAAGGTCGCAAGATGAAGAATTTTGGTACTGACAGAAAGGTCATGTCACAAGGTATACACATGTGAAATATGGTAGCCGTACCTGTTATGGTTCAAAAGTAGTGATCAAGGTTAAAGTTTTTTTCGAGAATGGCAACATCTAGGTCAAAGGTCAAGGTCGCAAGATAAAGAATTTTGGTACTGACAGAAAGGTCATGTCACAAGGAATACACATGTGAAATATGGTAGCCGTACCTGTTATGGTTCAAAAGTAATGGCCAAGGTTAATTTTTTTTTCGAGAATGGCAACATGTATGTCAAAGGTCAACATCGCAAGGTCAAAATTTTTGGCCCTGACAGAAATGTCATGTCACAAGGAATACACATGTGAATTATGGTAGCCGTACCTGTTATGGTTCAAAAGTAATGGCCAAGGTTAAAGTTTTTTTCATGCAGACAGGCCAAAAACTAGATGCCCACCGAATCGGTGATTCCGGGGGCATCAAAATGGCCATAACTTACATAAAATGCAGGATCGAGTAAGAAATTTCAATGCAATACATGTAGTATTTAAGTACTTGCATGCAAAACGCCGACGCCAGGGTTTGTAGTATAGCTCTCATATTCTTCGAATGGTCGATCTCATAAATTAGAAAACATTGTGGCAAATTGAGAAATTGTTCAATATGAAATTTCTTCTTATGCAACAAAGTTTTCAAAATGAGACTATTTGTGGGAAAGGGTGAAATGATACCATACGGACCTGAACAAATCTGGATCTTGTTTTGCTGGTAGTGAAAGAATGAGACAAGACATATATTTTCTTTATAACCAATATTTAATATGCAATATTTTGCTGAATAAATGTATAACTTATATCGCTATATTCCCATAAGTGAATCTATGTACAACTTTTAAACAAACACAATGATAAACACTGAGAAACTACAATCCACTCACTCTTACAAGCAAAATATTTCAAACTAACACGATTTAACCCTTTTCCCACATACAACAAATCTGCAGCGGACGACTTCGAAAATGTCTACCTTAAAATATGGAAAAACTCGATATATTGTAGGTATCATTACTGAAAAAAGTTGAAAACATTGTTGCAAAAGGATAAATTGCTCGTTTTGAGCAATTTCTCCTTTTGTCATGATGTTTTCAAAAGTCGTCTGCTGAATGCGTCTAAATGTGGGAAAGCATTAACACCTTAACTTGCTGAATTTATGCACATGTGTTCAATCTTTTCCTTAAAGCATATGCATTTTGACACATCAACAGCAGATGACATTTGAAAACATTGGGGCAAAATGATTAGTTGATCTTAAAGAGTAATTTCTCCTTTTGCCACAATATTTCCATAATTCGAATGCTGCAGGCGCCAGAAAACGTCTGTATGTGAGAAAGGATTAAATGTTTCAAGCTAAACCATCTTTATCTCTTTTCCAAGGTAGAACAAAAATGTGCAACCTTTGCAACAGAAGGTCTTTGAAAATAATGTTCAGTATGATTGCAATTTTAACTAGTACCTAATATTGCAATATTAGTTTGTTTTATTTGGATTTTATGCCGTTTTTAACAGTATTTCCGTTATATCAGGGTGACAGAACACTTCTTCCTGATCCCAGGGCGACTTTCCAGTCCAAGACTAGGAAATGTCACTTAACCAAGGTTACTACATCATGACAACCACAAGTGGAAATAGAGACCATAATGCCAGGCGGGTTTCTATGATAGGTTCTTCCAATTTGAAATGTAACTTAACCAATGTTACTCCACCATGACAACCACAAGTGAAAATAGAGACCATAATGCCAAGCGGGTTTCTATGATAGGTTCCTCCTATTTGAAAATATTTTGACAAAAAATAAAGCGTATGTAATTATGACATGGAGATGATAACCTTATGTGTTGGAGACCTTTGTTGTTTTTCCTTTAAAAATTAATTTTCAATATTTTCAAACCACGTCTGCTGCACAAAATGGGCTTGCATCAAGGCAAGGGTTAATTAAATAAAGAGTATAAATGAGGGATTGTAAGCTCAGAGCATGCAGTGATGGGTTTTTTTATTCACAAGAAAAATGAAAAGCATCGCATTTGTTTCGACAAAGACAAAAACAACATAAGTTTTATTGCTGTTAAAACAATCAAATAACCCATATGATTACAAAACAAATTAGTATTCATAACTGCATATTTTGATTTTCTCAAATCATTATTATCTAAAACATGATAATAGCACTTCATCAGGAAATTCACAAAAAACTGGCCCATGCAAAACCTACAGTACAAATTGTTTTCTGAATCACTTTCAATCTTCCGCTGATTCAGGGAACTATCGATACCTCTGCAAGAGAAGAACTTTGAAAACATTTTGGGAAAAGAAGGAAATTGCTCATGATGAGTAAGTTTCTTATTTTCCCACAGTATTTTCACTGTACTGACATGTTTTCAATATCAACTCTGTATCAATAAATACTTCCAATTTTCCAAGACTTTTACATAATTTTAACCCTTTCCCACATACAGCAAATCTGCAGCAGACAACATTGAAAACAGTGACAAAAACCTGAAAAATTTCCATATGAGATTGAAAACATTGTGGCCAAAAGAGAAATTGCTCATCATGAGCAATTTCACGTATTGCCACAATGTTTTCAAAAGTCGTCTGCTGCTATTGCGTCAATATGCCTCTGCAGGTGGATAAGGGTTAACAGAGATGTTTTCAAAACGAACAGCTTTAACAGTATAATTAATATAAGTTATAAGTAGTACATTTTCTTTTTGATCCGTTTTACAATTCAGAGTAGTTTAAAAGTAAAATTAATTAACGGTTAATACATAGCTAATTGTGCAAACATTAAACATGCTTTACTAATCCAATTATCAAAACGATTAATGTGTTTACTAAATATAATGAGGTAGAAAACACTATATGGCCATAATTCCTGTATCCTGGTTAAGTTAACCGTTTCCCACATACAACAAATCTGCAGCAGACGACTTTGAAAACATTTATACAAATACTTGAAAAATCTCCATTAGTAACAGTTTAATTATTTAAAAGAGTTGAAAACATTGGACAAAATGAGAAATTGCTGGTTCTGAAATATTTCTTAGTTTGCCACAATGTTTTCAAAAGACGTCTGCTGCAGATGCGTCAAAAGGTGGGAAAGGGTCAAGTTAACAGTGATATATCGTTAAGTTAAGTATACAACTTACTCATACAATTTGAGTCTTTAACCATGCAAAAAGGTACAAGCTAGCTTTTGTGAACAGCGCAGATCCGCACAGTCTGATCAAGATCAACACCGTTCAGATGTTCATGCTTGTTAGAAGCTTCTGTCAACTTGTGTAGATTCTGATAAGATCAAGCAGTCAGATTGACAGGCTGATCTGAACCTTTACTGTTAACCCTTTCCCTCATATAGACGCTTTCTGACGCCTCTTCAGCAGACAGCTTTTTGAAAACATAGTGACAAAAGCAGAAATTGCTCAAAACAAGCAATTTCTCCTTTTGACACAATGTTTTCCACTTTTAGTCATTGGTTATCCATTCAATTATAGAGATTTTCCATTTTTTGACAAAATATTTTCAAAGTCGACTGCTGCAGAAAACAAGCAATTTCTCCTTTTGTCACCATGTTTTCAACTCTATTCAATAATCATACTATCATTTATAGAGAATTACTATATTTTGGACTTGATAATTTTAAAGTCGTCTGCTGCAGATGTGCTGTATGTGGGAAAGGGTTTAAAATAGGAAACTACACACATGAAAATGGTAAGATGATCAATAATTTACTGTATGGTCCCTCTTAGAGGGAATATAATGCTGAGTTTTTATTCACAAACTCGGATATCTTATGCAATTTTACAGTCATAAATATTCTGATTCATGCATAGCAGTTGTAATTACATCTGGTTGAAATTGTTTGATCCGAAATGATAAGTTTTAAAGACCTCTGTTTTGAAGGAAGCATCTGAATTAAAGCACATGCCAACGGAAAAGAAAAAAATTGTTCACAAAGCAGTAAACAATGTGGGAAAGGGAGAAAATTCAGGTTTCTAAAACTCTCAACTTTTCCCATGTTTTCAGGAGCTGTCTCATCAAGAGACATCATTGCTATCAGGTACTGGTATAATAATTACTGAAGTTACAACTGTTTTGATCATTCCTCTTAAGTTTTTAAGGTCAAGGCAGGGTCTTTCCATACAATAACTTGATTGATAGATTCATAGACCCTGGTCACAGGTAACAAGCCTATTCTCTATGCTAAGAATTCTTTTTCAAACTTTGGGTTGGTCTGAAGCATTGATTTTGAACAAGAGCGCCACGGAAGGACCGCCAACGCTTGTCTGCTTTTTTCTAAGTTGAAAAAGGAGCATTACTGAATAATTATTGAAGCAAGAGTTATGTGACTTGAAATAGACATGCGTATTGTTCCTAGGAACATGTGTACCAAGTTTCATTTGAAAATGTTGAGCAATGTTGAGAGTTATGAGGTAAGATTAAAGTTTCGTGACGAGGCAGACGATGACGATGCTAAGGGTATCACAATAGCCCAACTTCTTCTCATCGAAAAACAGACAAGCTAAAAATAGCTCAACTGATGTCCAAAATTTTAAATATTTGAAAAAGTAAACAATCAAAAGTTTCCGTTTTTGGACATTGAAGAAATCAACTCCAGGACAAGGAACAATTCACAATCTTTAACCTCATTAACTTGCAGAACTTATCATTCAAACAGCAGGGTCAAGGTCATTCATTCTGCAGTATTAAACTGTAATACTTGTAGGTTGCGATGGAATGTGACTGTTAACATCATTGGGAACAACTTGACAAAGTTCTCTTGCACTCGTTTGAAGGATTTCATCATTTATAACTTACAAAAATGTTTGCTAACCAAATATGGCAAAGTTCACACTTTCACCCCCAAGTCTTCCACTTTAGAATGATAAACTCCTACTTGCAAGCAAGTACCTTGCACAATAGCATAACCATTTCCCTCATACAACAAATCTGCAGCAGAATACTTAGATACATGTACCTAGGCAAAAATATTGAAAATTTCTATACACTGAAATTTAATTAATGATAGAAGTTGAAAATATTGAGGCAAATTGGGAAATTCCTCATCATGAGCAAACTATCCTTTTCTCACAATGTTTTCAAAGGTCGTCTGCTGCAGATGTGTCTGCAAGTGGGAAAGGGATAAAAGAGGGTAATTACCTGCGATCTATTATCCAGTTATAAAAAATCTCTGCAGATTTGTTTGAAGTACATTATGAGTATTACTAGTAGTAATTAATAAATATATACAATGTTATTTATTATACGGATATGCAACTGAATATTCATAATATGTTAATTATCAACAAATATTTGAATACTCATATCTAACTAGAAACAACAGACTTGTTAGAAATGAAACACATGATTATGTATCTTGTATATTCTGTCATAATATAATGAATAAACTCTGTCAAATATTTAACTAAACTAATCAGTCATATAAATTCGATACAACACAATACAGAATAGATCTATATTCTTTTGAATAATAATGTTAATACAAAAATCTAAGTCAGTCAAAGCAAACAAACTTTCATCTTAATACCAGTCTAATCATAAGAGCATCTGATTGGATAGAATGAAGATCCAATGTCAAAACTGACCAATAACATGTTAAATTCGAAAGACTGGTTTAAATAGAATGTTTAATAATTCAATGACCATGCATATATAATCTTTTATCTGAGAATGTCATAAGCCTTTTTTTCCAAGCATTTCCCCCCCAAAAAAATTATTTCGTTTAAACCAAGACAATCAAAGAGAATCTTGACTTTGGAAGATTTAAATGAAAAAATGCTAGAAATCATGGATGACAGTGCAAGATACGGCTAGGCCAAACATTCTCTTCTAATTCTAACCATACTATAAACTATATATAGTACAAATATGTTAAACTGCGTAAAAAAGTGAACTAATGTGCTTTAGTAGGAAGTACGAAGATACTGTATAGTGGTAACTCATACATGTGATTATTTTTGGTGACCTTTCCGGGACAGCCGACATGATGACTACAAAACTAGGGGGTCCGGGACGATATCACATGTATGGGTAACTACATCTGGGTCAGGCAACACCAAAAC
Organism: Serripes groenlandicus; assembly: GCA_031761405.1. Taxonomy (NCBI): domain Eukaryota; kingdom Metazoa; phylum Mollusca; class Bivalvia; order Cardiida; family Cardiidae; genus Serripes; species Serripes groenlandicus. Next base: position 225,860,579 of record JASEVX010000001.1, on the reverse strand, counting down.
CCTTCCTCTGTGACCAGATAAGATCTAGATCAGCTTACACTCTGTATAGTCTGATCTGGATCTTCTGTGTTTGCAACAGAGTAATACCACCCTTTGATATATGATTATGTCCATATAACAATCATTCATACAAGTATGAAACTCCGAAGGTTAACATTTTCCGACATACAACAAATCTGTAGCAGAAGACTTTGAAAACATGTTTGGAAACTCTTTACAACTTAAAGAACAATATTTGAATAAAGTTGAAATAATTGTGGCAAAAGGAGAAATTCCTCATTATGATAAATTTCTCCAATTGCCATAATATTTTCAAAAGTCATCTGCATCTGTATATGGGAAAGGGCTAATATTCCTGTAACTTGACTCATCTTGGAAGTCATGAATATCATGAACCTTACTAGGAACTTTACACAAATGTCATTAAAATGACTGTATGTGTGTAATTGTTTGTGTAACATATGGATGCACTTATACATATCTATACATATACATCATTACATGCATATCCACTATAATTATATGGAAGTTTGTAACACATAATTTCTCTATTTTTCCACCAGTTTGACCTTATTTGGCAATATTGTGTATTTCAATATGTACATAATAAATGCTGGTTCCCCTTTCTTTGCATTACACAATTCATATGTCTTCTATGTAAGAGTAGGGTATCAGCCCTTCTCGGCCATCTTTAGCTATTGCTTTAACCCAACCCATGTCATCCTGGTCAGATAATCGTGTAATGACATCACCTATAAATAGAACATAAATCCATAGTGTAATGACATCACCTATAAATAGAACATAAATCCATAGTGTAATGACATCACCTATAAATAGAACATACATCCATTGTGTAATAACATCACCTTTAAACAGAACATTTAACATAATGTAAAATTATAATACTAATGAACCATTAACATCATGGAAGACAAAAGAGCCTCCTTTTAAACATTTTAATATGATATTTTTTGAATCATTCTACAACAACAGGGTCATGAGAACTCTTTAAGACCAGATAAATATTTGCAGGTCATTAAATCTTAATCCCAAAGTTTTGCCATTATACTCCTTTTCTGATGAAGCCTGAAGGTCACATTTTTTAATCAATCAATATTGCTTAAACAATTTCAGTAGAGGAATATATCTGCCAAATTATCTTGAAATCAGACAACCATTTTCAGAGCTGAAGCGATTATAATGTTGTGTTAATATTCAATAACTATAACCCAGTAACTCTAGGTATGACAAGACGGACGGACAGACAGACAATGAAGAAGTGATCCCTCTATGTCTCCATGCCTCACAGGCAGACCAAACAAACATTTCTCATAATAAATAAGTTGTACTTTTCTTACAATAATTTCTCAAAAAAGGACACATATGTCACAGAACTATAACCAATTCAGTCTAGGTATTACAGACAATGGAGTTGTGTTCCCCTGGCTGGCCATACACAAAATGCTCATGACAAATTAGTTCTTTTACAACAATGTTTTCACATAAGTTATCAGGCTGAAATTCTATGTGAGTTAAATACAGTTAACAGACCTGCTTCAGCACTAATTTCATCCTCCTCTTCTGCCTTGTAGCCATACAGTACCCTCGCTGGAGTAGAAAGCAGGCTTACATCGCCTGTCGATCTTGGTACGCTTCCGGACTCGGACACTTGTTCATCTAAATCATCAGAATCACCATCGCCAAATGGATTGCTAACTGGTGTAGGTTCTGGAATTGGTGCACTGAAAAACAGAATAAACAAGGTTGAAAAGTGAATAAGAATACTTTGCTGTAACTTTAACATCTTAACTTCACTTAATTAACCCTTTCCCACATAGAGAAGCTTTGTGATGCCTCTGAAGCAGACAACTTTTGAAAACATTGTGGCAAAGGTATCATGACCAATTTCACTATTTGCCACAATGTTCTCAACTGTATTTAACCCTTTACCTTATATAAACACTTTCAGACGCCTCTGCAGCAGACGGCTTTTTGACAACATAGTGACAAAAGAAGAAATTGCACAAAACATGCAATTTCTCCTTTTCCCACAATGTTTTCCACTTTTAGTCATAGATTATCCATTCAATTATGGAGATTTTCTGTTTTTTGACAAAATACGTTCAAAGTCGTCTGCTGCGGATTTGTTGTATAATGAGGGAAAGGGTTAATGATCAAACTTTCATTTATAGGTCTAACATATTTCAGACTATATATTTGTTCAAAGTCGTCTGCTATTGATTTGTTGTATGTGGGTAAGGGTTAAGGATCTATTAGCCCTTCTGGATAATATCAGAGCTTTATGCTGCGCCTGTAGCAGAAGACTCCCCCTCAGATGTTTTCAAAGCAGAAGACATTATAAACTTTCAGGTAATCTGTGATTTGGTAGATAAGATTTCTGATTAGAAAACATATCCTTTCACCAATGGATACATATCTATATTTTAAGAACTTTTTTTGTATTATTATTTTTCCTCTGACTAATTTCTGTCTAAAGCTGGAACTTTTGCAAGATTGTTGAACACGGAGAGATTGCCAGTATGTGTTCAACACTATGCCATAATTATAGGCCATATACAATTCAATACAGTCTTAAATAGATTAAAGATTCCCCCACCCCTTTTTCCTTTTGTGCGATACCATATTTAAAATGCAATAACTCATTTACCTGAGTAACTCAATTTAACACTTTCCCACATAGCACAAATCTGCAGCGGCCAATACATCTCAACTAATATTGGTAAATCTCTATAAATAATTGTGTCATTTATTTAATAGAGTTGATTGATTTATTTATTTATTTATTGGGGTTTTACGCCGCTTTCAACATTATTTCAGTTATATCACGGCGACAGTTCACTTATTCATGATCCCTGGGTAAACAAACCAGTACTAGGCTAGAAAATGTGCCTTGTCTAAGGGCACTCCACCATGACTGTAGTGCCGCGACTGGGGATAGAACCCAGGACACCCGGTTTCGAAATCCCCGACGCTAACCACTCGACCACAGCGGATTCCTAAATAGAGTTGAAAATCCTGTGTCAGAAATGATAATTTTTTGTTTTGAATGGTGTTTTAACCCTTTCCCACACACAGCGCAGCAGACGACTTTGAAAACATCTAGGACAAATGTTGGAAACTTTCATTGAAAGAACATTTAATTATTGAATATATTTAAAAACATTGTGGCAAAAGGAGAAATTGCTCTAATTGAGCAATTTCTTCTTTTGTCACAATGTTTTCAAAAGTCATCTGCTGCAGAGGCCTCTTAAACCGTCTGTCTGTGGGAAACGGGGTTAAGCCATTATTATTATTATTTATTTTATTTACCCTCGCCATACAGAATTAACTATTTGGCGAGCAAAAAGCCATTATCAACGGTATCTCAGTTATGTAAAGATGTTTCCTGGGTAAATTCCAGTACTACTGGTATCATTTATCCCATCACACCAATGCATCAGTGAGTAATGTTATCCCTGCAACCCTGATCGCGAGGGAGGGAAGCAATTAACCCTTTCCCTCATACGACAATTCTGCAGCAGACGACTTTGAACATATTTTGTCAAAAAAGAGAAATCTCTATAATTGAATGGATAACCTATGACTAAAAGTGGAAAACATTGTGGCAAAAGGAGAAATTGCTCATTTTGATCAATTTCTTCTTTTGTTACTATGTTTTCAAAAAACTGCCTGCTGCAGAGGCGTCAAAAAGCATCTATATGAGGGAAAGGGTTAACACCATTTGTCATGGTATGACCTGATGGGGGGATGGAACTACTACACCATGGAGATGGTTGGAAAAGGAGAAATTCCTCATTATGAGCAATATCTCTTTTTCTAACATTGTTGTCTGCTGCAGAGGCATCACAATATTAAAGAAAGGATCAAGAATAGGAACTAAAGAAGCATTTGTTTGCTGATTTTTCAAAGAGCCAGAGAGAGTGTAATAAAATGCACAAATAAATCGAGCTTTCGTTATAGGACAGACTGTAAAACGTATTTTAAAATGTGTGAGAGTTGTGGGTTTTTTATGGCTATTATTTGTGGGGAAAAAAACTTAAAATATATATAAGACAAGCTTTAGTGTATAGCTATATTAGTTTATAACATTGTCGTCATGATTAGTAGATTAAACATGCATGCCTCAAAACTATAAACCTCTGAAAACATTCTCTTTACACAGAAATGTCCTTTGTGCTCAAAACAAAACTTCTGATTCTTGAGCATAAAGTCTGAGAACAGACTGTTGTTTCCTAGTTTTGGAGCACAGTCATTCCGAAAACCTTCCCCTTTTAAAATTCTAATTCCTTTCTCTGACAGCAGAGGGCTTTTGAAACAGATACGGAAGAAGATGAAAGAAGTGCATATTCTTCTTGACCATAATCTATTGACTTATTTGCAATATTTGATAACGCATTAATCCTTTCCAACATACAACATATCTGTAGCAGACGACTTTGAAAATCTTTTGAAACATCTCTATTTATTAAAGAATAATTATTGAATATAATTGGAAACATCGTGGCAAAAGAAGAAATTGCTCATTTTGAGCAATTTTGCTCTTTGCTACAAATTATTGTTTTCAAATGTTGTCTATTGCCGATGCGTCAAAATGTATCTGCATACTAGTAGGAAAGGATAAATCTACACCTTTCCAGAATACAATTCAAATGTGAATGCATCTATTCAAAACTTTAGAAAGTTTCCATTAAAACATTGATCGAGTTGAGAATATTGTGAAAAAGGGGAAACTTGCACATCATGAGCAATTTCTCATATTGACACTGTTTTCAGAAAACTTCTAAAATTAGTTACGTTCAAAAATAGTCCAGCTAATAAGAAATGTTTCTGTTCAATGATTTCCATCTATTTAATAATAATCCTTTCGACATGCAGACGCATTCTGACATTTCGGTACCAGACAACTTTTGAAAACAGTATGGCAAAAGACTTTTTTAAATAATAACACTTTCATTTATATAGATTTGTTACACCTTTGCATAGAAATTTTCTAAGTAGTCTGTTGCAGATTTGTTATATTATGTGGAAAAGGTTAAAAAATCCTTATTATTTCCAATATCTTTGCAATGCTAATCATGCATAAGTGTACCGCTAACAATTCTACAATATCAGACACAAATAGGTCTTGCTGCACATGAATATAAATAGTGACATCATAGCGAGGGCTTGGCGTGAAACGGTTGTAACTAAAAACCTATTTTGAAAACCCTGGTTTATGGGCAATTTTGACCCCTTTGTAAACAATGCAAATTTAGGTGCCATTGCTCAGAACGAGCAATGGCACCTAAATTTCCATTATTTACAAAGAAAAATGATTTAACGCTTATAAAGACTTTATGGCGAGGTGACTAACCTTGGAAAAAAATAATACAAATTTAAGTTACAACTGTTTCACACCAAGCCCTCGATAAGTAAGTCTTGCCAGTCTTCACTGTCAACCTGATGTTTATAAAACTGCTGATTTAATCCTTTCCCACATATGATAATTCTACAGCAGATGGCTTTGTTGAAAAATATTTAAAGTAGAAACCCTTAATTCAATCCTTAAACAAACATGGTACATTTACTATTTATGTTTGATACTGTCTATAGCAACAATACCTATTTATGTTTGATACTGTCTATAGCTACAATATCCTTTTATGTTTAATACTACCCATAGCAACAAGACCCTTTTATGTTTGATACTGACTGTAGCTACATGACCCTTTTATGTTTGATACTGCCCATAGCTACAATATCCTTTTATGTTTGATACTGACTGTAGCTACATGACCCTTTTATGTTTGATACTGCCCATAGCTACAATATCCTTTTATGTTTAATACTACCCATAGCAACAAGACCCTTTCATGTTTGATACTGTCTATAGCTACAAGACCATTTTATGTTTGATACTGTCTATAGCTACAAGACCATTTTATGTTTGATACTGTCCATAGCAACAAGACCCTTTCATGTTTGATACTGTCTATAGCTACAAGACCCTTTCATGTTTGATACTGTCTATAGCTACAATACCCTTTTATGTTTGATACTGTCTATAGCTACAAGACCATTTTATGTTTGATACTGTCTATAGCTACAAGACCATTTTATGTTTGATACTGTCCATAGCAACAAGACCCTTTCATGTTTGATACTGTCTATAGCTACAATACCCTTTTATGTTTGATACTGACTGTAGCTACATGACCCTTTTATGTTTAATACTTCCCATAGCTACATGACCCTTTTATGTTTGATACTGACTGTAGCTACATGACCCTTTTATGTTTAATACTTCCCATAGCTACATGACCCTTTTATGTTTGATACTGACTGTAGCTACATGACCCTTTTATGTTTAATACTTCCCATAGCTACATGACCCTTTTATGTTTGATACTGACTGTAGCTACATGACCCTTTTATGTTTAATACTTCCCATAGCTACATGACCCTTTTATGTTTGATACTGACTGTAGCTACATGACCCTTTTATGTTTAATACTTCCCATAGCTACATGACCCTTTTATGTTTGATACTGTCCATAGCTACAAGACCCTTTTATGTTTGATACTGTCTATAGCTACAAGACCATTTTATGTTTGATACTGTCTATAGCTACAAGACCCTTTTATGTTTGATACTGTCTATAGCTACACTACCCTTTTATGTTTAATACTGTCTGTAGCTACAAGACCCTTTTATGTTTGATATTGGGCATAGTAGCTACAATACCCTTTTATGTTTAATACTGTCCATAGTTGCAAGACCCTTTTATGTTTCAAACAACCCATAACAACGCAACCCTTCTATGTTTAATAGTGCCAATAGCTACAAGGCCTTTTTATGTTGATACTACCCATAGAAACATGCCCTTTTTATGTTTGAAACAACCCATAGCAACCCAACCCTTTCATGTTTGATACTTCCCATAGCTACAAGACCCTTTTATGTTTGATACTGCCCATAGCAACATGGTCCTTTTATGTTTGATACTGCCCATACATATTCTACCAAGGTTGCACCATGCTTTGGTACAATTTACTTTGTCAAGTTTGAATCACTTATCATGCAATTTACAGCAGGATTTTCATTTTATCACAGCAGAAAATTCATACAGAAATTAAAACATCAATTCTAACACATAAAATTTGTGTGGGCACTTACCTGGTTCCTTTTAAAAAAATTAGATTCAGATTCGTTATTAACAAAAATCTACAATCACATTGATACATAAGTAATTTGAATATGCAGAAATTACACTAATTTATGCCTTTTGAGTACCATTTAGTCCCCAAGTTAAAATCAGACTTTATGAGAAGCATTTTCTAAATTTCACTTTTATTCCATTCTTTTTATTATAGTTAAGTTTTATAGCTCAGAGTAACTTAATAATATACAGAAAATTTGAAGAAATTAAATAGAATTCAAAAGCTGAAAATTAAAAAGTATTCAACAAGACTAACGCACACGATGCAATCTTAACCCTTTACCTCATACCGACAACTTCTGACACTCATGTAACAGTAGACAAATTTTAAACACATTATGAAATAAAGGCAATTTTTTCTTATCCGACAATATTTACAAATATGTATCAAAATGATACTTATAATTTAACTATGTTTTTTAAAAGAAAAATACTAAGATGTTTTCAAATCAAACGACAGTAAATCGTTTCTTACATTCTGAGGAATTTTGACGTGTCTGCAGCAGAAGGCTATTGAAAACGTTTCAGCAACAGAAGAAATAGCTTTCCCTCATACGACAATTCTGCAGCAGACGACTTTGAACGTATTTTGTCAACACATAGAAAATCTCCACAATTGAATGGATAACCTATGACTAAAAGTGGAAAACATTGTGGCAAAAGGAGAAATTGCACGTTTTGTGCAATTTCTTCTTTTGTCACTATGTTTTCAAAAAGCTGTCTGCTGCAGAGACGGCAGAAAGCGTTTATATGAGGGAAAGGGTTAATAATGATCAATTTCTTCTTTTGCTTCAATATTTTAAACTTAATTCAATCATTCATTCCTAGAAATTTTTAATTTATGTGTAGATAATTACAAATAGTAAGCTGCACATTTGTTTTATGTGGGAAAGGGTTAAAGTGATACTTGTAATATTGCCCATGTACATTCAATGGTCGCATTTTGAATACGTAAAAACGTTGTATTACATAGAAATATAGTGTCCACTGACAAGTGAGTCATGTGACTGCGACAGTTTAATGTGCAAGGGGAATAACAATTACACGATACAATATACAACATTCTAAAAATAGCATCCAATGATAACATATTTAACTTGGCATTCCAGAAATAAGCATCCAATAAAATTTACTTGTTTTCTATAGTTTTTAATTCGGCATTCGTATTTGCATTGCTTTTCTCACCCTCTCTTTGGGGTTGATCTTCATCACCGAACGGATTTAAGGTCTCGTCATACGAGTTCTGCCTAAAACAATAGTTACAACAAAAACATTCACACCGACAACTGAAAAACACTGTTTACTGAAGTTTCTGACTATAACAGTTAAAAAAATTACTCATTCTTTTTCAATCAAATCTCTTTATATAAAGACTTTCCCACATATAACAAATCTGCAGCAGATGACTTACAAAACATCTAGGGAAAAACATGGAAAATCTCTCTGAATAAAAGTTTTGTAAATGATCAAGAGTTGACAACATCGTCATTATGAGTAATGTGTCCTTTTGCCACAATGTTTTCACTAGCCGTTTGCTGCAGAAGCGTCAGAAAGTAGCTAGCTATATGTGCAGGAAAGAGGGTTAGTTTACCATTGGATTTCTGATACGGGAATTCTATCTCGTGTAATATTCATACACGTTTAACCCTTTCCTACATGCAACAAATCTGCAGCAGACGACTTTGAAAACATACCAGAAATTCTTTGGAAACTCCCTTTAAATGAAAGTACATTGATTGTATAGGGTTAAAAACATGGTGACAAAATGAGAAATTGCTGATTGTCTCGTAATGAAGATAGTCAATGGTAAATAAATAATGAACTACATTTAAGATAAATCAAAATTCATGCCATTTCTCGTAACTGACGATATATTTTGGTAAAAGTAGCCGTTAATATGGCGCCCTCATGACGCAGATTTGTATGTATAAATGTTTATTTGCACACACTATGACATCAACTATCATCCTATCTTATACAGGGTTTATACAGTTGCTACCTAAAAGTCATTTTTTACAAAATCATTTACTTTATATTCTTTATTTACTGAAGAAAATGCCAAATTAAAAGGGGAAAGTTAGGCTAACAGGCAGATCTCCTAAATTTACCACAGGAAACTATCCACATAAAATGATGTACAATGACATAATATATATAATATCTGACATTAAAACTCTAAAGAGGAAATATTACAGTGAACGAAATACCACACATACCTTCATACTCATGTTTCATTTCTCCTATATTACAGAAATCAGATATTGAATAACTATACCAGTCTCTATATCTATATCATTTTAACCCTTCCCCTCATACGACAAATCTGCAGCAGACGACTTTGAATGTGTTTTGTCAAAACATAGAAAATCTCAATAATTGAATGGATAACCTATGACGAAAAGTGGAAAACATTGTGGCAAAAGGAGAAATTACACGTTTTGTGCAATTTCTTCTTTTGTCACTATGTTTTCAAAAAGCCGTCTGCTGCAGAGGCGTCAGAAAGCGTTTATATGAGGGAAAGGGTTAACCCTCCCTTTTGCCACTTGCAGACATTCTTTGACATATCTGCAGCAGACAAAATCTGAAAACGTTGTGGCAAAAGGAGATTGATGAGGGTATGTGTTCCATCAGCTGTTTTTTGCGGGTATAGAGTTTTTACTCAGCTTTCAATAAATTTTAAGTTATATCTTGGCTTTTCCTTGGTAAGTTACCAGTATTACTGGTCCTATTATCCTGACACCAGCTAGTGAGTTGTCTGCTAACCCCTCCTGCCTGAGCGCCATTACTGCCTTTTTAAAAGTCTTTGGTATGACCAGGCCAGGGATCGAAACTGCAACCTTCAATACCCGAGGCGGACACTCTACCACTACATCAACAAAGCGTGTATGAAGGGTAGAGTATGATATACAGTCATACTAGGCAGCCACCCGAGGGAGAGTCAAAATAAGGCTGCTGTATAACAGAGGTGACCGCTAACACAAGTTGGACTGTAAACAATCAACGGACAAGACATCGTGGTTCCATTGTAAACTTTTACAAATAACATATATATGAATTGAAACATGAGTGTGAGAGTTTGCTACGTGTTTAGAGCTCAAGATAATGGACAAGCCTATAGCTTTCTGAAATTGTGGCTTTAATAACCCTTCAACCCTTTCCCACATACAACAAATCTGCAGCAGATGACTTTGAAAAGTCTCCTATATAATAGTTTAATAATAAAATAGATTTGAAAACAATATTGCAAAGAACAAAATTACTCATTAAGAAAAATTTCTCCTTTTATCACAATGTTTTCAAAAATCGCTGCTGCAGAGGCGTCAAAAATGTGCATGCAGTATGCGAGATAGGGTTAAAATATATTAACCCCCTCAGACGCATTTTAACACATTTAAAGCAGAAGACTTTTGAAAACATTGTGGAAAAAGGAGAAATTGCTCATTTTTACAATTGTTCCTTTTGTCACAATGATTCCAATTTGTATTACATAATTATATGTTCATTTTTTTGACACAGTCCAAATTCTAAACACTACTTCTTGTCCACGATCAAGAGCTCTGCATGTTTTCTAAACAAAATTATAACATCTAATAACAACAATATATTACCCCCATGGATCAAGTAAGCTGGAAATAGCAACACATATTGAACAATATTATAAGTAATAAATCATACAAGAGAAAACTTCCTTCAGAACGGTTTGAAGTCTTCGGCACTGTTCGTATATTACTTACACAAGCTTGTCAGACAATTCTGATCGGACTGAGAAGATAGACAGAGTAATCTGAGCCTACACTGTACAGCAATGTCATATTCAATTTGTGCACAGACAGACCCGATTTCTGCTTGAAATCAGGAACAATTTGATTACTTTTCCTCATAACCCTTTCCCTCATACGACAATTCTGCAGCAGAAGACTTTGAACATATTTTGTCAAAAAATATAAAATCTCTATATTAAATTTAATGGATAACCTATGACTAAAAGTTAAAAACATTGTGGCAAAAGGAGAAATTGCTCGTTTTGAGCAATTTCTTCTTTTGTCACTATGTTTTCAAAAAGCTGTCAACTATCCTAATGGCTGTTCTATTTTGCAGTTCTAATTTCAAAATAATAAATTTGATTAGTTTATTGATCCTTTGATTTTTTTTTTCCAAGTAGAATAAACCCTTTCCCATATATGAACAATATTGAAAACATTATAGCAAAAAAAGAAATTGCTCATTATGACCAATTTCTCCTTTTGCCAAAGTGTTTCCAAAGTTCGTCTTCTGCAGTTGCGTCAAAATGTGTCTGTTACTGGGAAAGGGTTACATATTTTGTGAATGAATGGCTCAATAATCCCTGGTTGACATTTACTGGGTATGTATGTTACTGTTCTATGTGCTTGAAACAAGGATTCTGATTGGTTAATTTTGGGACTAAATTTACTGCTGACCAATCAGAAACTTGAGCACAAAATCTCAGCACAGAGTAAAGTCTTAAAAGTTTCCTGCAGAACATTTCATTGCCAATCTATAATTGTCCTTTCACAATGCAATTTTTCCTTTTGCCGCAATGTTTTCAAAGGTCAGCTGCTGTAGATGCGTAAAAATTCATCAAGATGTGCGAAATTAAAAGATCTATTAGCTTACCTAGTTGTGTGATCATTGTTCATGGTAGAAGGTGTTGGTTCCACACTTGTGTTATATTGGTATGAAGATCTAGATTGCTGGGACCCGGTGCTACCTCTGTTGTTTGAGGAGGGGATTGGTTGGTTGGGTAGGCTTGGTTGCTGGACAAAATTGTCCGTGTGGTGTTTGATACTTGTTATTGTGATTCCATCTTGACCGGATGTAGTTATCTGTGAGCTCTTCTTTTGATTGCTGTTGATTGGTTTCAAGTCTGGGGAATATTCCTGTGAAAATAATAATTTATCTAACATTTTTGTCCTTCAAATATGAACTTGTTACTGGAAAATCCAACTTTGGTGTAATTTTGTGAATAGCAAAATTTCATATTATAAAGTAGAAGTGGCAGTCCTATGCTCAATAACAAGAGTGTTGCCTGAAAATATGTAAGTGAAAACATGACAAACAAATGGACAGACAATGGAGCAGTGTGCAAAATGGTTTACTAATGAAACAATTAATGTTTCTTTAAAATCTTTCCAACTTTTTTTATGTTAAAAATTCTGTTGAAACGAGGGATATTACCTGGAAAAACAAAAGCGGTAAGAATAATTTTAAAATGGATGGATGACAAAGCATTTCTAGAAAATTAGTGTTTGCTTGTTCTCATTTTGAGAAATTTCTCCTTTACCACAATACTTTCCAAAGTAGGCAAAATGAGAAGCCATATTTATATTCCACAGTATGTGCAGCAGACAGACGACTCTGAAATTATCTGAGGTTAACCATTTCCCTCATATAAACGCTTTCGGACGCCTCTGCAGCAGACAGCCTTTTGAAAACATAGTGACAAAAGAAGAAATTGCACAAAACGTGCAATTTCTCCTTTTGCCACAATGTTTTCAACTTTTAGTCATAGGTTATCCATTCATTTATTGAGATTTTCTATGTTTTGACAAAATACTTTCAAAGTCGTCTGCTGCAGAATTGTCGTATGAGGGAACGGGTTAAATCTCTTTATTGAAAGTGTATAATTTCATTTAAAAAGAGATAAAAACAACTAGCTTATCATGAGTAATTTCTCCTTTTGGCACATTATTTAAGAAAAATAGATTTCCAGATATGTTAACCGTTTCCCTCCTACAGCTTTTTGAAAACATGGCGACGAAAGAAGAAATTGCTCAAAACAAGCAATTTCTCCTTTCGTCACCATGTTTTCAACTCTTATTCAATTATTGTACTTTCATTTAAGCCTTTCCCTCATATAGACGATTTCAGACGTCTCTGCAGCAGACGGCTTTTTGAAAACATAGTGACAAAAGAAGAAATTGCTCAAAACGAGCAATTTCTCCTTTTGACACAATGTTTTCCACTTTTAGTCGTAGGTTATCCATTCAATTATGGAGATTTGTTGCTGCATGTGGGAAAGGATTAAAATGTGACTGAATGTTGGGAGAGATTAACCTAGAGACAAACTTACCTCAAACGCTGGCCATGCCATAAGCATATCTTTGCCGTGGTTATGTGACCACCAAAGGAGGTCTTTGTCTGCATCTGTGTTACTTATGGTACAGTGGAGGTCCGTATATACTTGAGAATATCTGCAAAACAAAAACAACAACTTGAATAGCGATTTAATCTGCAGCAGACGAGTTTTGAAATATCTAGGAACAAGAAACAGCTGAAGACGGTAAGGCCGGATTGTCGGCAATTTGACCTTGAAAATCGACAAACCAAGGTCAAGGTCAAAGTAACCATAGAAATCAATAGAACTTGTTACTGGTTACCTTCAGGCAAAGTTTCAAGTTTGTAACCCTTTCCAGTGCTGAGATTTTGCATCAACCTGAAACTTTAACCAAAATGTTGACGGACAGACAGACGGACAGAGCCAATCTATAGACCGGAATTGCTAGAGCAATCCAGCCAAAAATAAGAAAAATCTCTATGAATGTACATGTATAATAATTGATTCAAGTTGAAAACAAAGTAGCAAGAGGTGCAGATACTGATTGTAAGCAATTTCTCCTTTTTGCCAAAATGTTTTCAAATAAACCAACTGTTCAAACAGTTTATGAGGCGTTTTCTGAGCATTCCAAGACCAAAAAAGACAAATAACTGCTTTAACCCTTTTATCAACCTTCCCCAACATACAAAAATCTGCAGAATACGCCTTTGAAAAAATCTGTGCAAAATTTAGAAAAATGTTATAAATTAAAATAAAGTTTTAAACAAGAGCACCAAATGTCACAAAATACGCTCGTCCTGTATAGTGATAATTGTTATTGAGCTGACAAGACCAATTTTAGGTAATTTCTATAATTAAAGGGCGATAACTCTTGATTGACTAAAGGGATATGGCTAGTTATCAAACTTGTCCGAGATATTATGCCAATACACATTCTGACCAAATTTGATGATGATTGGACAAAGGCTTCTAAGGTGATTGAGCTGACAAGACTAATTTTGGTTAATTTCTATAATTAAAGGGTGATAACTCTTGATTGACTAAAGCGATATGGCTAGTTATCGAACTTGTCAGAGATATTATCCCAATACACATTCTGGTGATGATTGGACAAAGGCTTCTAAAGTTATTGAGCTGACAACATACTGGACGCCGCCCGCCCGTACGCCACAGGTAAAACTATAATACGATCCGTTTTTTCAAAACGGGCGTATAAAAAGTCATGCAAAAGGAAAAATTCCTCTTTATGAACAATTTCTCTTTTTTCACACAATGTTTCTAAAAGTCTTCTTCTGCAGATGCATCTACATGTAGGAGAGGGTTGAAAGAGAGGAATCACGAGAAATTTGAAATTTAATGTCATATCTTCGTGTCTGGAAATTTTCATAAATGAGCTAATATCGAAATGCAAGATGCCATTAATGCTTTCCCTGGCGTACAACAAATCTGCATTAACTTAACGACTTTGAACATGTCTTGGGGGAAATATGTTTCATCTCTAAAAATATAAGTTCAATTATTAAATATACTTCATCAAATTGTATCAAAAGAAAAAGTTGCTTGTTTCAAAAGCTGGTCTGCTGCAATTATATATCAATTAAATGCGTCTGTAAATGGGAAAGGGTCATAAATCAATAATAAAACTGTATAACTCAGAATTACAATCAACAAATCTGCAGGAGACAACTTTAAAAATGTCTAATCAAAAATATTGAAAATCTCTATTATTGTAGGTATAATAACTGAAAACAAGAGCACCGCGTACGGCACAGACGCTCGACTGATAGGGAGAAAAAAAAAAAAAATGAGCTAAACAAAAAACCTTAACCGGATGACCACACCACCGCCGACGACGCCAGGGTCATGACAATAGCTCTCGTTTTTTTCAAAAGTCAAGCTAAAAACCTTAACCGGATGACAACACCTTCAGTGTAGATTTTCTTAGTCCAAAAGGGGGGATAATTTGGTCAATATTAAGTTCAGGGTTATGGAACTTGTTGTATCAAGTTATGTTAAGACATTGAATAAGTTTAGGAAGTTTCAAAGCTATAGGTTAAATTGTGTTTCAGTTTTCTCCCTTCAAAGTAGATTTTCTAAATCGAAATGGGGAGATAATTTTGTCAATACTATTTACAGAGTTATGAAACTTGTTATATAAGGTCAACTTAAGACACTCAGCAAGTATGTGAAGTTTCAAGCAAAAAAAAAGAAAAGTTTTTAAGATATGAAAAATCATGAGTAAAAAATTGTTAAAAACCTGAGCTAAACAAAAAACCTTAACCTTACGTTTTGAAGTTTTAAGTGAAACAAATAAAGATTTCCAGCTATATACTTTTATTATTTAACATATTATGATTATGTTTATGAAGTTTAGTGACTTTAACAGTAGTAGTTTGTTAGAAAACAGAAAAAAAGCTGAGCTGAACAAAAAACCTTAACCGGACGACGACGCCAGGGTCATGACAATAGCTCTCGTTTTTTTCAAAAGTCGAGCTAAAAAAATGAAAACTTTGTGGCAAAAGGAGAAATTGCTTGATTTGAGCAATTTCTCCTTTTCTCACAATGTTTTCAAAAGTCGACTGCTGCAGATGCATCAAAATACGTCTGCAGGCGGGAATGGGTTAATTAAGACAGAGAAGAAAACATTCTTGAGAACAATTGTTTATTATTGTCCCACTTCCCTACCGTCAAAAGCTGTTAATGAGAAAAAGGATAAATCAGGAAAACAATTCCTTCCAACAGCAGCACAACTCTAAACATATATATCATTAACAACAAAATAGATAATGACAGTTAGAGAGCGATATCTTTTGATAATTGCTTTCCTTAAGACAGTTAGGTTCTGTTGTTTTTATTGGAAGCCGCCAGAAGGCGGCTTCCTGTAGGGATGCTTAGAAATTTTGGTCAAGGAGAATATTTAGACCTGCCAGCGTGACCACATATCTTGATTTCTATTTGTCCTTACTAAGTACACTAATTTAAGGTAATGACTTTTAAAACATCCCTTTTACACTCTATATACTATTTTGAGTTTTACAAATTAAAAACAAAAGACAAAGGCCAGTATATTAATTGAATGTATGTACATTTTTATTTAAGCGAAATTCATACTGTATCTAGTCTAGACAGTAAAATTGAGAACCCTTCTATTGAATTGGTAAATGTAGTCTGGTTCCTTAAAATTACATCCTATGATATATTACGCAGTAATTAGACCAGAGACATATAAACTCTGATTAGACGAAGAAGCCACGTCCCGTATTCACTAAACTTTTCAATTTAGAGTTTTGACTAAATCTAAATCTTAATATTTAGTCCACGTTTTAGATTTAATCTGTATTCACCAACGCGTTTTAAACCGATCTCCATTTGGTCTAGTTTGTAAATGTCGACGATATCGGTGTATTTTGCCTAGTCGACAACATGTTTTATCACGCATGCGATGTGAACATCCAGAAAACTTAAATGAAATGAAATCTTCTGGTTCTTACAAACAAGATGTGATCGGATCAACTGAACTGTATTTCACTTATCACTGTTAATGTAGACAGCATTTCAATTCTTATATCAACTGGTAGATTTACAATTTCGAGAAATAAATTCAAGTAAAGTTTCAAGCACTGGGTTAACATTTCCAAAAACAAAAACAATGGTGCAGTGATTGAGCGTCACCATCTCGTACCAAAGGTCAGTGTTTCGAATCCCATGATGAGCGGGTTCTGCTTTGAGATTTTTCCACACAAACAGTGAGAGTACTTCAGGAAGCAGACATCAAGCCTGATTAATATAAGCTGAAAGCTTGTTTCTCAATCAATGTAAAATAAACAAGTGAATGTCGTATTGTAAGCAATACAAAAGTTCCCTACCAGACGAGGACAGCACATTGTGTATTGTATGTGCATTTGTTGACAAAAAACAGCAATGCACTGCATACATTTTGGATACAGTCCTATCAAACATTTCTCATTTCGACCTTTGACCTTTAAGTGTGACCTGATCCTTCTAATTACAGGCCTGTGTCTTGTGCGCCACATGTCACCTCATCATGGTGAACATGTGTGCCTAGTAACTTGGGAATTCTGTGATGCATGGTTTCTCATTTCGACCTTGACCTTTGAGGTACAGGCCTGTGTCTTGTGTGCCGCATGTCACCTCATCATGATGAACATGTGTGCCCAGTAACTTGGGAATCCTACAATGCATGGTTGAGATGTGTGCCGGACGAGGTAGTCCTATCAAACAGTATTCATTTTGACCTTTGACCTCTAAGTGTGACCTTGACATTTGAGGTACAGGCCTAGGTCTTGTGCGCGACACACCGCCTCATCAAAATGAATGTTTGTGCCAAGTTTCTTTGAAATCCTAAAATGCATGATTGAAATGTGGACCGGACAAGGTAGTCCTATCAAACAGTACTCATTTTAACCTTTGACCTATAAGTGTGACCTTGACATTTGAGGTACAGGCCTGGGTTTTAATCGCGACACGCCGCCTCATCATGGTGAATGTTTGTGCCAAGTTTCTTTGAAATCCTATGATGCATGGTTGAAATGTGGACTGGACAAGGTAGTCCTATCAAATAATACTCATTTTGAATCGAATGTATATTGTTTTATGGCGCATCGACAGCTAAGGTCATTTAGCACGCAATTAAATTTAATTATTCATGATCCCTGGGTAAACAAACCAGTACTAGGCTAGAAAATGTGCCTTGCCCAAGGGCACTCCACCATGACCGTAGTGCCGCGACTGGGGATCGAACCCGGGACACCCGGTTTCGAAATCCCCGACGCTAACCACTCGACCACAGCGGATTCCTACTCATTTTGACCTTTGTCCTCTAAATGAGACCTTGACATTTGAGGTACAGGCCTGGGTCTTGAGCATGACATGCTTTCTCATCATGGTGAACATTTGTGCCAAGTTTCTTGGAAATCCTAAGATGCATGGTGGAGATGTGGGCCGGACAAGGTAATCCTATCAAACAGTACTCATTTTGTCCTTTAGCATCTAAGTGTGACCTCGACATTTGAGGTACAGGCCTGGGTCTTGTGCGTGACACGCCACCTCATCATGGTGAACGTTTGTGCCAAGTTTCTTTGAAATCCTATGATGCATGGTTAAGATGCGGGCCGGACAAGGATATGTGGGACTGACAGACAAGACAGACGGACAGACGGAATCGACTAAACCTATAGTCCCCAAACCAATCTTTGATTGGTAGGGGACTAATAAGTTTAAACTAATCATTGAATATCCTGATCTCAAGGCAAGTAGGCAAAGTATAATCTGCATCTTCACCGGTTTTCAAAATCCTGTATGTTGCTTTTTCTTGAGACGTGGCAAAAAGGTGATGAAATATTTCTATTACCTTGTGTCGACAGAGAGATCTAAGCATTGATGAATATCAAACATTATCTTCTTAACAAAGTCTATCCGTTTCTTTTCACTGGATTGACATTTGTTGAATACCTGAAATAAAGAAGAATGAGAGTGTCTATAACAGAATAATAATCACAAATCTATTGAAGAACTCTTTCCCACAAGTCTGAAAGCAGACAACATCCAGGCAAATATCTCTATAGATGAAAGTGTGCTTAACCCGTTCCCTCATACGACAATTCTGCAGCAGACGACTTTGAACATATTTTGTCAAAACATAGAAAATCTCCATAACTGAATGGATTACCTATGACAAAAAGTGGAAAACATTGTGGCAAAAGGAGAAATTGCACGTTCTGTGCAATTTCTCCTTTTGTCACTATGTTTTCAAAAAGCCGTCTGCTGCAGATGCGTCGGAATGCGTCTGCAGGTGGGAAAGGGTTAATGAAGAGTTAAAAACATTGTTGCAAAAGGAGAATATTTTTCATTTTAAGCATCATTTCCCTTTGTACCAATGTTTTCAAAAGTCATCTGCAACAAATATGCGTCAAAATGTCTCTACAGCTGGGAAAGGCGCAAAATTCAGTCATATTTTTATTTTATTTTAATAAGCATTCAGTGACAAGACAAAAACATGGAAAATCAGTACTTGTATAACTATGGATGTTGTTCCAAGTTGACCCTGACATTAACCTTTTCTGTTGTCTAACAATCTCGAAGGACATAGCTTTAATTGCAGGACTTTATTGTCTTATTGATTTTAAACACTCTTCCACATGCAGACAACCATCAGTAGCAGATAATCTTTGAAAACATTTGAAAAATTGGTCATTCTCCTTTTGCCATAATGTTTTTAACTCTATTTGATAATACTTTCATTTAAAAATAATTTCCATCAATTTGTCTAGATGTTTCAGTTGTCTGCTACAAACTTGTTGAGCATGGGAAAGGTTAAGACTATGATGTACATTCTTTAACCCCTTCACACATACAACAGATTTACAGCAGATGACTTTGTATAGGGGAAAATATGGAAAATGTCTATAAATAAAAGCATGTTTATTGAATAGAGTTGAAAACATTCAGTCTTAATAAGAAATTGCTTAATATGAGCAACTCGATCTCCGTTCTCCTCAATATTTTCAAAAGTAGTCTGCTGCAAACGCTTTAAAAATAGTCTGGTAGTGGGAAAGGTATAAATGAATGACTATTACGATGTCTTTCATGTCGGTCTTTAAGATTCTACTTAGACTGATGGCTTTTCATAATATAGACAAAAGAGGTGTCTGTATGTGGGAAAGCGTTAATTGCAAGAAGACTATTGTTATATTGATTCCTGTAAAACGAGTCCTTAACCCTTTCCTTCATATAGACGCTTTCTGAAGCCTCTGCTGCAGACGGCTTTTTGAAAACATAGTGACAAAAGAAGGAATTCCTCAAAATGACCATTTTCTCCTTTTGCCACAATATTTTCCACTTTTAGTCATAGGTTATCCATTCAATTATAGAGTTTTTCTATTTTTTGACAAAATATGTTCAAAGTTGTCTGCAGCTAATAACTTTGAATCAATTTAGGCTGTAATATGGAAAACTATAATTATTTAAAAGAAATTAAAATATTGTGACAATTAAATGGTAAATTGCATATGAAAAGCAATTTTTCTATTTGTCACAATGTTTTCAAAAGTAGTTTTCTGCAAATGCGTCAAAATGCATCTGTAAGAGGCAAAGGTATCAAATCAAGGCCAATGGTTTATATTGCAAAAATTCAGCAAGATAATAGTTTAAAGAAATATATGGCCGCATTGTATACATACGTCTGACATTTCTTCCATGTATTTAGCGTTGTATCCGTTCAGATCGTTTAAGCTGGCCTGGTATTTCTGGTTTGTGTTGTCCACATCCGTCTGACATTTCTTTAGTTTCTCTTGTAATTTCTTCAACTAAAAAGAGACAATTATAACATTGTTTCAAATAATGTTGCACATTTAACCCTTTATCTGAAACAGATGATGACTAAATACATTGTACATATGAATTTTGAAAACATTATTATGGGAAAAGGAGAAATTATTCAATAGTAGCAATTATTACTTTTCCTTAAATGTTAGCAATCCCATTTCAAAGTTCGACTTTCACATCTTTCTCGAGTATAATTTTGATACATAGTTGAAAATACTGAGGGAACGGAAAAAATCAAATTTCGATACATAGTTGAAAATACTGAGGGGACGGAAAAAATCAAATTTCGATACATAGTTGAAAATATTGAAGGAAAAGAAAAATCTCATATTAACCCTTTCCCTCATAAGACAATTCTGCAGTGTCAGAAAGCGTCTATATGAGGGAAAGGGTTAAACAAAATTCCGTCTTTTAACATCATATTTGCAGTAGAGGTGACAAATGTGGTGACAAATGTCCTCTGCATCAGGAAGGGAGGTAACCATTCAGGCAATTATCACCTTCCAACATACATTACACATCTGCAGCAGACGACTTTGAAAACATCTGGGCAAGTTTATGTTATATCTTTAAAAGGGATAGTTCAATCATTAAAAGGAGTTGAAAAACATTGTGGCAAAAGGAGAAAAATTGCTTGTTTTGAGCAATTTCTTCTTTTGTCATAATGTGTTCAAAAGACGTCTGCTACACTCACTCACTCTGAGGTGTCAGAAAGCGTCTATATGTGGGAAAGGGTTAGCCAATTGAATAAAGTACAAGAACAAAATCTATTTTCTAGCGCATGAGTTTAAACTGCCCAAGGGTGTTATTCGAAAAATCTCCTCTGCCATGAATTGGGAAAATTTGGAAACAACTATATATGTTTCAACCATACAACGCTTGGTCTTAAGATCAAAATTTAAATACTCCCAAAATAAAGGTCTAAGATCCTTTGATAACAAGCTGTTACAATTACCAAAACCAAAACTAGAATTCTTCAGAAAATCCCTGACCTATTCAGGACCAAAAATTTGGAATGATATTCCCTTTCAAATTAGAACAGCAGATTCATTAAATTCTTTTATGAAATTATATTTAGCGTGGATGTTTACCAGTAGTTCTTGAAATTAAGTGATCTTTTATTTTATTACCAATTTGCTTTTTTATTTTTTGAATTGTTTATATGTATAACATTGTGTATATAATGTATTGCTAACTCTGAGGCCCACATGGAAGATTGGGACAACCCAAATGTGTAGCCTCATAAAATAAAGTCGTTATTATTATTATTATTATTATTAAAAAGTTTTATAGTTGTTTCTCTAATAAATGAATAGAAAAGAAAACATTGAGACAAATGGTAACAATTGTGAGCGATCTTTCCTTTTGCCACAATATTTCCAAAATCCGTCTTCTGCTGATGGGTAAAGCTGCAAGTGGGAAAGGGTTTAAAACAGAAGAATATTCGGAAATAGGTTAGTTATAGCTGTAAAATGTACTTTAAGCCTTTCCTACATATAGCAAATCTGCAGCAGACAACTTTGAAATAACCTATATACAAAAACATGAAAAATCTCCAGAAATGAGAGTTTAATTATTAAAAAGAGTTGAAAACATTGTGACAAAAGGAGTAGTTTTGAGCAATTTCTTCTTTTGTCACAATGTTTTCAAGACGTCTGCTTCAGAGGCGTCAGAATGTGTCTACATGAGGGAAAGGGTTAAAAAGACTTTAATTTTTCATCTGACACCTAAATAATAATCTTTCATTTTGGTTCCCCAGAAATTCAGCTAACCAGAATAATTTGCTGAACTTACTTGGACATAAATGCAATTGATGAAACATTTTATAGTTATTAAGTTATCATTTGACACTATAAAAGACATTGACGCTGAACAATTGTCTCTCTTTTGCATATATCATTGTTGCATTTCAATGGTTGATGTTTATTCTATCATTTCATTCCAAATTTTTGACTTAAAAACTTGCCCTAAACTAGATTGCTTTTGACGCACTTGCAGCGGTGGACCTTCAAAAACATTACAAGATTCAATTTAATGACCACTTCAACAAACTCTATTCCCACATTCAACAAATCTGCAGCAAATTACTTTGAAAACATCTAGGCAAAAACACAGAGTAATTTGGACAGTCATTTTCACTCAACCCAGTAAAAGATTTCTTCATATGCCTCTAAAATAGAACTCTTGTGAAAACATTGACGGAAAGGGATGAAAATGCACATAACAAGGTATATTTCTTTTTCACACACTATTTCAAATATGTATCTCCATAATTCCAGATAATACAATATCTTCTAAAATGTTTTCAAATACAGCTCTAAATATAACTCCCTTTAAATGGTAAATCTTTGTCAAGGTGGAAGTGTTAAGAAATTGGTTGATAGATTGATTGATCATTGGGGTTTAACCCTTTCCCTCATACAACAATTCTGCAGCAGACGACGTTGAACGTATTTTGTCAAAACATAGAAAATCTCCATAGTTGAATGGATAAACTATGACAAAAAGTGGAAAACATTGTGGCAAAAGGAGAAATTGCATGTTTTGTGCAATTTCTTCTTTTGTCACTATGTTTTCAAAAAGCCATCTGATGCAGAGGCATCAGAAAGCGTCTAAATGAGGTTAACGGTTAATGTCATATTCAACAATTTGTCAGTCATATCACGGCGGCCAGTTTACCTACTCATGTGTTCTTGGCTTTCTCACACCTGTAAGTGCTTCACTCAACAGTCTTTCAAAGCAACCGGCTTCTTTTCTACATTGACTTTTAGCCCTTTGTTAGAGGAAAAGTGACGCTTTGTCACATTCACTATTGTCAAATGTCTTGAAAAAAGCTGGGTCTCAAACTCACAACCCTTGGAGTGACAATCCACATCACTGCCGACTGAGCTACAAGGGCTCAAGAAATTGGTTACGGTAACTATGAGCAAGAAACTTTCTTCTTTTGCCACAAAGACTTTCCCTCATACAACATTTCTGCAGCAGACGTATTTGAACATATTTTGTCAAAACATAGAAAATCTCTATAATTGAATGGATAACCTATGACTAAAAGTGGAAAACATTGTGGCAAAAGGAGAAATTGCTCGTTTTGAGCAATTTCTTCTTTTGTCACTATGTTTTCAAAAAGCCGTCTGCGTCAGAGGCGTCAGAATTTAGCGTCTATATGAGGGAAAGGGTTAACTGCAGATGGGTCGATCAAAATTAATATGTAACCTATGCAATGTGATAAAAGTAAGACTATCAACTGTCATTATAAGTGAGAAAGGTTTTCCTTTTGTCACTATTTTTCAGTCATAATCTACAACAGATGAAGTAATTTTCAATGATGGAAAAAGAGTAGTTATTTTTCCCCTCAAAGAAATTGTTAACAAAAAAGTTTGCGAAGAATATTGACAATAATTTCTTGTAAAAACCCCAATGATACAATCACCTTGAGTGGATATCAGATATTGATTTCTCATAATGAACAACCGCATCTCATGTCGAACCAAATCTCTAATTTGCCCAGAGTCATTTATGGGAACATTCAATATTTAAAACATTGCTGCCTACATGTAACACATTTGTTTTCTCTGAGAGAAAGGAGCTTAAGGCTGCCCACAATGTATATTGACAAAGTTCCCCTGGTAAGTCCCAATGATATAATCACCTTGAGTGGAGGCTAGCTATTGATTTCTAGTAATGAACAACCATATATCTATGTATCTCAGTCGAGTGCTGTACTGTACAAATATCTCAACTTTCTTTACTCAATCATTCATGGCCATTTGTCATGGCAGCTTTTCTTTTTACAAGTCTTCAGCTTTAACCCTTTCCAACATACAACAAATCTGCAGCAGACGACTTTGAAAACATATTGGCAAATTGTGACAAAATCTCCATAAATAAGGGTTTAATTATTGAAACAAGACATGGAAATTCCATGAAACCAGGTTTTCTATAATGGAAGGTGTTTGATTAAGAATTAACAGATCTGTCAAATCTTTCTGTTAATAGTTAATCAAAGCTAGTAATTCAAGTAACAGGGAATATTTCTATTGATGAATAATCATAATTACTTTGTCAATTAAATATATCACAATTTTATCAAACAAATATCAGTTCAATACAGTCAATCGTGTGTTGATGGCCTCATTTATTAAGAACATATAATAGATAACAGATATTAAGCAACCTTTTGTTGTAAGCAGCCACATTTTAGGATTCCTAATGTGAGGTTGATAATCAGTGATCTGCCTTAACCCTTTACTTGATAGTAACGCGTTTATGCCTTTGCAAACAGACTAGATCCAGGGCCAGAGGTTATGAAACTTACTCAATTTGAGCATGTAATAGAAATATTGTTGTTGAAGTTAGATGCTTGAGTTACAAGTTTATGAAATATGCTCATTGCAAAATAGGGTGAAATTACAAACTAACGATGAGAATAAAATCCATGTTTGGAGTTTGTCGCCATGGTTACGAAGCATTTTTAGTTTGAGCATGATGCTAAAGTTGAGCATGATGCTCAAACTAAAAAGCTCTGTTAGCTTGAGGACAAAGTTTGGAAAAAAAAAAAAAAAAAATTTTTAGTTTGTAACTGAAATCTACTTTGCAACGAGCCAATTTCCTAGCCTTGTAATCTAAGTGTGTAACTACAATAGTAATAATTATGTTAACATGCTCAAATTGAGTAAGTTTCATGACCTCGGACCCAGATCAGGGTCTGCTCTGTTTGCTTATAGAATGTTATAGATTTGATTATTCACAAAAAAAATCAGTTGTAATGGTATAAAACAAATAAATAGACCTTGACCTGGAAGCTAAACACATAAATTGTGCATATGACACAGCGTCTTGATATGGTGTATATCTGTTCCAAGCTATTTGAAAATATCTCTATGGATGAAAAAGTTATTGTCCGGACAAGAAAAGTTCACATCATATTGATATAGTTCATATTTGAGCCAAGTTATTTGAAAATATCTCTATGCATCAGTTATGGTCCGGACAAGAAAAGTTCAATTAAAGTCTATTTCTTACCACTGTGACCTTGACCTTGAATCTACAGGTGTTTTTTTTGCATTTGGTACATCGTCTTGATATGGTGCATGTTTGTGCAAAATATCTCTATGCATGACAAAGTTATGGTCCGGACAAGAAAAGTTCAATTAAAGTCTATTTCTTATCACTGTGACCTTGACCTTGAATCTACAGATTTTTTTTTTGCATTTGGCATATCGTCTTGATATGGTGCATGTTTGTGCCAAGTTATTTGAAAACATTTCTATGCATGGCAAAGTTATGGTCCGGACAAGGAAAGTTGACACCCGCCCGCTTCGCCAAACTAATAACCAGATTTTTCCTTTGGAAAACCTGGTTAAAAAGTTGAAAACATTGTGTCAAAAAGGAGAAATTGCTTGTTTTGGGCAATTTCACATTTTGTCACTATTTTTTCAAAGTTGTCTGCTGCAGAGGTGTCAGAACGTGTGGGGGAAAAGGTTAAACCCTGTCCCCGAGATGGAGTCTTCAACTTTGAACGCCTCTGCAGCAGGCAACATAAATGGCAGGTCACCTCAAGTTTCAACATGAATCTATATCTTAATCCACAATTACAGATATTGCTGATTCATTACATTATCATGTAAGGTAGTAATTATCTCAATTAATGGCACCTGTACGAAAACTCTGAGCCAATTCTGTACAGAGTCTGTACCAATTCTGGGCAGAATACATACAGAATTTCTGTTTTCTGTACAGAATAAACACAGACACAGAATCTGATATAAATTCTGTACAGACTTTTTGTTTTTTTCTGTACAGAATCTTACTGAACCAGGTTTTTGTCTGTACAGATTATTGTATCAGACAGATTTTTCGCACTTAGAAAAAAAAGCGAACCAGAAAAATGGACTTAGACAAAAAGTGAACCAGAATAATTGAGCTTAGAAAATTTCTTAAATCATGCGTGGTTTTTTTAAATATTGAGGGACGTAGATAAGCAACTCCACCTGTACACCTGTTATCTGGTTAAAATATGACATGGAGAAATAAAATTTTCCAAATTTTCACATTTTGTAGCAATTAATTAAACTTTGAAGTCACATTTGGCACATGTATATAAAAAACCCATACATATTCTGAAAGCTTAACATTTCAACTAAAGTTAGAAATACATTGAACATCTAGAATTTGTTTGTGTTTTGAATAATGCCTGGTTTAAAAGACACAGGGAATGAGGGATTGTGATTTCTGTATTTTATTAATTTTGTTCCAAATATTGATAGAATGACATTACAGTATTCATAAGGATAAAATATTATCAAAGAGTGTAGCGTATTAAAGTATTGTTATCCATTGGAACAGAACAATGTTTAAACTTCCAGAAAATATCTTTGTTATTTTCATATCTCATTTTTCATTTTCATTTCAATAGTTTTTGAGTTTTACTTGCTACAAATGTTACGACGGATTTTATTGGGTCACACTTACGAACGTGTGTTTATAACGGTGAACCGGAAATTTGAATGACTGCAATTTCAAGACGATGAACGTGCGGTGTTCGCCTCATATTCTACTACCAGGTATGTTTTTTCTGATCAATATCAAATTAAACCTTATAATCTGAGCTTTATTTTAATATAGAAATTCTGGAAATCGGCCTGAAATTGACAAATGCATAGCAATTCTAGTACGAATCGTGTTCGCTACGCGATTGGCCGCCATTTTATGTCTTTGTCAACACAGCGACAAATCGGTTTTAAAGTCCCGATTAATTCAATAAATACCTCAAAATAATGCGTGTTAAAACAGTAATACATTACTATTGCAATACATATTATCTTTCTAATGAAATTTATACTTTCTCAATCTTCAAAAGATATATTTTCATGATCTTCGACACATCTGTTTTTAGCTCGCCAGTACGAAGTACAGGAGAGCTTATGTGTTACCCCCGGCGTCGGTACCGTCGGCACCGTCGGCGGTGGCGTAGACACCTAGGTTTAAGGTTTGTGTTTAAGGTTTTAATTTGGGTTTTAAGGGTTTATACCTTTAGGAACCATTTGTCATCCATCTACGCACACCACTACACCCGTCCTGACCCTGGGTGAAGGTCAAGATCATTTCTACTTGGTTCTACTTGGTTCAGTTACAAGGTTTAAGGTTTGCGTTTAACGTTTAACATATCACTCTGCATTCACTATTATGACATTGATTGCTTTCATATTTAGTTTATACATTTAGGAACTATTGGTCATCCATCTACGCACACCACTACACCCGTTCTGACCCTGGGTCAAGGTCAATGTCATTTCTACTTGGTTCAGTTACAAGGTTTAAGGTTTGCGTTTAACGTTTAACATATCACTCTGCAGTCACTATTATGACATTGATTGCTTTCATATTTAGTTTATACATTTAGGAACTATTGGTCATCCATCTGCGCACACCACTACACCCGTCCTGCACCTGGGTCAAGGTCAAGGTCATTTCTACTTGGTTCAGTTACAAGGTTTAAGGTTTGCGTTTAACGTTTAACATATCACTGCATTCACTATTATGACATTGATTGCTTTCATATTTAGTTTATACATTTAGGAACTATTGGTCCATCTACGCACCCCACTACACCCGTCCTGACCCTGGGTCAAGGTCAAGTTATATCAGAGTTATTGCCCCTTTTCTGTCAAAAAATCTAACTTTTTCGTCACGTTTTCAAATAACTTTTTTTCTACTCAAAGGATTAGATTGAAACTTCTGACAAATGTTTATATCAATGTGTGTGATTGGTTCACAAAAGGGGGATAATCCAAATAATTTTATATCAGAGTTATTGCCCCTTTTCTGTCAAAAAATTAAATTTTCAAATAACTTTTTTTCTACCCGAAGGATTGGTTTGAAACTTCTGACAAATGTTACTTTTTTTTTTATTCGACGTCTGTCTATTTTTTTTTTTATCCGGCGTCTGTCTGTCTGTCTGTCCGTCACACTTTTTTCGTCACGTTTTCAAATAACTTTTGTTCTACTCAAAGGATTAGATTGAAACTTCTGACAAATGTTTTTATCAATGTGTGTGATTGGTTCACAAAAGGGCGATAATCCAAATAATTTTATATCAGAGTTATTGCCCCTTTTCTGTCAAAAATTTAAATTTTCAAATAACTTTTGTTCTACTCAAAGGATTAGATTGAAACTTCTGACAAATGTTTTTATCAATGTGTGTGATTGGTTCACAAAAGGGCGATAATCCAAATAATTTTATATCAGAGTTATTGCCCCTTTTCTGTCAAAAATTTAAATTTTCAAATAACTTTTTTTCTACTCAAAGGATTGGATTGAAACTTCTGACAAATGTTTATATCAATGTGTATGATGGGTTCACAAAAAGGGGGATAATCCAAATATTTTTATATCAGAGTTATTGGCCCTTTTCTGTCAAAAATTTAATCTACTCAAAGGATTGGATTGAAACTTCTGACAAATGTTTATATCAATGTGTATGATGGGTTCACAAAAGGGGGATAATCCAAATATTTTTATATCAGAGTTATTGCCCCTTTTCTGTCAAATATTCAAATTACTTTTTTTCTGCTCAAAGGATTGAATTGAAACTTCTGACAAATGTTTATATCAATTTTTGTGATGGGTTCACAAAAGGGGGATAATCCAAATATTTTTTATATCAGAGTTATTGCCCCTTTTCTATCAAAAATTAAAATTTCCTGACAAGGCGCTGGCAGGTGACACACGTGCTCCGGGGAGCACTCTATTCTAGTTGAACTTAGAATTTTTGTCAAAAGTATTGAAAAGGTGTATTATCTTGCAATAGGTGATACTGTGCGACTTTACCTAATACTTTAACTGTTCTGAAGTAGGCCCTGATATACGATGGCCCTGATAGGCGAGCTATATTGTCCTCCGACAACTCTTGTTCTGGGTTAAATCCGTGAGAGAAATATTTAAATCTTCATCGTAGTTTTTGGTTTATAATTCTAATAGATATGATTATTTGTTGAAAAATACCTATCAAATATAATCTTACGTTATTCTGTTCTTAATATTTGATATTTCCACCTTTTTCACAGGTTTTTCGAAACCAGATGTTGAGAGCTTGCATTGATAACTAGCGTCGAATTCGGACACACTCATTTTCGGATAGTGTAGGATAAAATCTAAATTTTTACAGTAGGACTTATTTGAGGTGTTTTTTCAGTTAACACTTTCCCACACAAAACAAATCTGCAGCATACGCCTTTGAAAATGTCTATGCAAAAATATTTTAAGTCGTCAAAAATGAAATTTTAAATGGGAAAGGAGTAAAATAATAGCAAAATTTAAAAACTTCTTTTTTTTAAATTCCAGATGCTGTTACTCACATTATTGTTGGCATGCAGTTGAAAAATGGATCAAGCAAGAAATTCCTGGGCAAGCAAGGAAAGAGAAACAAGACGTTAAGAAACAAAAGATACAGTTTATGATTTAAAACCATTTATGACATTGAATACCAAGAGGAGATGTGCATAATCCTAAAGGTTGTTTAAAAGAAAATATCTCGTTTGATATTGAAAATGTTTGTGTTTAAACTTAAATAAAATATTATGTTACTTACACCATTTTTTTTGCGAATTTTTCATTGATTAATTTATCCTTTTGTCACAATGTTTTCAATTATGTCCAATAGTTGAATATCTTTGAAAAACATTGTTGCAGAAGGAGAAATTGCTTGTTTCAAACAATCCCTCCTTTTTCAACAATGTTATCACAGGTTTTCTGGTGCAAATGTGTCTTCAAGTGGAAAAGGAAATATTACTACACATTTTTAGCATTTCTCCATACAGAATTAATTCTGTACAGGGACTTTTTCTGCACCCAGATTTTTTTCTGGCCAGAATTTTTCTGCACCCAGAATTTTTTCTACACCGATTTTTTTTCTGCCTAATTTAAATATTTCGCGAAATTCTGTACAGATTTTGCTCTTTGTCTCCATTTGAAAAATCTATTTATAGAATCTGGTTCAACTATGTCTCAATGAACCAGATTTTTTTCTGTACAGAGACTGCTGCACAGTTTCTGCATTTTATTCTGTACAGAATCTGGTTCTAGTCTGCCCAGACTATTTCGTACAGGCTGAGGATCTCAAGTTATAATATGAATCTATATTTTACACTATAATATAAGGTGTCCCTGATTCAATAATATCATGGTTAAGCTAAAAGTGTAGGTAATGGTGGTAATTAGCTAAATAAATGGCATGATGTCATAAAACAAAGCCATATAATTAATTACACCATGATAAGGAGTGTTCTTGATTCATTAAAAACATGTTTACCTAAAATTGTAGGAGGTAACTTTAAGTCTTAACCCTTTCCCACATACAACAAAATCTACAGCAGACGACTTTGAAAACATTGTGACAAAAACCTGAAAACTGTCCATAAAAGATAGCTTATGAGCAATTTCACCTTTGGCCACAATATTTTCAAAAGTCGTCTGCTGATTTTGCTCGCGTCAAAATGCGTCTGCAGGTGGGGAAGGGTTATATAAATAAATGTTTGAAAATGAATCTAAATTTTACACCTTTAAACAGATATCCTTTATTCATTAATATCATAGTAAACTAATATTGCAGTAATTATCTCTATAAATGGCAGGATCCCATGTTTCAATGTGAATCTATATTGTAAGTAGTTGGTAATTAACTCTATAAATGGCAGGATCCCATGTTTCAATATGAATCTATATTGTAAGTAGTTGGTAACTAGAGATTGCTTTTTTGAAAAAGTGCTTGTCTCCCCATTTGTGTGGTCGTAGGGGAGGAAAAGAAATGATGGAGATGAATTTTTTAGTTTTGGAATGGAGATGAAGCAACAGTGACAATCCTCAGTTATTGAGCGGAAACCATTTTTCAGCTGAGGGTTACCCTGACCTTGATCTTTGACCTAGTGACCTCAAAATCAATAGGGGTCATTTGCTGCTGGTGACCAACCTGCACAACAAGTATGAAGTTCCTGGGCCCAAGCAATCTTCAGTTATTGAGCGGAAACCATTTTTCAGCCAAAGGTCACCATGACATCAAAATCAATAGGAGTCATCTACAGGTTAGGACCAAGCTGCACACAAAGTATGAAGTTCCTGGGTATAAGTGTTCTCGAGTTATTGAGTAAAACACATTTTTCAGCTGAAGGTTACCGTGACCTTCGACATTTGACCTTGTGACCTCAAAATCAAACAAATTCAATAAAGGTCATTTACTGGTTAGGTCCAACCTGCACACCAGGTATGAAGTTCCTCAACATAAGCATTCTTTAGTTATTGAGAGGAAACCATTTTTCAGCTGAAGGTTACCATGACCTTGACCTTTAAGCTAGTGACCTCAAAATCAATAGGGGTCATCTACTGGTGGTGACCAACCTGCACACCAAGTATTAACTTCCATGGCCAAAGATTCTACAGTTATTAAGCAAAAACAATGTTTCAGCTCATTGTCACTGTGACCTTTCAGCTAAAGGTCACTGTGACCCTTGACTTTGACCTCAAAATTAATAGGGTCTTCTACTGGGCATGGCCAACCTGCATACCAAGTATGGAGTTCCTCGGCCTAAGCGTTCTTCAGTTATTGAGCGGAAACCATTTTTTACCTCACAAGGTCACCATGACCTTGACCTTTGACCTTCTGACATCAAAATAAATAGGAGTCATCTACTGGTCATGACCAACCTGCATACTAAGTATGAAGATCCTATGCCCAAGCATTCTTCAGTTATTGAGCGGAAACAAGTGTGACAAATGTGACCTTGACCACTGTGACCTTGACCTTTGACCTAGTGACCTTAAAATTAATAGGGGTCATTTGCTGGTGGTTACCAACCTGCAAATCAAGTATGAAGTTTCTGGGCTCAAGCAAAAACTATTTATCAGCTCATTGTCAGTGACCTTTCAAGCTCATGGTCACTGTGACCTTGACTTTAGACATACTGACCTCAAAATCAATAGGGGTCTTTTACTAGGCATGGCCAACCTGCATACCAAGTATGGAGTTCCTCAGCCAAAGCGTTCTTCAGTTATTGAGCGGAAACCATTTTTTACCTCACAAGGTCACCATGACCTTGACCTTCTGTTATCAAAATCAATAGGGGTCAGCTACTGGTCATGACCAACCTGCATACCAAGTATGAAGTTCCTACGCCCAAGCGTTCTTCAGTTATTGAGCGGAAACAAGTGTGACAGACGGAAGGACGGAACCGGCAAAAACAATATGTCACCCCCATGTAATGGGGGAGACATAATTATCTCTATAAATGGCAGGATCCCATGATTTAATGTGAATCTATATTGTAAGTACATGTAGTCGGTAATTATCTCTATAAATGGCAGGATCCCATGTTTGAATGAGAATCTATATTGTGAGTACATGTAGTCGGTAATTATCTCTATAAATGGCAGGATCCCATGTTTGAATGAGAATCCTATGGTGGCATATTACTGCCGTAAGATAACCAGTTAATGTTTTGTACATTATTAACTGGTTATCTAGTTAGGGTTTGCGAATTTCACTTAATAAGTAACATACTAACTAGTTAACTAGATAGGATTCGTGTTACCACTTATTTGATATTCTCGAAACGTAAGACTAAAACAGGCATGAAAGTGCCCAGAACTGCCACCAGTTACCTTACCATGCTGTAAAATAAGATTTACACGAGCATTAACTTACAACTGAAACACATTCGTGTTATCAGTTATCGATCACGCGTGTATTGTGCAATAAACGCGTGATCGATAACTGGTAACACGAATCCTATCTAGTTGACCACTTAGTATGTCACATACTAACTGGTTAACTAGATAGGATTCGTGTTACCAGTTATCGATCACGCGTGTATTGCGCAATAAACGCGTGATCGATAACTGGTAACACGAATCCTATCTAGTTGACCACTTAGTATGTCACATACTAACTGGTTAACTAGATAACATTCGTGTTACCAGTTATAAATAGATACTGCGGAGGTCCTTTGTATTTTTCCTTTGGATCGATAACTGTCCAAAGGAAAAATACAAAGGACCTCCGCAGTATCTATTACTAAGTGGTTAACTAGATAGGATTCGTGTTACCAGTTATAAATAGATACTGCGGAGGTCCTTTGTGTTTTTCCCTTGGATCGATAACTGTCCAAAGGAAAAATACAAAGGAACTCCGCAGTATCTATTTATAACTAGTAACACGAATGTTATCTAGTTAACCAGTTAGTATGTGACATAATAAGTGGGTAACTAGATAGGATTTCAGTTGTACGTTAGTGATACTGCGGAGGTCCTTCGTATTTTTCCTAAATGAACTTGCAACTTCCATAGCGGAAAAATACAAAGGACCACCGCAGTATTTATTTATAACTGGTAACACGAATGTTATCTAGTTAACCAGTTAGTATGTGACATAATAAGTGGTCAACTAGATAGGATTTGTGTTACCAGTTATCGATCACGCGTTTATTGCGCAATACACGCGTGATCGATAAGTGGTAACACGAATCCTATCTAGTTAACCAGTTAGTATGTGACATAATAAGTGGGTAACTAGATAGGATTTCAGTTGTACGTTAGTGATACTGCGGAGGTCCTTCGTATTTTCCCTAAATGAACTTGCAACTTCCATAGCGGAAAAATACAAAGGACCTCCGCAGTATTTATTTATAACTGGTAACACGAATGTTATCTAGTTAACCAGTTAGTATGTGACATAATAAGTGGTCAACTAGATAGGATTCGTGTTACCAGTTATCGATCACGCGTTTATTGCGCAATACACGCGTGATCGATAACTGGTAACACGAATCCTATCTAGTTAACCAGTTAGTATGTGACATAATAAGTGGGTAACTAGATAGGATTTCAGTTGTACGTTAGTGATACTGCGGAGGTCCTTCGTAATTTTCCTAAATGAACTTGCAACTTCTATAGCGGAAAAATACAAAGGACCTCCGCAGTATCTATTTATAACTGGTAACACGAATGTTATCTAGTTAACCAGTTAGTATGTGACATAATAAGTGGTTAACTAGATAGGATTTCAGTTGTACGTTAATAGTCGTTTAAGTCTTATTTTACAGCAAGAAAAGGTAACTGGTGGCAGTTCTGGGCACTTTCATGCCTGTTTTCGTCTTACGTTTCGATAATATCAAATAAGTGGTAACACGAATCTTATCTAGTTAACTAGTTAGTATGTTACTTATTAAGTGAAATTCGCAAACCCTAACTAGATAACCAGTTAATATTTACAAAACACTAACTGGTTATCTTACGGCAGTAATATGCCACCATAGAATCTATATTGTGAGTACATTGTAGTCGCGGTAATTATCTCTATAAATGGCAGGATCCCATGATTTAATGTGAATCTATAAATGGCAGGATCCCATGTTTGAATGAGATTCTATATTGTGAGTACATGTAGTCACGGTAATTATCTCTATAAATGGCAGGATCCAACGTTTCAATGTGAATCTATATTGTGGGTACATGTAGTCAGTAATTATCTCAATAAATAAGGATGGCAGGATCTCATCCCTAATTCATTAATATCATGGTAAGCTAAAATTGTGGGTATGGTTTAAGTTTCTATCTCAACTCAATGGCAGGATCTTGGGTTTCAACAAAAAGCTATATTTTACATCATAATAAAAGGTGTCCAGATTCATTAATGTCATGGTAACCTTAAATTGTAGGTATGGTAGTTATTATCTCTATAAATGGCAGGATCTCTGGTTTCACCATAAAGCTCTATTTTACATCATAATAAAAGGTGTCCCTGATTCAATTGTAGTTGGTGATTATCTCTATAAATGGCAGGATCTCTGGTTTCACCATAAAGCTCTATTTTACAACATAATAATAGATGTCTCTGATTCTATTGTTACAGTTGGTATAATTATCTCTTTAAATGGCAGGATCTCATGTTTCAACATGAATCTATATTTTACACCATAATAAAAGGTGTCCCTGATTTAATTGAAGTTGGTTATTATCTCTATAAAAGGCAGGATCTCATGTTTCAACATGAATCTATATTTTCCTTTTTTTACACCATAATAAAAGGTGTCCCTGATTCAATTGTAGTTGGTGATTATCTCTATAAAATGCAGGATCTCATGTTTCAACATGAATCTATATTTTACACCATAATAAAAGGTGTCCCCGATTCATATGAAGTTGGTTATTATCTCTATAAAAGGCAGGATCTCATGTTTCAACAAGAATCTATATTTTATAACATAATAAAATGTGTCCCTGATTCAATTGTAGTTGGTGATTATCTCTATAAAATGCAGGATCTCATGTTTCAACATGAATCTATATTTTACACCATAATAAAAGGTGTCCCTGATTCAATTGTAGTTGATGATTATCTCTATAAAATAAGGATCTCATGTTTCAACAAGAATCTATATTTTACACCATAATAGAAGGTGTCCCTGATTCAATTGTAGTTGGTGATTATCTCTATAAAATGCAGGATCTCATGTTTCAACAAGAATCTATATTTTACACCATAATAAAAGGTGTCCCTGATTCGATTGTAGTTGGTGATTATCTCTATAAAAGGCAGGATCTCATGTTTCAACATGAATCTATATTTGACGCCATATTAAAAGGTGTCCCTGATTCAATTGTAGTTGACGATTATCTCTATAAAAGGCAGGATTTCATGTTTCAACATGGATCTATATTTTACACCATAATAAAAGGTGTCCCTGATTCAATTGTAGTTGATGATTATCTATATAAAATGCAGGATCTCATGTTTCAACATTAATCTATATTTTACACCATAATAAAAGGTGTCCCTGATTCAATTGTAGTTGATGATTATCTATATAAAATGCAGGATCTCATGTTTCAACATGAATCTATATTTTACACCATAATAAAAGGTGTCCCTGATTCAATTGTAGTTGGTTATTATCTCTATAAAAGGCAGGATCTCATGATTCAACAAGAATCTATATTTTACACCATAATAAAAGGTTTCCCTGATTCAATTGTAGTTGATGATTATCTCTATAAAACGCAGGATCTCATGTTTCAACATGAATCTATATTTTACACCATAATAAAAGGTGTCGCTGATTCAATTGTAGTTGGTGATTATCTCTATAAAAGGCATGATCTCATGTTTCAATATGAATCTATATTTCACACCATAATAAAAGGTGTCCCTGATTCAATTGGAGTTTGTGATTATCTCTATAAAAGGCATGATCTCATGTTTCAACATTAATCTATATTTTTTCCCCATAATAAAAGGTGTCCCTGATTCAATTGTAGTTGGTGATAAGTCTATAAAAGGCATGATCTCATGTTTCAACAAGAATCTATATTTTATACCATAATAGGTAAAACAGGTATCCCCGATTCATTAATATCATGGAAACATCAAATTGTAAGAATGGGAGTTATTATCTCTATAAATGGTAGGATCTCATGTTTTAACACAAAGCTATATATTACACCACAATTACAGCTAGGTCTCCCTATTTCGTTATTTTATCATGGAAGTCTATACTTGTAGGTAGAAATTATCTCTGTTGTAAGCAACAGGATTAAATGTTGAGTAAGCCTCTTCATTAACAAACATGGTGAAAACTACATGGTTTTTTTCTGATGTTAATGGTAAAAAAACCCTTTCAAACTTGAAAAATGATACATTTTCATTTATTGCTCTTGTAATTTTAATATACATTCCGTTTCCATGGTGGTAACAGAATCTTCATAAATGTATATATTAAACATTGAACAAACACAATAATTACCAGTGTTTCTTAAAGTTGGCAGTTTCCATCCTTTTAATTGGAAGGTATACTATAGTAATTATTTCTGTTCATGGCAGTGTCTAAAATTTATCATTGCTTTATCCATTTTCCACCCCAGACACATTTTGTCACATCTGCAGCAGATGACTTTTCCAAACATTATGGCAAAAGAAGAAATTGCTGATAACCAGAAATTTCTCCTTTTGCCACAATGTTTTCAACTAATTATCAATAACTTCTACTTTCATTTTTAAAGATCTTTGTTACCTAAATGTTTTCAAAGTCGTCTGCTTCAGATTCGTTAAATGTGGGAAAGTGTTATATTGCGCACCAAGGCAAATACTGGTATTCCTCTATGATAAATTGCATCTGCACAAGACATTACCGTGGTGACATAAATCAGTCGGAAGTAATTGTCTCTATAAACGGCAAGGTCTGATGGTTTGCGTTCCTCTAAACTGAACACCATAATAATTATGTATTGCGTATTGTTTCTGATACCTTACATTACCATAGTATTAACCCTTTCCCTCATGCGACAATTCTGCAGCAGACGACTTTGAACGTATTTTGTCAAAACATAGAAAATCTCCATGTAATTGAATGGATAACCTATGACAAAAAGTGGAAAACATTGTGGCAGAAGGAGAAATTGCACGTTTTGTGCAATTTCTTCTTTTGTCACTATGTTTTCAAAAAGCTGTCTGCTGCAGAGGCGTCAGAAAGCGTCTATATGAGGGAAAGGGGTAAGATAAAGCAGCAGGTTCAAATGATCTCTATAAATGGCACAATCTAATATTCAAACATATCTCTATTATAAGGGTTAACTATGACAATTGCTGTTCTAACATTCTCATACATGCATTCCAATGACAATCAAGCGTTCTTCTATTTCAGACAAATAAAACTCCTATTATGACACATTTGCAGCGAAACACATCTTTTTGAAAACACCATAATATGAGCAAAATAATAATGTTCTCACTTTTCTGAAATCTTTCAATTTTCCATTTTTCACTTAACCCTTTCTTTTGCCATGATGGCTTATGTGTTAATTAACCCTTTCCCTCATATAGAAGCTTTCCGACGCCTCTGCAGCAGACGGCTTTTTGAAAACATAGTGACAAAAGAAGAAATTGCTCAAAATGAGCAATTTCTACTTTTGCCACAATGTTTTCCACTTTAAGTCATAGGTTATCCATTTTATTACAGAGATTTTTTGACGAAATATGTTCAGTCATCTGCTGCAGAATTGTTGTATGAGGGATTTAAGGGTTAACTATTCTTTCAACAGTTTCAGTTTTATCAGTCTTTCTTGGGAAGT
The DNA here is from genome assembly GCA_031761405.1 of Serripes groenlandicus. Lineage (NCBI taxonomy): Eukaryota > Metazoa > Mollusca > Bivalvia > Cardiida > Cardiidae > Serripes > Serripes groenlandicus. The sequence continues at coordinate 225,821,819 of JASEVX010000001.1, read as the reverse complement.
CACTTTAATACTTTAACTCAGGTCCACAGTTTTGAGCGCCAAGGAGGGAAAGCTTAGTTACTAGGTTTTTTTAAATCCATTGTTAATAGATGGATGTTTGATGAGGTTCAGCTACACTGACTTTTGTAAATCATTGTAAAAAAATTCATTGATGACCTGTTGCACATTAACCCTTTCCCTAATAAAGACGCTTTCTGAAGCCTCTGCAGCAGACGGCTTTTTGAAAACATAGTGACCAAAGAAGAAATTGCTAAAACAAGCAATTCCTCCTTTTGCCACAATGTTTTCCACTTTTAGTCATAGGAATTATCCATTCAATTATAGAGATTTTCTATTTTTTGACAAAATATGTTCCAAGTTGTCTGCTGCAAAATTGTCGTATGAGTAAAAGGGTTAAAACTCATAGCCCTTTGATTGACGGACTTTAATTATCATTATTCTCTTCGCCAAAACATTAGTTATACAAATCCAGTTTGATTGTTTTATCTTGAAAGAAGCATGCATCATGCTACAGCTGCAGCAGACTTTAGAAATTACTTTAGAAATTATTCTGGCAAGAGGAGAAGTTGCTCTAAATGAGGTTTCTCAATTTTCCAAATTTCTCAAATTTCAAATGTACAAATATTCCAATCGGTCAGCCAAATGTCCTATATTTTGGCAATACCTATCACACTTAGACTTTCGTACTTCTGAGGAATTTTAGAATCGATCCATCATGGAAAAAAACAACAAGGTTACGATCTAGGATAATAGCTCATTTATTTCTGTGTTTCTGGGAAAGAAAACCAATTTATCCCTCAATTATCCCTTGCCTCGGACAGTTATACAGCAATTTCTTAAATCTAAACTTCAAATGAGCTTTTTTCCAGGAAAAAACAACTATTTGGCATAATGCAACTGGTGAAGACCGGGATATCAATCTGTGCATCAACTTTCAAGAGCTTTTTTTTAAAACAAGAGGGCCATGATGGCCCTTGAATCGCTCACCTGATTTTTTATTTTTTTTTCACTTTAGCTATATAAGCCTCGCCCCCTGGCAGCCATAGTTTCCGACCAATCAACTTGGCTTGAAGGAATCTGATAGAGGGTCACCCTAGGAACATTTCTACAAAATTATTTGAAAATCGGCCAGATACTTTTGGGAGAAGATTTTTTAAGTTTTCACTATAGCCATATAATGCAAAATAGCCCTGCCTACTGGCGGCCATGTTTTTTGACCAATCAACATGGCTTGAAGGAATCTGAAAGTGGGTCATCCAAGGAACATTTCTACAAAATTATTTGAAAATCGGGCCGACACTTTTGGAGAAGAAGATTTTTTAAGTTTGCACTATAGCCATATAAGGCAAAATAGCCCCCCCCCCCCCCCCCCTGGCGGCCATGTTTTTCGACCAATCAACATGGCTTGAAGGAATCTGATAGAGGGTCACCCAAGGAACATTTCTACAAAATCATTTGAAAATCAGCCTGACACTTTCGGAGGAGAAGATTTTTTAAGTTTTCACTATAGCCATATGAGGCAAAATAGACCCGCCCCCCCTGGCGGCCGTGTTTTTTGACCAATCAACATGGCTTGAAGGAATCTGGTAAGGGTCATCCAAGGAACATTTCTACAAAATTATTTGAAAATCTGCCAACCAGTTTGGGAGAAGAAGAATTTTGAAGTTTTTTTCGTTTCGTTGCCATGGAAACCAGAATTCTGCATGGATCCCTAAAATTTGAAGGAATTCTGGTGAGGTCATCAAGAGGATGCTTTCTGTGAAGTTTCATCCCAATTGACCCACTGGTTACTGAGGAGAAGATGTTGAAGATTTTATAAGTTTTCACTTTGGCCATATAAGGCAAAATAGCCCCCGCCCCCTGGCGGCCATGTTTTTCGACCAATCAACATTGCTTGAAGGAATCTGATAGAGGATCACCCAAGGAACATTTCTACAAAATTATTTGAAAATCGGCCTGACACTTTTGGAGGAGAAGATTTTTTAAGTTTGCACTATAGCCATATAAGGCAAAATAGCCCCGCCCCCCCTGGCTGCCATGTTTTTCGACCAATCAACATGGCTTGAAGGAATCTGATAGAGGGTCACCCAAGGAACATTTCTACAAAATTATTTGAAAATCGGCCTTACACTTTCGGAGGAGAAGATTTTTTAAGTTTTCACTATAGCCATATAAGGCAAAATAGCCCCGCCCCCCCCTGGCGGCCATGTTTTTTTACCAATCAACACAGCTTGAAGGAATCTGATAGAGGGTCACCCAAGGAACATTTCTACAAAATTATTTGAAAATCTGCCAACCAGTTTGGGAGAAGAAGAATTTTGAAGTTTTTTTCATTTCGTTGCCATGGAAACCAGAATTCTGCATGGATCCCAAAAATTTGAAGGAAATCTGGTGAGGTCATTGAGAGGATGCTTTCTGTGAAGTTTCATCCCAATTGACCCGCTGGTTACTGAGGAGAAGAAGTTGACGCACGACGGACGACGCACGACGCACGACGGACGCCGGACAAAAGGCGATCACAATAACTCACCTTGAGCAAAGCTCAGGTGAGCTAAAAAGATAAGAGGCAAAATTATATATGAATAATATAAATTAAAGAATAATGATAAAGTTGAAAACATTGTGACAAGAGGAGAAATTATATCAGCAATATAGTCAAGATGCATCAGCAAGTGGGAATGACTTACCTTGTTCAACCTTTTCCCACTTGTAGACGCATTCAGACTTTTCAAAACATTGTGACAAAAGTAGAAATTGCTCAAAACAAGCAATTTCACCATTTGCCACTATGTTTTTAACTTTTTTCAGTAATTCAACATTCATTTATAGAGATTTTCAATTTTTTTGAATGATTATTTTCAAAGTTGTCTGCTGCACATGGGAAAGGTTTAAAAACTACTTTCGGGTAGCAATGAGAATTCATGTTCACGGGATCCTGTGTTTGAATCTCTTACTTGGCTTACATTCATGGGTATCTGCTGTAGAAGGCATCATAAGCAGTCTAGATCAGAAAAAATTTGAAAAAAAAAAAAAAAAAAAGAAACAAGAGACAAGAGATGGCCCTGGATCACTCGCATGATTTTTTTTTTTCACTTTAGCTATACAAGCCCCGCCCCCTGGCGGCTATAGTTTCCGACCAATCAACTTAGTTTGAAGGAATCTGATAGAGGGTCACCCTAGGAACATTTCTACAAAATTATTTGAAAATCGGCCTGACATTTTTGGAGGAGAAGATTTTTTAAGTTTTCATTATAGCCATATAAGGCAAAATAGACCCGCCCCTCTGGCGGCCATGTTTTTCGACCAATCAACATGACTTGAAGGATTCTGAGGGTCATCCAAGGAACATTTCTTCAAAATTATTTGAAAATCTGCCAACCAGTTTGGGAGAAGAAGAATTTTGAAGTTTTTTTCATTTTGTTGCCATGGAAACCAGAATTTTGCACGGATCCCAAAATTTCTAATGAATTCTGGTGAGGACATTAAGAGGATGCTTTTTGTGAAGTTTCATCCCAGTTGACCCACCGGTTACAGGAGAAAATGTTGACGGACGCCGGACATAGGGCGATCACAATAACTCACCTTGAGCACTTTGTGCACAGGTGAGCTAAAAACATGAAATTGAATCTCCGCTTGGCTTACATTCATGGGTATCTGCTGTAGAAGCCATCATAAGCAGTCTAGATCAGAAAAAAACAAAACAAAAAAACCATGAGAAAATAAGAGGGATTGGCAAGAAAAAAGAATACGCAAAATTATACCAACATTAGATGTGTTTGTGAAACACTGATGCCCCCGAATGGCAACATCTAGGTCAAAGGTCAAGGTCGCAAGGTCAAAAATTTTGGTACTGACAGAAAGGTCATGTCACAAGGAATACACATGTGAAATATGGTAGCCGTACCTGTTATGGTTCAAAAGAAGTGGTCAAGGTTAAAGTTTTTTTCGGACAGACAAAGAGACAGGCCAAAAACTAGATGCCCACCGAATCGGTGATTTCGGGGGCAAAAAAAGGATTTTTGGAAAACTGGAATTGTTTATCACGAGCATTTTCTACTTTCAAAACTTCTCTACTAGCTGATAAACAGGTATAAAGTGGGCTAAATCAGAAATTGTCTATGATCAAATAGCATGCCATTACAACATATAAACAGAAAGGTCATGTCACAAGGAATACACAAGTGAAATATGGTAGCCGTACCTGTTATGGTTCAAAAGTAGTGGTCAAGGTTAAAGGTTTTTTCGGAGAATGGCAACATCTAGGTAAAAGGTCAAGGTCGCGAGGTCAAAAATTTTGGTACTAACAGAAAGGTCATGTCACAAGGAATACACATGTGAAATATGGTAGCCGTACCTGTTATGGTTCAAAAGTAGTGGTCAAGGTTAAAGTTTTTTTCGGACAGACAAAGAGACAAGACAGGCCAAAAACTAGATGCCCACCGAATCGGTGATTCCGGGGGCATAAAAATGATTTTTGGAAAACTGGAATTGTTTATCACGAGCATTTTCTACTTTCAAAACTTCTCTACTAGCTGATAAATAGGTATAAAGTGGGCTAAATCAGAAATTGTCTATGATCAAATAGCATGCCATTACAACATATAAACAGTAATGGCAACATGCAGATCTTTTGAAATCGACAAATTGAATTTACTTCCTAGTTATAACCTTTCCCAGTCATTCAACAAATTTGCAGCTGACAACTTAGAAAACATTTTGTCAAATATGGAAACTCTCTATAAATGAAAGAACATCTATTGAATAAAGTTCAAAACATTGTTGCAAAGGGAGAAATTGATAATTATAATGAACAATTTCTCCTTTTGCCACATTATTTTTTATAAAAAAAAAATTGTCAGAAAGTGTCTATATGTGGAAAAGGCTTAAATTACATTATAACAAAGATATCTATCTAAGCTGTGTAACACAAAACAGTACTCGCTTCAAAATCTAGTTTTGTTTTTACACCACTTTTAGCAGTATTTCAGTTAACCCTTTCCCTCATACAACAATTATGCAGCAGACGACTTTGAACATATTTTGTCAAAAAATAGAAAATCTTTATAACTAAATGGATCACCTAACATTGTGGCAAAAGAAGAAATTGCTCGTTTTGAGCACTTCTTTTGTCACTATGTTTTCAAAAAGCTGTCTGTTGCAGAGGCGTCAGAAAGCGTCTATATGAGGGAAAGGGTTAATTCAGTACATTTCCACTGCAAGTACTAGTTGCAGGGTGGTTTATCCCGACACACCACACTCATAGAAAGCAGTCCTAAAGGTTTTGAGCCTCATAATGAGAATTGATTGATTATTTGGGGGGAAAATCTCTATAAATGAAAGACTGATTATTGAATCAAGTTGAAAACATAGTATATCAAAAGGAGAAATTGCAGAGCTCATCAAGAGCAATTTGACAATTTCTCCTTTAGTCAGAATGTTTTCAAAAATCGTCTGTTACAGGTGTCAAAATGTGTCTGCAAGTTGGAAAAGTCTAAATATTAACCATAATTTATCTACCAAATTCACCTCTCGAGAAACTCCAGGAAAAAAAATAAGTACCGGGATGAGAGACAGAATTTTCTTATTTTCTCTCTGATATATGTATTTATCTTATTTGTGTCTGCTAGATAACAATTCCCTAATAATATAGACACGTAATCCCACATTGACCAAGCATGAAAAGAATATTTCATAAGTTGATTAGAAAAGCCAGTGTTCACCCCAAAAAGGAACTCTAAGAGAATGTCAACCATTTCACAAATACAACAAATCTGCATCAGACGACTTTGAAAACATCAAGGAAAAAATACCATGGAAAAATCTCTATGAAGGGAAGTTTTTTTATCAAATAGTTAAAAGGAGTGTGCCGCAATGTTTTCAATTAAAAGTTGTCTGTCCCAGATGCGTGAAGATGTGTCTGCAACTCGGTAAAAGTACCTCTTGTAGCAAATAGTGACAGAAACTGGAGACTAAATTTCTCGCATAAGTTTGCCTTTGCAAAACTTCCAAGATAGGCAAAATGGCGGATACCATTTGATAAGGTTATAAATACATCATATTTAACCCTTTCCCTCATATAGACGCTTTCTGACGCCTCTGCAGCAGACGGCTTTTTGAAAACATAGTGACAAAAGAAGAAATTGCACAAAACTTGCAATTTCTCATTTTCAACAGCATTTCAGTTATATTACCGAGATGGTAAACTAATATGCATGATCCCTGGGTGTCACTAAAGTTGTCAAAGATAGTCTGTGAAATCCAACTGGATAAGACCTTTATCACATACAGACGACTTTTGAAAACATTTTGACAATTTCTCCTTTGGCCACAATATTTTCAACTCTATCAATAATTAAACCCTTATTTATAGAGTTTTGTTCACATTTTTGCCAACATGTGTACAATGTTTCAACCTTTCCCACATACAACAAATCTGCAGCTGATGACTTTGAAAGCATCTTTGCAAAAATGCGGAAAATCTATATAAGAAAGCACTTATTGAATAGAATTGAAAACATTTTGGCAGAAGGAGAAATTGCTCATCATGAGCAGTTTCACCTTATTCCAAAACCTTTCCAAAAGTTGTCTGCTGCAGATGCATCAAAATGCGTCTGCAAGTTGGAATGGGTCAAGCCCTCTCTGTTTGCAAACACCTTAAGAACTTGTTACAGAACCTATTTAGCCGCCACTGAACAAGTATTTTATATGAAAGGAAATCAATAGATTACAGCCTAGGAAATAGATTCCGATCCTTGATTGCTGTTTTGTTGGGAAAAGAAAGAATCTAAACAGCTATTAAAGCAGACATTTACCCTGATGATGAATTTTTAAAATGCACTTGTCCAGCTTTACATTTGGAAGAGTCCAAAGTCAATTCTAGGATTATCATTAGCTAAACATGTTTAGAGGAGCAGCAAAGCAGCATAGAGCTCATAAATAAAGCAAAAAGAATAATTATTGAAAACAAATTATACACATTGATATGTATGTAATTATGTATGGTGGTGGTTTACGCCAATTTCAACAAATGTTCAAATATATTGTGTCATTTCCTGTGAAAGTTACCAGTACTGTTGGTTCATTTATTCTAACATCAGTGAGTCAGTCGTAACTCGAACAGATCAATCCTGAGTGCCAAGGAGGGTAAGCCATTATTAACCCTTTCCCTCATACGACAATTCTGCAGCAGACGACTTTGAACATATTTTGTAAACAAGAAACCGCTGAAGACGGTAAGGCCGGATTGTAGGCAATTTGACCTTGAAAATCGACAAACCAAGGTCAAGGTCAAAGTAACCATAGAAATCAATAGAACTTGTTACTGGTTACCTTCAGGCCAAGTTTCAAGTTTGTAACCCTTTCCAGTGCTGAGATTTTGCCTCAACCTGAAACTTTAACCAAAATGTTGACAGACAGACATCCGGACAGAGCCAATCTATAGACCGGAATTGTTAGAGCAATCCGGCCAAAAAGTAGAAAATCTCTATAATCTCTATAATTGAATGGATAACCTATGACCAAAAGTGGAAAACATTGTGGCAAAAGGAGAAATTGCACGTTTTGTGCAATTTCTTCTTTTGTCACTATGTTTTCAAATAGCCGTCTGCTGCAGAGGCGTCAGAAAGCGTTTATGTGAGGGAAAGGGTTAAAGTCTTCCGTATGACCTTGCCGGCGATGGAACCTGCAACCCCCAGCATCCGAGGCGGCCGCTCTACCACAACACCAGCGAAGCGGTCTGCCACATTTGAGATGAACTTGAATTATTGCAAAGTCGTTTCATTGCACTGGTGTACAATAAAGCAGACATCAATATGTACCAGTCAGGCTTAATCTATAAACTTCATACTGGACGGAGCAGCCAGCATTTTCCAAGAAAAAATGTAATTTACTGGCTGTCATATTTCACAACTAGCCTGTAATTGGCCATATTCATGCTGTCAGTTCAACTTTCTATAATATAGACATCTTTAACCCTTAGACCAGCACAGCTGACTATTATATGCTTCAATGCAGCAGACTTATAATTCTTGAAAACATGGATGAAAAAGATGAGATTGTTTCTTTCTGTTTGTTTTCTTATGCTATTCATACAATCAAAGGACATATAGATAAATATATATAACCTTTAACCGTTTCTCACCTGCAGGCACATTTTTGATGAATCCGCGAAGATGACTTTTGCAAACATTGTAGCAAAAATTTAAACTGCTCAGGATATTTTTCAAAATCTGTTGTATTTGGAAAAAGGTTAACCCTTTCCTTCATACAGACGCTTTCTGATGCCTCTGCAGCAGACAGCATGTGTTTCTAAAGGCTTTCTCGCACCAGTCCTCAACACATACTTCCCACATAGCCTGTTTGGCCGATTTGTGGAAGACGAACAACGCTAATCACAATTACTTTTGTCAATCATCGGAAAGAACAAGATGTAGTTACAACCATCTGGCATGAACCATCGAAACATTCTTACCACAACATCACAGAGCTGGTGATTGACAGGTCTAAATACTAAGCCCAATCAGGTTATAAAATAGTTGGATTGACAACCGATTGTATAATCTGACTCTAATTGGCCCAAATTGAACCAAATATTCAAATGAGCCAATGAGGATCCACAAATTCTAGACTGGTCTGGTAAAGAAATTATTATGACCTACAAGGGCCATCACAAACAACAATAAATATCTCCTACAGAAAAAGCCAATATATTCCATTTCTCTCAAAAGACAGGGCACAATGCCAAAATCTCAATATTTGCCCTTTCTCACTTGTGTTTCTTGCATGAGATTGTAATGTCTTTTCACAATAATATCGGCAAAGGTGAAAAGGCTTATTTCTAGCAATACATCATGTTTCTCAGTTCTCTAGTCTTAAATTGATTTATTTTCCTTTGTCAAATCTTCAGAACTTCTTTTTCAGAAGTTTTCAGTTTGGAAGATGCTTAAGATTTGAATAAGAGGTTACAGGTCCCATGTCTGCTGATTTACTGATTTCAGAGTGGTTGGATGATTGTAATTCCATAAATCAAGAGGCTAATTCATTTTGATGGAGAAAAGGGGGACAGTTAATTCCATTAGGGGCTAGTTCCTGGCAGTGAAAATATAAATGAGTGGCGTCCATCAAAAATGAGGTCTTATCGCATCACCGTCTCTTTACCACCTTAACTCTTTCCCACTTACAATAAATCTACAGCAGACGACTTTGAAAATATCCAGGCAAACATACTGAAATCCTCTATAAATAAATGTATAATAATTGAATACAGCTGAGCATTATGAGATTACTTTCACCTTTTGCCAAAATATTCGTCTGCTGCAGTAACAAGAGGGAAAGGGCTAAGATACATGGCATTTATACTAGAGAGGATAAAAAGATACATTTAGAGCTAATTTACACGAAAGCCAACAGCGAAGATGTAGATGAGATTGCGTGCACACAGGAGTCATCAGTCTTCATTGTACGCAGATGGAACAAGAGCCCAAATCGCCCGATGCGACTAGAACATCTATTGCCTAGAAGACACATAGTTCATTCCGTCCATATTGGCTTTCTGTATTACTGTATCATATCAATCCATCTCAGACCTAGACTTAACCCTTTCCCTCATACAACATTTCTGCAGCAGACAACTTTGACCATATTTTGTCAAAAAATGGAAAATCTCTAAAATTGAATGGATAACCTATGACTAAAAGTGGAAAACATTGTGTCAAAAGGAGAAATTGCTTTTTTTGAGCAATTTCTTCTTTTGTCACTATGTTTTCACAAAGCCGTCTGCTGCAGAGGCATCAGAAAGCGTCTATATGAGGGAAAGGGTTAAGGTATCCTTTCCTTTCAGAGCAGATTATTGACCCTTTCACACATACAACAAGTCTGCAGCAGAAGACTTTGAAAACATCTTGACAACAAAAAGGAAAATTTCTGTAATTGTAAGTAACAATCATTTATGTAATCGAGTTGAAACATTTGTTGCAAAAGGAGAAATTGCTCATTCTGAGCAATGCCCTATTCTTCTACAATGTTTTCAAAAGTCGTCTGCTGTAGATTTGTAAAACTGCATCTGCATGTTGAAAGGGTTTAACCCTTTCCCTCATACGGCAATTCTGCAGCAGACGACTTTGAACGTATTTCGTCAAAAAATAGACCTATGACAAAAAGTGGAAAACATTGTGGAACAAGAGTTGTCGGAGGACAATATAGCTCGCCTATCAGGGCCATCATCTATAAGGGCCTACTTCAGAACAGTTATAGCATTAGGTAAAGTCACAGTATCACCTATTGCACGATAAAACACCTTTTCAATACTTGCATGCAAATGTTAACCAAGGCCTTTTGAATCTGTAAATTTATTTATATACTATAAGCAACAGCATACACAGTGTCTGAGAAAAAGCCTTGCACTCAAAGGTTTGACCAAAATTCTAAGTCTAAAAAGGGGCACAATTCAGTCAAAATCCATTCCAGAGTTATGGAACTTGACATTCAGGGTCACATAATAACCCTAAATAAGTGTGTGAAGTTACAAAGCAACAGCTTACACAGTGTCTGAGAAAAGGCCTTGCACGCAAAGGTTTGACCAAAATTCTATGTCAAAAAAGGGGCACAATTCGGTTAAAATCCATTCCAGAGTTATGGGACTTGACATACAGGGTCATATATTGACCCTTAATAAGTGTGTGAAGTTTCAAAGCAACAGCTTATACAGTGTCTGAGAAAAGGCCTTGCACGCAAAGGTTTAACCAAAATTCTAAGTCCTTTTGGGCCTTTTGAATCTGTAAATTTATTTATATACTATAAGCAACAGCATACACAGTGTCTGAGAAAAAGCCTTGCACTCAAAGGTTTGACCAAAATTCTAAGTCTAAAAAGGGGAACAATTCAGTCAAAATCCATTCCAGAGTTATGGGACTTGACATACAAGGTCACCTAATGACCCTGAATAAGTGTGTGAAGTTTCAAAGCAACAGCATACACAGTGTCTGAGAAAAGAACTTGCACGCAAAGGTTTGACCAAGCTGGCAACGCCAACGTGATTACATAAGCTCCCCTATTTCTTCAAATAGGCGACCTAAAAAGGAAAGTGCAATATTTAAGTCAATGTTACGTTGACCTTTACACATACTGTCATATAAAATAAATGGACGAAAACATAAGCCCCAAGCTTCAGTAGCCATTGATTAGAAACCATGTTTTGTGTACTTGATCTTTTTGATAGCTTTCAGGTATATCACAGTATATATCCTAGGTAGACTACCAGTATTTCTACATGTTGTCATGACAATAAACCATCAGTTGAATGCTAGCCATGCAACTTTGAGCAATAAGGAGGAATGCAAAAATTATGAGTTTTAACCCTCCATTTCCCACATACAGTAAATGTGCAGCAGACGACTTTGAAAACATCTTGGCATAAATGTGAAAAATCTCTATAAATAGTGGTATAATAATTGAGTAAAGTTGAAATCTCTGTGGCAAAAGGAGAAATTGCTTGTTTTGAGCAGTTTCTCCTTTTGTTAAAGTGTTTTCTTGCAGAGGCGTCAGAATGAGTCTATCTGTGGGAAAGAATTAAAGTCTCTGGAATGAACACTGGACTCTTGGTTGTCCCCATGTGTTTGTCTGTTGCAGATGCTTCAAAATTCATCTGCAGGTAGGAAAGGATTAAATTCTTCAAAGCTGTGGGAAATTTCATTTTTCTTCAAACTCGGCTGAAGGCAACATTTTGAAAACTTTTTGGGGAAAGGAGAATTTGCTCAATACCAAAATTGTTTATTCCTTTTCCCACAATGTGGTCACCTCTGTATCAAAATCATGCTTCCAATCATTCCAGATTTTAAAATATATTTACTCGGATGTTTTTAACGATTTTAAAAATTTAATGCCGACCTGATCAGTTGACATGGCGGAATCGGCTCTGGCGTTGTTCTCCTGGTTGGCAGTACTCTTCTCTGTTCGACAAGCATTGTGATAATCTTTCTTGGCCTGCATGACTTTGGTCAGCTTCTTTTCCCATGGTCTTTGTACCTGTAAAAGTTGCGACATGAACATAAATTCCCAGCTTCAGGCAATTTTTAACCCTTTCCCACTTGTATTTTTTCCCTCAAATGTATTGAACAGCAGAAAAAAATTAAATTATGGCACAATTGGTAATGGTCTAGCATATTACAAGATTTGATATCTTAAGAGTTGTTTGCTTTGAAATTTTCTAAGGACAAAATTGCAGTTGAAAACAATGTGAGAAAAAGAAAATATATCATTGTGAGCATCGTCTAACTGCTGCAGGTACGAAAGTTGTCTGATAAGGTATTAAACAAAAATTACGTTGCATTATCAGAATCTAATGACGATGCATAATGTTGCATCTACAGTGCTCTTGGGAGATTCTGCGCAATTTTAAATCCTGACAACATACGCCAGAGGTCTCATAAAACACAAAGGAGCTGCGTCAATTAAGGATGGGGTGGTTCTTATTAAGTTTCCAATATTTGTCATCGCATAAATGTACATAGGCATAAAACAAGTGGTGCTGTGCCTCTAGTTTTCCGTCAGAAGATTTTGACTCGTGAAACACAAATTCACAAATATTTGCTCACACTTTTATCATTTTTAACCCTTTCCCTCATATGACAATTCTGCAGCAGACGACATTGTCAAAAAATAGAAAATCTCCATAATTGAATGGATAACCTATGACAAAAAGTGGAAAACATTGTGGCAAAAGGAGAAATTGCACGTTTTGTGCAATTTCTTCTTTTGTCACTATGTTTTCATAAAGCTGTCTGCTGCAGAAACGTCAGAAAGCGTCTATATGAGGGAAAGGGTTAAGGATCACTGTGGACGTGACTTTATCCTTAAATTGATACCCATATCTTGTTGTGCCCCATTTGCAGACAGTATTTAATTAATGAAAAAGTAATGCAGCATAAGTACAAATTGCTTAAACCTTTCCCACATACAACAAATCTGCAGCAGACGACTTGGAAAATATATAAGCAAAACCACGAAAAATATTTCTAAATAAATGTATTACCGGTATTACTGGAAAAAGTTAAAAACATTGTGGAAAAGGAGAAATTGCTCATTTAGAGCAATTTCTTCTTTTGTCACAATGTTTTCAAAAGTCGTCTGCTCCAGAGGACCACATTATTTTTCTTCTCTGTATCAAAAATAAGACTTAATATTTCATGAATCTTCAAGTGTTAGGTACTGCATTGAAATCTAACTGCAATAAAGTAAATTAAGCCTCCACCATTGTGCTGGAAGGAGCTTCTGTGTAATTGCTCTCAGACAACATGTGTCTTGGGTCTCGTTAAATATATTATACAATGCTTCGTTTTCTTTGATTTATTTTAACACTTATTTCTTTAGTGATTTTTTGTTTTCCAAGTCCAAGGTCAAGGTTAATCATGGGAATAAAGTTCAGATTGTTGGAGACTTTAAAGCCTTTATACCGATAACTGTTGTTGCAAAGCTGTTTGTTGTAAACGCACTTGCCGTACAACTTTGAACACACGACATCCCAAGTGTTTGACCAACAATGACCTGAACTTTGAGGCACAGGTAGCCCTATATTTTGACTAAGTGCTTTCAAAGTTGCGTGCTGTGGATTTGTTGTATGTGGAAGGTGTGTATCACTTTTGGTCGAGTGTCGAGTAAGAAAGGTAGAGTGTCGAGTAAGAATGGTCGAGTGTCAAGTAAGAATGGTCAAGTGTCGAGTAAGAAAGGTTGAGTGTCGAGTAAGAATGGTCGAGTAAGAATGATCGAGTGTTGAGTAAGAAAGGTCGAGTGTCGAATTAGAATGGTAGAGTGTTGAGTAAGAAAGGTCAAGTCGAGTGTCAAGTAAGAAAAGTTGAGTGTCGAGTTAGAATGGTTGAGTGTCGAGTAAGAAAGGTCAAGTCGAGTGTCAAGTAAGAAAAGTTGAGTGTCGAGTAAGAATGGTCGAGTGTTGAGTAAGAATAGTCGAGTGTCTAGTAAGAAAGGTCAAGTTGAGTGTCAAGTAAGAAAAGTTGAGTGTCGAGTAAGAATGGTCGAGTGTTGAGTAAGAACGGTCGAGTGTTGAGTAAGAAAAGTCGAGTGTCGAGTTAGAATGGTAGTGTCGAGTAAAAAAGGTCAAGTCGAGTGTCAAGTAAGAAAAGTTGAGTGTTGAGTAAGAATGGTTAAGTGTCGAGTTAGAATGGTTGAGTGTCGAGTAAGAAAGGTCAAGTCGAGTGTCAAGTAAGAAAAGTTGAGTGTCGAGTAAGAATGATCGAGTGTTGAGTAAGAATGGTTGAGTGTCTAGTAAGAAAGGTCAAGTTGAGTGTCAAGTAAGAAAAGTTGAGTGTCGAGTAAGAATGGTCGAGTGTTGAGTAAGAAAAAATGACTCATATAAAAGGGGTTTTTGAATCCATGTATAAATAATGGCCCATTTAATTCTGTAATTTTTAATTTCTAGAAATTCAAGGAAGTAGATCTTTAAATGGTACTTTTGTTCATATTATCCTAAATTAATACCTGACCTGGTCTTCGTACCTTTCATAAGCTTTACTCACTTTTCCTAATAATTTAGCCACAATATACTTGCCTACTAGGACAACCAATTGCTAGCTTACATAATAAATAATATGCAGCAGGTAACAACTGGGGTGTCACCTGGTGAAATAACTGTTCTAATTTAACTCTCCAAGAGAGTATTTAATGTCCTAAGATAATGAGGCATTGATAACATGTTAGATCTGCCATCCAGTTTAACTCCCAATGGGATTCATTATCTCCCATAAAGTAAGATGACTAGGCTTCAGCCAACAGGTACATGAAAATGCAAAATGTATGAAACTTTAAGTAAGTGGTATCTACTCCTCATTTACACATCCAGTTTGCAAAAGTAAGCATATTATAACATGAAATAAATGTGTTTCAAAAATATGATTTAGTAACTTTGTAATGTCAATAAAATACATAAATATATATGGATGTTCCATAAAGTTACAGTTCCCTTTTGAACTTTTCCAATGCAAAGTTAACTGTACTGTTATATAACATAAGTGCAGAAAATTATCAAACTAAATGAAAAGAGTTGTGACCAATTTAACAACCCAAAATATGGTTCTTTTCTTACTCAACACTCGACCATTCTTACTCGACCTTTCTTACTTGACACTCGACCAATCTTACTCAACCTTTCTTACTCGACCATTCTTACTCTACCTTTCTTACTCGACACTCGACCTTTCTTACTCGACCATTCTTACTTGACACTCGACCTTTCTTACTCGACCATTCTTACTTGACACTCGACCTTTCTTACTCGACACTCGACCTTTCTTACTCGACCATTCTTACTTGACACTCGACCTTTCTTACTCGACACTCGACCATTCTTACTTGACACTCAACCTTTCTTACTCGACACTCGACCTTTCTTACTCGACACTCGACCATTCTTACTTGACACTCGACCTTTCTTACTCGACACTCGACCATTCTTACTTGACACTCGACCTTTCTTACTCGACACTCAACCATTCATTTCTGTCAGCATTAAATATGAGTAACATCTGGTGATTTGCGGTCTTGTTTTCTGTCTGTCGACTTTGGCTGCATTTAAAGTTACAATCGCATACAAATTAACACTTTCCCTCATATAGACACTTTCTGATGCCTCTGCAGCAAACAGCTTTTTAAAAACATGGTGCCAAAGAATAAATTGATCAAAACGATCAATTTCTCCTTTTGTCACATTGTTTTTAACTCTATTCAATTATTGTATTTTCATTTAAAGGAAGTTCCATACAATTTCGGGTATGTTTTCAAAGTCGTCTGTTGAAGATTTGTGATATGTGGGAAAGGGATAACGTGGCTACAGGAGATGCAATTAACGCTTTCCCACGTACAACAAACCTGCAGCAGACAAAATGTATTCGAGCGAAAATATGGAAAACCTTTATACATTGAAGTTTTATTATTGAATCCAGTTGATTTTATTGTGGCAAAAGAAGTCTCGAGCAATTTCTCCTTTGGACACAATGGTTTCAGAAGTTGTCTGCTGTATATGCATGATAGTGCGTCTGCAGGTTTGAAAGGGTTAAGTCTATATGCAATATACGCAGTGATGACTCTGGTGAGTTGCAGCACAGGCTAACCATTCTTACCTGTATGCAGGTGCAATATGACACCAAATTGACCGATAAATTTCATAATCTTTGCAGTATTACAAAATAGAAATGCACAATAAGATTTGCTCTCTTTCATGTCTATGTACATTTAATTTCAGCCATCATAGCATTCAAAAAAAAAAACCAATTTACAAGAAATATAAAAGCAGTACACAATAATATGATGCACCTTCAGAATTATTGCAATGCATTGTTGTAGCTGTAGTGCTCATGGGAGTTTCTGTGGTATTTCAAATCTCTGACACTATGTGTCTGAGGTATCATTAACCCTTTCCCACATACAACAAATCTGCAGCAGACGACTTTGTAAACATACCCAAAATCTTTTGGAAACTCCCTCTAATTGAAAGTACAATAATTGTACAATAATAGAGTTGAAAACAAGGTGACAAAAGGAGAAATTGCTCATTTGAGCAATTTCTTCTTTTGTTGCCATTGTTTTCAAAAGTCATCTGCTGCAGAGGCTTCAGAAAGCGTCTATATGAGGTCTCATTACACACAAATATACAAGAAGTTGACTATTTTTCATAATTACTACCCGATCCCATTGTGTGTGTGTGTGCCAGAGTGGTTTTGGTATTTATATATAACTATGGTTTCAACCCTTTCCCACTTGCAGACATATTTTTACGCTTCTGCATGCAGCAGGTGACTTTTGAAAATATTGTAGCAAAAGAAGAAATGAGTAATTTCTCCTTTTGCAACAATGTTTTCAAGTGTATTCAATATTCATCCTTATGTTAAAGGGATTATAAATATTTTTTTCAAACTCCTGTGCTGCATCTTTTTTTTTGTATGTGGGAAAGGGTTAATCATCACACGCTCCTATCAAAAACTCTAGTTTAACCATTTAAAAATCTGCAGTTGATGACTTTAAAAATATCTATTCTGATTTATGGACATTTTCAATATTTTTGCCTGGATGTTTTCAAGGTTGGATGCTGCAGACGTGTTGTATGCAGGAAAATGTTAACCCTTTCCCACCTGCGGACGCATTTTGACACAAAAGCAGCAGGCGACTTTTGAAAACATTGAAAACATTATGGCCAGAAGGGGCAATTGCTCATGATGAGCAATTTCTCCTTTGGCCACAATGTTTTCTACTTTATTTAACAATTAAGCTATCTTTTATGGAGATATTTCAGGTTTTTGTCAAGATGTCATCAAAGTCGTCTGCTGCAGATGTACTGTATGTGGGAAAATTTAAAGGCATAAAAATCCATGTGTTCTATGGGGAAATCCCCTAGACAAGTAACTTGTTCTTAGGCTTAGGAATAATGTCTTCCCTGGATTATCTCTAGATTTGAAATAATAGGGACATGTGAAAATGTACCTGTTAACCCTTTCCCTCATGTAGACGCTCTCTGACGCCTCTGCAGCAGACGGCTTTTTGAAAACATAGTGACAAAAGAAGAAATTGCACAAAACGTGCAATCTCTCCTTTTGCCACAATGTTTTCCACTTTTTGTCCTAGGTTATCCATTCAATTAATGAGATTTTCTATGATTTGACAAACTACGTTCAAAGTCGTCTGCTGTAGAATTGTTGTATGAGGGAAAGGGTTAATGTGTTCTTCATCAAAATAAGCATGTCTGTATTCTTGATTTGATCAGTATTTATCAAACAATCATTAAACCTTTCCTACATGCAGACACATTGTGTTGAAACTGCACTTAACCCTTTCCCACATACAATAAATCTGCAGCAGACCACTTTGAAATTATCAAGTCCAAAATATAGAAAATCTCTAGAAATGATAGTATGATTATTGAATAGAATTGAAATCATTGTGGCAAATGGAGAAATTGCATTGTATGAGCAATTTTTCCTTTTGTCACGATGATTTCAAAAGTCGTCTGCTGTAGAGGCATCCGAAAGCGTCTACATATGGGAAAGGGTTAAACATAATGAATTGGCAAATAGAAAATTAATCATAATTTTACCACAATCTTTTCAAGTCAGTTAAACATTTATTCTTTCATTTATAGAGATTTTCACAGAACATTTCCTAAGCTGTCTGCACAGATTTGTCATTTTTTGAAAATTTGAATAGTAACTATTTTAGGTAATGTTTAAAGATGGTATCACATTGAAAATGCGCCAATTTCCCCTATAAATTGTTTGCAAATGTTTGGCAAGTTCCTTCTCTGGTAACACAGCTTGAAGATGGCCGTCTAGGCTCCATATTAATGTAATATTCTCTCAAATGTAATGTTCCTGCACATTAGCTTTATATTAGTTCATGACATTTCCGATATGAAACATCTCCATTTATGATAACTAAAATGATTTCTTCCCCAAAGCCAATAGATGCACTAAAAACATAACCAATCTGACAAGAAAATCTAGACATATAAATTTGATAAAATAGAAAGTAATGATTTGTAGCAATTTCTACTTTCCAAATCCTTTTTGCTGCACAAAAGCTAACTATATTCAAACACACTGCATGTCATGAGTTAAACATTTGTACACAACTATTACTTTTTTTTACTTCCTTATTGTTTATATGAATCCGGACAGAATACTGTTAGGCACATATATAAGTTAGATTAAATGCGCTCACAATAACCACATGTATTACACTACAGAATCGCCACATGATGTGCATTCCGCCAACTAGAATTGTTTTTGACACAAAAACAGATGTCTCCCCCTCAAATATCTGTCCATTCCAACCTATAAAGCAGACAAAAATTTGGCCAAGTCGGACAATATTCAACTTTTAATTACTAATTTGATCTTGACATTGTACAAAGTGGACATGATAGCAAATGGTTTACAATAACACATCTTTTTTCTGCAGCTGTAACATTCAAGACTGAAGTATTCCTCAAAACAGTTAACAACTGTTGCTAAACATAAGCAATGGCAAATAAAAACTAAATGTGCGAGTTCTGCACATCATGTTAATGAGCTGAACATGTGACTGAACTTCGGTGAAATCCTTCGCAGCATCTTGGACACGAAATAAAGCCTCAAACCTTTGACCTTCAAGCGTGACCTTGACCCGGGATGGTCGAGACATGGGTTCTGCACATCGCCTTGATGAGGTGAACATGCGACCCAAGTTTCATGAAAATCCTTCAACCCGTCTTGGAGATATGGAGCGGACACGAAATAAAGCCTCAAACCTTTGACCTTCAAGCGTGACCTTGACCTTGGACCAGTATGGTCGAGACATGGGTTCTGCACATCGCCTTGATGAGGTGAACATCTGACTAAAGTTTCTTTAGAAATCCTTCAAGCCGTCTTGGAGATATGGAGCGGACACAAAATAAAACTTCAAACTTTTGACATTCAAGCGTGACCTTTACCTCGAACCGGTATGGTCGAGACATGGGTTCTGCACATCACCTTGATGAGGTGAACATGTGACTCAAGTTTCATGAAAATCCTTCAAGCCATCTTGGAGATATGGAGCGGACACGAAATAAAGCCTCAAACCTTTGACCTTCAAGTGTGACCTTGACCTTGAACCGGTATGGTCGAGACATGGGTTCTGCACATCGCCTTGATGAGGTGAGCATGTGACTCAAGTTTCATGAAAATCCTTCAAGCCGCACTGGAGATATGGAGCGGACACAAATTAAAGCTTAAAACCTTTGACCTTCAAGCGTGACCTTGACCTTGAACTGGTATGGTCGAGACATGGGTTCTGCACATCGCCTTGATGAGGTGAACATCTGACTCAAGTTTCTTAGAAATCCTTCAACTTTCAAGTGTGACCTTGACCTTGAACGGGTATGGTCGAGAGATGGGTTCTGCACATCGCCTTGATGAGGTGAACATGTGACCCAAGTTTCATGAAAATCCTTCCAGCCATCTTGGAGCGATATGGAGCGGACACGATTTGGGACAGACAGACAGACGGACAGACAGACAGACATCCAGGATAAAAACAATATATCTCCCCTGTATACAGGGGGAGACATAATAATGACTTTATTTTATGTCAATATGAGGCTACACATTTGGGTTGTCCCAATCTTTCATGTGAGCCTCAGAGCAAGCAATACATGATATACACAATGTTATTTATACACAATTCAAAATAAAAGCAAATTGATTACAAAACATAAAATTGTTTTCAAAAAAAATACAAAAATTAGCAGAATGTTTTCTACTGAGAAAGGATCCCTTATGGCTTGAAAGAGATGAGCGATGCTCTGGTTAAACTAACACTATCATTATTATTACAGATGTGGGAAAAGACCTGCCTGCGCACCCATGTTAAAGACAGAAATGGATACTGATTTACAGAAGTGGCTTGAAGCCTTCTAAAACTTATTGGCCAAAAGTCCAGAGCCAAATGAGATGAAGCAGATCTGCTTGCTGATCTGGATCTTCAATGGTAGCGAGTGCCTGTAAGCAGATTACCACTCAGATGATAATCATGTGCTATTGACTCATTGCAAAGATGGTCTAGTAACAGAATGGACATTTGCTTACCTTTCTGAATTGGTCCTCCATCTCTTTGGTCTCCTTGAAATGCATCATAGATTTATGGTAATTATCTTTTTGCCACTGTTTGATGGAGACTGTTACACTATTCACTAATTTGTCCCCCACTTCGTTATGAAGATCAGAGAGCTGGTCAGACTCTTCCAGCACACCTCTCCATGCACCTTGTGTAGTACCATACTCAGGACCTACAAATATAGATTGGTTGAGCAACCCTTTCCCGTACAAAAATATATTTTTTAATGCCATTGTAGCAGATAAGATTTAATGCTTTTGCAGATGGCAACTTTTGTATCACTGTGACTTTGAGACAAGTTTTGCAGCAGACAACTTTAGGCACATTTCCTAGCCTAGTACATTTACTTATTTGTTTGCCCAGGGATCATGAGCAGGTGAACTGTTGCGGTGATATAACTGAAATAATGTTGAAAACGGCGTAAAACACCAACAAGAGGGCCATGATGGCCCTGGAATCGCTCACCTGATTTTTTTTTTCCACTTTAGCTATTTAAGCCCCGCCCCCTGGCAGTCATAGTTTCCGACCAATCAACTTGGCTTGAAGGAATCTGATAGAGGGTCACGCTAGGAACATTTCTACAAAATTATTTGGAAATCTGCCAGACACTATTGGAGGAGAAGATTTTTTAAGTTTTCACTATAGCCATAAAAGGCAAAATAGCCCCGCCCCCCCTGGTGGCCATGTTTTTCGACCAATCAACTTGGCTTGAAGGAATCTGATAGAGGGTCATCCAAGGAACATTTCTACAAAATTATTTGAAAATCAGCCTGACACTTTCGGAGGAGAAGATTTTTTAAGTTTTCACTTTGGCCATATAAGGCAAAATAGCCCCGCCCCCTGGCGGCCATGTTTTTTGACCAATCAACATGGCTTGAAGGAATCTGATAGAGGATCACCCAAGGAACATTTCTACAAAATTATTTGAAAATCGGCTTGACACTTTTGCAGGAGAAGATTTTTTAAGTTTGCACTATAGCCATATAAGGCAAAATAGCCCCGCCCCCCCTGGCGGCCAGGTTTTTGACCAATCAACATGGCTTGAAGGAATCTGATAGAGGGTCACCCAAGGAACATTTCTACAAAATTATTTGAAAATCGGCCAGACACTTTCGGAGGAGAAGATTTTTTAAGTTTTCACTATAGCCATATAATGCAAAATAGCCCCGCCCCCCCTGGCGGCCATGTTTTTCGACCAATCAACATGGCTTGAAGGAATCTGATAGAGGGTCATCTAAGGAACATTACTACAAAATTATTTGAAAATCTGCCAACCAGTTTGGGAGAAGAAGAATATTGAAGTTTTTTCGGTTTCGTTGCCATGGAAACCAGAATTTTGCATGGATCCCAAAAATTTGAAGGAATTCTGGTGATGTCATTGAGAGGATGCTTTCTGTGAAGTTTCATCCAAATTGACCCACTGGTTACTGAGGAGAAGAAGTTGACAGACGACGCACGACAGACGACGGACAAAAGGCGATCACAATAACTCACCTTGAGCAAAGCTCAGGTGAGCTAATAAAACAAACAAGAGGGCCATGATGGCCCTGGAATCGCTCACCTGATTTTTTTTTTCACTTTAGCTATATAAGCCCCGCCATCTGGCGGACATAGTTTCCGACCAATCGACTTGGCTTGAAGGAATCTGATAGAGGGTCACCCTAGGAACATTTCTACAAAATTATTTGAAAATCGGCCTGACACTTTTGGAGAAGAAGATTTTTTAAGTTTTCACTATAGCCATAAAAGGCAAAATAGCCCCGACCCCTTGTGGCCATGTTTTTTGACCAATCAACATGGCTTGAAGGAATCTGATAGAGGGTCATCCAAGGAACATTTCTACAAAATTATTTGAAAATCGGCCTGACACTTTTGGAGAAGAAGATTTTTTAAGTTTGCACTATAGCTATATAAGGCAAAATAGCCCCGCCCCCCCTGGCGGCCATAATTTTTGACCAATCAACATGGCTTAAAGGAATCTGATAGAGGGTCATCCAAGGAACATTTCTACAAAATTATTTGAAAATCAGCCTGACACTTTTGGAGGAGAAGATTTTTTAAGTTTTCACTATAGCCGTATAAGGCAAAAAAGCCCCGCCCCCCTGGCGGCCATGTTTTTCGACCAATCAACATGGCTTCAAGGAATCTGATAGAGAGTCACCCAAGGAACATTTCTACAAAATAAGTTCAAAATCTGCCAACCAATTTGGGAGGAGAAGAATTTTGAAGTTTTTTTCGTTGCGTTGCCATGGAAACCAGAATTCTGCATGGATCCCAATATTTTGAAGGAATTCTGGTGAGGTCATTGAGAGGATGCTTTCTGTGAAGTTTCATCCCAATTGAGCCACTGGTTACTGAGGAGAAGATGTTGAAGATTTTTTAAGTTTTCACTATAACCATAAAAGGCAAAATAGCCCCGCCCCCTGGCGGCCATGTTTTTCAACCAATCAACATGGCTTGAAGGAATCTGATAGAGGGTCACCCAAGGAACATTTCTACAAAATTATTTGAAAATCAGCCTGACACTTTTGGAGGAGAAGATTTTTTAAGTTTGCACTATAGCCATATAAGGCAAAATAGCCCCCCCCCCCCCCCCCCCCCCCTGGCGGCCATGTTTTTCGACCAATCAACATGGCTTGAAGGAATCTGATAGAGGGTCACCCAAGGATCATTTCTACAAAATAATTTGAAAATCGGTCTGACACTTTCGGAGGAGAAGATTTTTTAAGAATTTTGAAGTTTTTTCATTTCGTTGCCATGGAAACCAGAATTCTGCATGGATCCCAAAAATGTTAAGGAATTCTGGTGAGGACATTGAGAGGATGCTTTCTGTGAAGTTTCATCCCAGTTGACCCACCGGTTACAGAGGAGAAAATGTTGACGGACGACGGACGACGGCCGCCGGACATAGGGCGATCACAATAACTCACCCTGAGCACTTCGTGCACAGGTGAGCTAAAAACACATAGAAATTTGTTGTATCACTGTAGGCAGAACCTTTTTGTACCTTTACAGCAAACAAGTATGATACCACTTCAGCAGACAACTGTTGTACCTTTGAAGCAGACATTTCTTGATGCCTTTAACTGTTGTTTGTATGTTTGTTTTTTAAATTTATTTTGCACTTAAAAATTAAATTTCCTGTGCATGAGACATATTGAGCATTATCTTCCTTCCCTACTTTCATTTTTAGTCATGTCTCACAGTTGTGATCTTTTTTAAAACCCTTATAATCCGGGTTTTTAAAAGTTATTTTTCACATCAGAAAAGCCTAAAATTTAATGTGTGATGTCTCTTATTTCAACAATGTTTTCTGCTTTGTCTATACAAAGAATTCAGAACTATCCTCTTTTAAAATATTCATTTAGGGGCATTTTCAAATTGAAAGCATTTATTAAAGATGTTAAGTAAAAGTTGACAATTCTCTAGAAATTTGATTCATCTGTTAGACTTTTAAAAACATTGTGGAAAACAGAGGAAATTGCTCATATTGAACAATGTTTTCAACTCTATTCCATAATTGTATTTTCAATTATCTAGATTAACAATATTTTGGTCAAGATGTTTTCATGTCATCATGTCATCTGCTTCAGATTTATTGTATGCGGAAAAGAGTTAAAAAAGTGTACAGCAGAATAAGGGTTAAAATGACAATACCAACCTTTATCCAGGAACTCATTCCATTTCTTAGACCAGGCTGTAAGCTGTTTTGCGTAGGCTCGTTCAATTTCCGCTCTTTGTGTGATTAACTGTTTTAAGTTACTTAACAATTTATATCCATTGTCTATACGAGTCACTGTTCTCATAAACTTCCCCACCTCCCAGAAGCTCTCGCTGGTTGCCTGTACACCATCGTCGCCGTTGTTGATTGACATCTCCACTCCGACTTCTGCTGACTCTGCTACAACGCCTCTAGTTCCTTTATTTCTGGAAAAGAAGAGACAAATTTTTTATTAATTTCTATGAAATCTTGAACCCTTTTCCACATACAGCAAATCTGAAGCATGCAACTTGTGAAACATCTAGTCAAAAATATGGCATGTCTCTGTAAATGAAAGTTTATTGAAAAGCATATAAAAACGTTGTACCAAAAAGGGGAAATTTCTTATAACGAGCAATGCAATATCTCAATGATTGAAAGTTACAAGGCTTTACTGCATAATGAAAAGTATTTTGGGAAAAAGGAGAGACTGCTGACATTTTGAGCGATTTCTTTATTATTCACAATGTGTCATCTGCTGTAAAGCCCTCAAAAGTGGTGTGCAAAAATGGAAAAGGTTTAACTTCAACTACTAAGTCTTGTAAGACACAACATACATCCCAGTTCACTGTTTCTTTCCTTAATAAACCCTTCCCTCATATAGACGCTTTCTGACGCCTCTGCAGCAGACCGCTCTTTGAAAACATAGTGACAAAAGAAGAAATTGCTCAAAACGAGCAATTTCTACTTTTGCCACAATGTTTTCCACTTTTAGTCATAGGTTATCCATTCGATTATAGAGATTTTCTATTTTTAGACAAAATATGTTCAAAGTCGTCTGCTGCAGAATTGTCATATGAGGGAAAGGGTTAAAGGCATTTTAAACCCTTTTCTGCATATTTAGAGTTCAACAACAAATTAACCTTCTTTCACGCATACAGAAAACATGATGAATCATATGATTCAGATGATTTCTGAAAACATTGCGACAAATGAAGAAATAGCTCTTGATGAGCAACTTCTCCTTAAGACTTTTCTATATTTTTGTTCAGATATTTTTTCAGCCGTTCGTTACATATTTGCAAAAGGGTCTTCCAAAATGAAAACATCTAAACCCTTTCCATCATATAGACGCTTTCTGACGCCTCTGAAGTAGACAGCTTTTTGAAAACATAGTGACAAAAGAAGAAATTGCTCAAAATGAGCAATTTCTCCTTTTGACACAATGTTTTCCACTTTTAGTCATAGGTTATCCATTCAATTAAAGAGATTTTCTTTTTTTTGACAAAATATGGTCAAAGTCATCTGCTGCAGAATTGTCGTATGAGGGAAAGGGTTAAGACAAGCGGCGGAAGGAAAGTCAGAAAAACAAAAATTTAGAAAAAAAACAACATTTAAATTATCAAAACCATTCTTTCTTCCAAATTTAATTATCCATTATCCCACTTGTAAATCATTATAGTGATATAAAATTTTCAAATGCACAACAGCAAAAAAATAAGAAATCCATACAAGCTTATAATTCTACACAAGCTATCTCTGTAACCAATTGAAAGTGATTTTTCAGGGTTGCAAACCTAAGCAGAGCTATAGAACACAATATCTGGATAACAAAAGCCTTTCAGAACGAACCCAAAAATATTGGTTAAATCGTTGTAGTCATTTCAGATGAGTAATATCCAGAAAACTTGAAGTAACGTTTTCATACAGAATTGAATTTTTTTTTGGGTGGAAAATCAGAAATTTCTCATGTTCCCACAATGTTTTCAAAATGTATCTGCTTCAGAAATGTCAAATGTCATCTTTATGAATGAAAATTAAATCACTATTGCCATATAATTCAAAACAGCACCGACCCGCCCACTCAGGTGGCCATGTTTTTTTTCTATCAATCAACATAGCTATAAGGAATCTCATACAGGGTCACACAAGGAACATTTCCACTAAATGATTTGAAAATCTGATTCATACTTTCGTCAGAGAAGGTTTCTTAACATTTTGCCAAATCAGACAAAAACAGCTCCGACTCCTAGTGGAATGTATCTTGACCAGTCAGCATGGCTTGAAGGAATCTGAGGGTGACAATTTTCAAATGATTTTGTAGAAGTGTTCCTTGGGTGACCCGGTCACCTAAGAAACACTTCTACAAAATTATTTGAAAATTGGCTTCATTCAGTTTTTGTTATAACCATATAAGGCAAAACAGCTCCAGCCCCTGGTGGCAATGTTTTTTAATAAATTAACATGTCTTGAAGAAATTTGATAGATAAAAATCATCGTTATAGTTTTAGAGGAGAAGATTTTCTTAAAGGTTTCACTATAGCCATATAAGCTAAGACAGCCCCACCCCCTTGCAGCCATGTTTTATACCAATCTACATGGCTTGAAGGCATCTGATAGAGGGGGTTCACCAAAGGAACATTTCTACTAAATCATTTGAAAATCTTCCTACCAGTTTGGGAGGAGTAGATTTTTAAAGTTATTTTTTAGGTTGCCATGGAAACCAGAATTTTGCATGGATCCAAAAAAAGAAGGAATTATGGAGTGCCTATTGACCGGATGCTACTTGTGAAGTTTCATCTCATTTGGACAAGTGGTTAAAGGAGAAGTTGTTTGAATAAAAAAATTGATGCACCCACACACAGCAGCCATTTTGCCATTACATAAGCTTGACTCGCTTTCAGCCAGTGGAGCTTAGAAATAAAGAGCATGAAGAGCATTTTCTACTTTTCCAGAAATGTCATCAAAAAGTCATTGGAGGCGGAAGCTTGCATCATAAATAGGGTTGCAACCCTGCTGACGAATTAGAAAGAATCTAGAAACCAATATGGGAAATCTCTATAAATTGAAGAGGAATTGGCCTTGGTCGAGTGGTTAGCGTTGGTGATTTGCAACCGGGTTCGATCCCCAGTAGCAGCACAACGGGGGGTGGGGCAAAACACCAATAAATAAATATTGAATAGAGCTGAAAACAATGTGGCAAATGGAGAAAATGCTCATAATGAGCAATTTCTCCTTTTGCCATAATGTTTTCCAATGTCGTCTGCAGCAAATGCATCTGCAAGTGGTAAAGGGTTAAATGTTCTCCTAAACTTAAGATCCTGTCAAGACAATTCTTTATCTCTACCTTTCATAACTCCAATAAATGCTGAGGGTTGTTGGTCTTCATTTGATATCTTGACTCTAAAATGCACAGTAAGTACCCTTACAATTGAATGTGTCTTTCGTGATATATCAATAGATTTTGTAACAGAATGGCGCATTTCATATCTTTATCCTGAGCCTCATTGAAGAGAAGAAAAGAGGAATCGATATACTGATCTCAAATTATCATCTACCTCTCCAGAGAAAAGGGAACCAATTTACAAACTAACAAATCTTTCTATAGCATCATCAACTTGGCCTCCACGAAAGAAATGAAAGTAATCGGTTCCCTTTTCTTTCTCTGCTGATTCATCAATATTTAAGCTTCCTCTTGCTGAAATTGTCCATCGAGTTTCTCTAGATGATCTACTTTAATTGTTATCACATAGAACCTCTCTATACAAGCAATTTAAAACGCCTTTGCAGAATAAGACTATTGAAGATTTTGTGGAGAAAGATTTGCTCAGGATTCGTTAATCCTCAGTTCCCATTGCTTTTAACCCTTTCCCTCATATAGACGCTTTCTGACGCCTCTGCAGCAGACGGCTTTTTGAAAACATAGTGACAAAAGAAGAAATTGCACAAAACGTGCAATTTCTCCTTTTGCCACAATGTTTTCCACTTTTTGTCATATAGGTCATCCATTCAATTATGGAGATTTTCTATGTTTTGACAAAATACGTTCAAAGTCGTCTGCTGCAGAATTGTCGTATGAGGGAAAGGGTTAACACAATGTCTCCAAATTACATCCTGATATTTTTTCAATGAACTGTTCACTCAAATGTTGTCATTTGCAGAGGCATAAATAGTTGTCTGCATAGTAAAGACCTATATCAGTGTCTCTCTAGGCTGATCAAGTTCTTCATTCGGCAATTATTATACCTAAAAATGTCTTAAATCGTTTATAGCAAGCATCACACAATACTTGTCAGATGAAATTCAATTTCTGTAACAAGGAAATCAAGGGGAACTATTTTGGGCACGAAATATTCAGGACAAAATGAGCCATGTCACATGAAAATCGACCCTCGGGACGACAGCAACCAACTGAGATCTAGATCAGATTTGATTTTTGTGCATGCCGACGAGGATCTTCCCTTGACCCACAAGCATCCTGAAAGCCACTGGAAAAATGGTTGTGATAAAAAAAATAACATAACCCTTTCCCACATACAACACATCAAAATGTCTATCTGTGGGAAAGGGTTAGACAAGTGTGCAATTAGGTCATTATTGCCTTTAACCCTTTCCCTCATATAGACGCTTTCTGACGCCTCTGCAGCAGACGGCATTTTGAAAACATAGTGACAAAAGAAGAAATTGCGCGTTTTGTGCAATTTCTCCTTTTGCCACAATGTTTTCCACATTTCGTCATAGGTTATCCATTCAATTATGGAGATTTTCTATGTTTTGACAAAATACGTTCAAAGTCGTCTGCTGCAAAATTGCCGTATGAGGGAAAGGGTTAACCCTTTCCCTTAAATAGACGCATTTCAATGTCTCTGCAGCAGATTACTTTTAAGAACATTGTGACGGTAGGATAAATATTTATCTCATAATACATTTATCTGAATAATGACACTTTCATTTATTGAGATTTTTCATATTTTTGCCTGGGTTAATTTCAAAACCCCTTAATGTTTTGTTACCATGTGGCGTGGTTCAAATCATTGTCATTCAAAGCACATCAATCACTGAAAAATCTCTGCAATATATCGGGGAGATTCCTGAAATCAATACTATATTTACTCTTACACGAATATTCTCCCAAAAATAAGATTTTTCTCCTTTGGGCAAAATTTCTAGTAACGTCTTAGGAGGGTGTTATTTTTTGTCGTACAGGCAATATTTAGTTCCTAAGCCGATCTGACAACTTAGTTTAGTTTAAATTTATTTATTTTACATTGATTGCGAAACAAGATTTCAGCTTATATTTATCACTCGATCTTACCACCATAACGTGTGCAAGGGAAACCAAAGCTTTAAATTGTGTCTAAAGCTTTAAATTGTGTCTATTTCTAAATCAATTTCTAATTAATTCTATGCCCACAGAAATAATTCCATAAATAGAGGCGATGCTTTTGGCTGCAAGGCAAACTAACTTGCCTATGACATTGAGAATTCCCCCATTAAAACAGTTAATTTTCACCAGGTAGATTTAAACTTGAGATTTACACTTTTCCCCTTCAACATTTTGTATACCAATCACAGCAAATGACTTTTTAAAGCATCATGTAAATAAATGTTTTGCCCCTAGATGAATCTGATTCAATACGTTATTTTCTCTTTCACAGTTATCCCCCTTCCCAAATTTCGTCCTCTCTCATGCTAGACAGCTCACAACTTACTCATTCCAACATTAACCCTTTCCCTCATACCACAATTCGGCAGCAGACGACTTTGAACATATTTTGTCAAAAAATAGAATTTTTTTATAATTGAATGGATAATTCCTATGACTAAAAGTGGAAAACATTGTGGCAAAAGGAGAAATTGCACGTTTTGTGCAATTTCTTCTTTTGTCACTATGTTTTCAAATAGCCATCTGCTGCAGAGGCGTCAGAAAGCAT
Source organism: Serripes groenlandicus (assembly GCA_031761405.1). NCBI lineage: Eukaryota > Metazoa > Mollusca > Bivalvia > Cardiida > Cardiidae > Serripes > Serripes groenlandicus. The sequence continues at coordinate 225,791,777 of JASEVX010000001.1, read as the reverse complement.
CTATATGAGGGAAAGGGTTAAGATGCCTTTTGACGTATCTTCAGCAGACTACTTTACATAACATTGTGACAAAAGTAAAATTTGCCCATAATCCTTTAGCCACAATGTTTTCAACTCTATTCGCTGATTATACAATCATGTATAGAGAGTTTCCATATCTATTTCATGCCTTGATGTTTTCAAAGCAACCTGCTGCAGATTTGATGTATGTTGAAAAAGTTTAATTTTTTACCTTGCATGTTCTTATCAGTTTCAAAAACATTGTAGAAAGTAGATGTTTGGAGATACATTTTTAAACAAAGTAGAAAACATTGTTAGAGAAAAAGCTCATTTTCCAGCTATTTCAGCCTTTTCCACAGATGTTTCAGAAGGTCTCTGATGCATGAGGCATCAAGAGTTGTCTCTATTAAGTAAATGTTTTCAAACATTAGAGGAAACTTAAGTTTTCAACTGTGCAACTTACGCAACTCTTTAATATATTTTCAAAAGTATGTTGACAATTGTTTCATTAGAAGAAGCATTTCTCTTGGTCTCCATGCAAAGAATCTAGCTCAGTATACGGAAGCTTATTTAAACAATTGTAATATATTTAGTACAGGCAAATTGAACTATAACCCTTTCCAACGTACAACAAATCTGCAGCAGATCACTTTGAAAACATAGTCAATTAAACCTGGAAAATCTCCGTAAATTGGCCTAATTGTGAAATAAAGTTGAAAACATTTTTGTTCATCATGAGCAATTTCACCTTTGGCTTTCTAAAAGTCGTCTGCTGCTAGCGCGTCAAAATGCATCTGCAGGTGGATCTGAACCCTTTAGGCCTTAATTCTTTCTACCAATTGCAGCAATATAGTACTTGAAACATCTTGTGGAAATTATATTACTCCCGGTGGCATCCAAGTCAATAATCTATATTTACTCTTGCACAAATATTTCTTCCCAACATAAACTTCAGGGCAGGGAATCTAGTGCTCCTCAGAGATCTATTAAACAATTGCAATAGATTTACTGAGGGTAAATTGAGCTTTACAGTTTTCTCTCATAAATTTTACTGAGGGTAACTTGGGCTTCAGACTTTTATCTCATACGAGGTGTAAATTGAGCTTTACACTTTTCTCTGGTACATTTTACTTGGTGTAAATTGAGCTTTACACTTTTCTCTTGTATATTTTAATGGGTGTAAATTGAGATTTACACTTTTCTCCATATATTTTACTGGGTGTAAATTGAGCTTAACACTTTTCTCTTGTAAATTAAGCTCTTATATAATTTACAGGGGCTAATTGAGCTTTAGACTATATATTTTTCATGTAGTTTACAGAGGGTCAATTAATTTACACTTTTTTGTCATTTATTTTATACTGATCGAGTAACTTTAACACTTTTCTCTCATATGTTTTACTGGGGGTAAATTGAGCTTTACACTTTTCTATGTGGTATGTTAATTTTACTAAGCGTAAATTGAGCTTTACACTTTAAATAACCCCATTACATTTTTTTCTCACAGATATCACGACTAATCCTTCATTATCTGATTGAGACTTCTAAATTTAAAACAGGAAGTAAATGCTAAAATATCTGCATGGACACTGTTTGAATGAAAGAATATTTTAGAAAACCAAGTTGTAGTAAGCAATTAACCCTTTCCCTCATACAACAATTCTGCAGCAGTGAAATTGCTCGTTTGAGCAATTTATTTTTTGTCACTAATAATGTTTTCAAAAAGCAATCTGCTGCAGAAGCGTCAGAAAGCGTCTATATGAGGGAAAGGGTTAACATTTCCAAAATATAAAAATCTGAAGCAAAAATTATTGAACAACTCTATACATGAAAGTTTAAATATAACATTGTGGCAAAAGGAGAAATTGCTCATTTAGAACTTCTCCTTGGGCCACAATGTTTTCCCAAGTCCTCTGCTTCAAATGGATCAAAAATGCATCTGCGGATGGGAAAGGGTTAAGTTAAAATAATTTGAGAACATTTCCAATAACCGCTTTCAATGATAGACGATTTATTATTTACAATTTAATAGAATCCTCTGCAGCAGACAATTCTTATTTTGGAAAGCATTGTAGAAAATAGAGGCATTACTTGAAGCAATGTTTCAACCCTTGAAAAATCTTACATAATTACAGCATCCCAGTGATCCCCAGCATATATTTTCATGTAGTCTCAAATTGATCTGACTAATACTTACAATTGTTTCATAAAATTTAATCTACAGTTTATCACATAGTTTAAACTAAATAGTGAGGTTATCAAATTGTATACCCTTTCCCGATGCAGACACATTTTGTCACATATACTGCAGCAGACGGCTATTTGAAAACATAGTGACAAAAGAAGAAATTGCACAAAACGTGCAATTTCTCCTTTTGCCACAATGTTTTCCACTTTTTGTCATAGGTTATCCATTCAATTATGGAGATTTTCTATGTTTTGACAAAATACATTCAAAGTCGTCTGCTGCAGAATTGTCGTATGAGGGAAAGGGTTAATTGTTACTCTGTTTTCAACACTATTCAATAATCATTTCATTTATAAAGATCTTGCATGTTTTTGTCTAGATATTTTGAAAGTCATCAGATCAAGATTTGTTTTTGAAAAGAGATAGAAATCATGTGGCAAAATGTACCAAAATGTTTTCTGCTTCAGATGTGTTAAAATGTGTTTGCTAGAGTGTTGTTTTAAAGCACACAATGCGCCTGCACGTGTAGAGGGTTAATATTTTGTAAAGCAACAATTTTTTCTGATTTGATATCATGTTTTTACCAAGTGAATAATCCTTTTCCTACATACAAAAAATCTGCATTAGACGACTTTGAACAATCTCTACATTTAAAAAGTATATAATAGTAAAGAGTTTAGAAATATATATCCTCTTGTTTCCAAAAGCCATCTGCTGCAGATGAATCAAAACCTGTCCATGTGTGGAAAAGATTCCAACTGGCAAATCTGAAACACAAACAAGCATTGTAATGAATCCATGAAGAAACAGTCGAGATGATGCTATCTTACTTAATTTGCATAAAATAGGTTGTAAAATGGGGAAATAAAGTATCCAGTTAATCAATTATTTACCAATACAGGCAGTGGAGTATGTTCCTCCTTCATATTGGTTTTAAACTCGACTAAATTCAAAGGCCCAATTTAACTCAAACAGATTTGTCTGAATAGATGTGGGGATGTTACATTTTAGTGAACATAATTATAGTGGTTGCAAAATAGATTAAGCTTATTTGTAAACAAAATTCTGTAATGATCTTCTGACTATTTACATGTCGTTTGCTGCAGATTTAAGAATATAACGAATATTTGTCTGTTGTATGAGGATATCTAAATGACAGATCTGTATTAGGAAAAAGGTTATAGAATTCAACTGTATTGCAAAATACAATTACCCAGGGCCTGAGTGAGTTGCATCTTTACAAAGATGTGTCAAAAAGGAGTCGGTGCTTCAGTTCAAAGAAAAGTTGGTGCTAAATAGCATAGAATGTGTCTTTACACTTTCCCTCATACGACAATTCTGCAGCAGACGACTTTGAACATATTTTGTCAAAAAATAGAAAATCTCTAAAATGGAATGGATAACCTAATAAGTATGACTAAAAGTGGAAAACATTGTGTCAAAAAGAGAAATTGCTCGTTTTGAGCGATTTCTTCTTTTGTCACAATGTTTTCAAAAAGCTGTCTGCTGCAGAGGCGTCAGAAAGCGTCTATATGAGGGAAAGGGTTAATTACACTTTCCCACATACAGATGTGTATTTACTTTTTAAACAAAGTGGAAAAGGGAGAAGTTTGCTCATAATGAAGGATTTCTCCTTTTGCCACAATGTTGCACACAGTTGCATTAAGAGAGATTTACTGGTCGTATAGTAACAAACTTCATAATACGTACAGAATTGAAATAACCCGAATACTTCAATGTGAAGGGATAAGAATTAATCAAACAAAAGAAATAAATCCCCTGTATTTAGTCTGCAACTCTGATTTACAGTCGGCCTCTCTCTTAAGATGATGGTACTTAACATTTTACCTCATACAGGCAACACTTTAGAAACATCATTCTGCAATAGGAAACTTTTGAAAACATTGTTGGAAAAGGAGAAATTTGCTAAGAAAGTCCAATTTCTACATCTCCAACAGAGAGTTCGATCATCAGCTCTAGCTAGCTGTATCTAAATTAATCTGTCAATTTCAAAGATCATTAACCCTTTCCCTATTACAACAATTCTGCAGCAGACAACTTTCAAAACATCTAGGCAAACATATGAAGAACCTCAGTTATGAAAGTATCATGACTGGAAAAGGTTGAAAACATACTGTAGCAAAAGGAGAAATTGCTTCATTTGAGCAATTTCTCCTTAAGTCACAATGTTTTCAAAAGTAGTCTGCTCTTAAGGCGTCAGAAAGCGTTTATATGTCAGAAAGGGTTAAAATTGTAATGATTTTTTATTTCTATGTTTCTAAAACAGCTGACCCTGACAATACTTTTACAGCACATTATAGACAGGACAGCAGTCTCCAATCAAAGTCACCTGAACTTAGAAGTATGAAGCAATCACAGTTTAACTCTTTCAAACTTGCAGACTCATTAAACCAGACAAATTGCTAATAATTAGTAATTTCTCCTGTTGCCACAGTGTTTTACACTTTTTTCAAGAATGAAACTTTCAGTATTAGAGATTTCCAATATTTTGAAATTCATCTGCTGCAGATTTGTACTTTACGGGAAACCATTAAAGAACTATGATTGTCTGGTTACGTCGGAAACCTTAGTGCACACTATCATTGATATACAGGAGAAGAATTGGTGGGGTTGCAATTCTAGTTTTCAGCCAGAAGTTGCACCAATCGCTCTACCAAATGTAGGCTGACAGCAAAGGTGTAACTATTTAACAAGACCACTTAACCCTTTCCCTCATATAGACGCTTTCTGACCCCTCTGCAGCAGACAGCTTTTAGAAAACATAGTGACAAAAGAAGAAATTGCACAAAACATGCAATTTCTCCTTTTGCCACAATGTTTTCCACTTTTTGTCATAGATTTTCTATGTTTTGACAAAATACGTTCAAAGTCGTCTGCTGCAGAATTGTCGTATGAGGGAAAGGGTTTAAGACCTGAAGTGGCTGACACACGTATTTTGATTTTTTTATCAGTTTGATGATTGGTTAAACCCTGCCGTGTCACTATATTTGGATATACAGTCAAACCTGTGATAAAGACCATCTTCAAATAGCAATTCCCTATCTTCAAAAGAAAAAAATAATTTGGATTACGTTCATTGATTGATTGGGGTTTAACGCCGTTTTTAACAATTTCTCAGTCATATCACAGCGGCCAGTTCACCTACTCATATGTGTCCTGGTTTTCGCACACCAGTAATCCACACAACAATCTTCCCAAGCAACTGGCTGCTTTTCCACATAGACTTAGCCCATTGGTGGAAGACGAATGACGCATGTCGAATGACTTTTATCAATCGTCAGAAAGAAAGTTGGCCGAGCCGGGATTCGAACTCACAACCCCTGCGGATTATGGTCAAGTCAAATTTTCAATCAATCAATGTTCATATTGACAAACTTACTGAAAAACTATCTATGTCCTATATTTGCATTTTGTTCCGATTACTTGAAGGCTTGGTACAGATCTCTGCATGCATGCTTTAGTTTTTGGACAATTTGATAAAGACAGCTTTTAACTGAGGTAATCATGATAACAGTGTGTGTAATCACACTTACATTAAGTCATTTATGGTGGTTACTCAACATGCGCTAATTATTTCAAGTGTTTATAACCAACTATCTATGTAAAAATATATCTTACCTAAAAAATGATATGAAAAGATCCTTATCAAGCTCTACCCTGCCATGTCAAATATTCGGGACACATAACCTAGACTAAGTTGGGAGTTTGAATTGTTTATTAAGTTTAACCTTTTCCACTTGCAGACACATTTTGAAAATGTTTGCCTAGATGTTTTTTAGAGCAGTCTGTTGAAGATTTGATGTATGTGGGTTAGCAGTTAATAATACTTAGAAATGGCCCGACACTGGTATGTGTATGTTATTTATTTTAGATAAATCAATGTGTTTGCAGGTCAACAATGTGATAACAATGTAGATATCGAACATTTCGTTATACCCCTATACAGATAGTCTACAGACTGGTATTTAAACATGAAATTGTCTAATCAACTGATGGGAATGAAAACTTGGCAGACTGTATTATAGACTGCAGAATTGAAAGCTTCTAAGCAATCATGGAAAATTTCGAGAACAGAAAATTCAATTTCGAGACAAAATGGTAAAAGGACTTCCCACATTATTACTAAGATCATCAGACAATTGGTGGAAGACAAATGACATATGTCACAATAATTTTTTAATTATCAGAAAGAGTTATTGATTGTTTGGTGTTTTACGCTACTTTCAACAATTTTTCAGTTATATATCACAGTGTTTCTTGGGTAAATTACCAGTACTCACTGGTCCTTTTATCCTGACACAAGCCAGTCAGTCGTAATTCTAACCCTGCAACCCTAAGCGCCAAGGATGGGGGCTAATACTACCATTTTTAAGTCTTTTTAAGTCTTTGGTATGATCAGGCTGGGGATCAAACCTGCACGCAAAGCAGACGCTTTACAATTACACCACAGAGGCGGTCTCAGAAGGATTGAATGGCGAATCAGAGATTTGAACTCGCAACCCCTGGATTGATAGCTGAGGCTCATCGAAACAGAATGAGCTATTAGCTTTACAATCATGTCAGAAGCAATTGCTTCACTCAAAAAGATTGAATGACTAAACAGAGATTTTATTTACCATTGTTTTTCAAAGTTCTTTAACTCTGCTGCAGATTTGTTATAATTTTTGTAAGCAAGAGTATAGAAGTGCATCAAGGTCTGACGGATGCATTTTGAGGCATCTGCAACAGACACAATTTTAAAAGATTGCAGCAAAAGGAGAAATTGCTCATCAACTATATTTAATAAAGATTATTTATAAAAACAAAATTTCAAAGTGGTCTGCTGCGTATTTGTCATTAGAGGGAAAGGGTTAAAGAAAGGACAACTACAGTTTGAAGGCAATTTAATTATTCCCCTTGCTATTTAGTTTTACATCAGCTAGAATTAATCCCTTCCCACATACAACAACTGTGCAGCAGACGACTTTTAAAACATATGTGGGTAAAAATAAGAAAAACTTTTAATGATGAAAGATAAAATACTGAAAAGAATTGAAAACACTGTGGCCAATTAATTCAAGAAGAAATAGCTTTTGAAATCTTGAAGGCGAAAATGTGGACAATCTCCATAAATGAAGGTAAAATTACTGAATAAAGTTGAAAACGTTGTGGCAAATGGAGAAATTGCTCATTTCAAGCAATATCTTCTTTTGTCACAATGTTTTCAAAAGTAATCTACTGCAAAACCGTCTACATGTGGGAAAGGGAAACGGAGTGGAAGGTTAATGCCCCATCATAATTGTCTTCATATTAATGTTTTGTTTGCTCATAAACCTGTCTGTAGAGCATCATTATTACTGCTGTCATTAATGAGTTGGGTCCTAATTATTCAGGTTTTATTTTATTCCTACAACTGTAATTGTGCAACATAATAGAGGCCTTTACTTATTTTAGGATACAAAATGTAACCAATTTGAATTGCAATTTAAAAAGTTCATACTTAACCCTTTCCTACTTGGTGACCAATTTTGATGTCACCGCAGCAGATGACTCTTGAAAATAATGTGCCACAATGTTTATAACTCTTTTCAACTATTATACTCTCATTTATACACATCGTTTGTACCGTATTTTCCCTCGGTACTACATCGTGGTACTGTATGTACCTGAGTAGTCCGACGTGGTACCGTGTGTACTTGGTGACCAATTTTGATGTCACCGCAGCAGATGACAATTGAAAATAATGTGCCACAATGTTTATAACTCTTTTCAACTATTATACTCTCATTTATAGAGATATTTGCCAAAATGTTTTCAAAGTTGTCTGCGGCATATTAGTTGTTCATGGGAAAGGGCTAAATTATTTTGAAAGACTTTTGACATAAACTTGTCAAGGCTCAAACCTCTGACCCCCCTGAAAGGTTAGCATCTAACAATTACCTTAAGGAGAGGCTTATACAGAAATATAGTCTACACTGAAAGTTCAAGGTCGTTATAACATGATAATGCATCTTTCTATGGGTTAAGGACATATAAACTTCATTAAATTAGAGGCAATTATATCATCACTAGTTTGGTGTGCATAACTGTTGTTCTATCACTTTCAAATACCTTCTATGATCATAATTCTATAATGTGTTTTGTTTTATTGGGGTTTCACGCTGCTTTCAACAATATTTCAGTTATATCACAAAGACAGAATCACTTATTCTTGATCTCTGGGTAAACAAACCAGTACTTTAGGCTAGAAAATGTGCCTTGCCTAACTTGCACCCCACCTTGACCTTCGTGTCGTGACTGGGGATCGACCCAGGGCGCCCGGTTTCAAATCCCCGACGCTAACCACTCGGCCACAGCGGATTCCATTTGTCACAATGTGCTCATGCAGGTTGGGGTTAATTTGTTGGTATGTGTAGGGTTACTAAGGAGTCTGGGGGTTGCTCGGGTGATGAAATGTCTTCTTTTCTAATAATAATTTCAAATCTGTATCAAAACTATACTGGTGATGACTTCATTTCCCAAATTGTTTTCAAAAACTCTAGCAAAAAATTACATTTTCATTTTTAAGATTTTCCATAATTGAGCCTTGATTTTTTTCAAAACTTGTCTGACGCCGAGTTGTTTTATGTGTGAAAAGGTTACAGGAAATGAAGGTTGTGAACAAATATATCATATATCATGTAATCTAGTGCTCCTCATTACCTACAATTGGTTTTAATTACCGACACTTTGCACTGTACATTCTAACACAAAACATTTTTCTCATTAAGTCGGAAGAAGAAAATATAATGCACAATCTGAATCAACTTATAAACCTTGATAGACCAGTGGGAATCTTTTCCCTCATACAACTGACTGCAGCAGACGACTTTGGAAACAATCGGACACAAATTTAAAAAACTTCTGCAAAGGAAAGTAAAACAGTTGGAAAGAGTTGAAGACATTGTTGCAAAAGGTGGAATGAGCAATTTCTCTTTAGAAACAAAGTTTTCTGAAGTTGTTTTCTGAAGTTGTCTGCTGAAGTCTGGCTTCAGAAGGCATCTGTATGTCTGAAAGGGTTAATTACTGATGCTTTATACTGACAGTATGTATACTGTAACATAAAACATTCAATTTATTAGTCAGAAATTTCCATGCATCAATCTGAATCAGATCACAAATCATGAAAGAACAGAGGCGATCTGTATTTGAGAAATCAATCATTTCATTGTCTGTTTTGTAATTCAACTTTACCCAGAAATAAAAGTATTTGTATTGTCATAAGGGTGTGGCCAGATGAAACATTATACAGGATAGCCCTTTAAAATACCATATCCTTCCTTATATGGATAACAACCCTGCATAAATTACCCTTTCCACAAATCTGAAGGAGACACCAATTAAATCATCTCGGCAAAAATAAGAAAAATATCCATAAATGAAAGAATGAATATCGAAAAGAGCTAGTTGAGAACATTGTGGCAAAAAGGAGAATCTGCTCATCATGAGCAAATTCTTCTTAGATCCACAATTTTTTTGCATCAAAGTGTGTCTGAATTTGGGAAAAAGTTAAACAACTCCATCCCAGAGCTTAAGATAAGAAGAATATTTGATGATCTTAACCCTTCCCCACATCCAACAAAAATACAGCGTACAACTTTAAAACATTTCGGCATTTTTTTCTATTTACCTGAGTGCCAAGTAGACCACTGGCCAGCAAGACCAACTTTTTTAAAGTCTTTGGTATAACTGGCCTTCTTTCAGGATGAACATTTATTAGCTCAGATGTTTTTTAAAGACAAATGACTCTAAAATACCATTGAGGTAAAATGATAAAACAATATGTCATATCAAATTTTTACAGATATACATGGCCTACTTTATAACAACACTTATTCAATAGTCGGCCTATTTCATGTTTGGGTCTTAATTTCTCAGATTGCATAGCAGAAAGCTAGCATTCAGGAATTCACCTGTCACATAATGAATACATAACTAGGTCAGTTTACTATACATATCTATGTAAAATGACCGTATTACGTATTCATCATACAATAGTTGAATTAACATGGACAATACAAAGTCTTCTTTCCATTCATCCTGTATTACATGTATTTGCCATTCAGAATTCAAAGTAATTAAATGAAGATTTGCCTTGATTCTCCAATAGAAGCTAGCATTATATAGTGAAAATTACTTCGTCAAAACAGAGCTGTACTGTTATTGACAAGATACTGGAACACCATCTTTGATCTTGAAATATGACCTTGACATTTGAGTATGCATGGCAGTCTAAAACATCTTATTAACTCTTACCCACATGCAGGCGACATATGAAAACAAGAGCACCGCGTACAGCACAGACGCTCGACTGATAGAAAACAGAAAAAAAGCTGAGCTGAACAAAAAACCTTAACCGGACGACCATGCCGCCGCCACAGAAAAAAAGCAGAGCTGAACAAAAATCCTTAACCGAACGACCACGCCACCGCCGACGCCGAAGCCAGGATCATGACAATAGCTCTCGTCTTTTCAAAAGTCGAGCTAATAAAGCGGGAAAAGGAGAAATTGCTCATAATTGCTACAATGTTTTCAACTCTTTTTTAATAATTATAGATCTTCTTTTGACATATATTTGACAAGATGTTCTAAAAATTGCCTGCTGCATTTTTGTTATAATGTAGCTATAGGAAGGGGTTACAAGCATTAAAGTTATAGACTGTTATTTTCAAACAAAATAGTCACCATAACAAAAACATACAAACACAGGGTCCTCTCTAATTTAACCCTTTTCCTGATCCAGATACATTTTCATGCCTCTGCAGCCGACGATATTTGAAACATTGTTACTGAAAAAGTTGAAAACATTGTGACAAAAGGTGAAATTGCTTGTTTTGAGCAATTTCTCCATTTGTCACATGTTTTCAAAAGTTGTCTGCTGCAGAGGTGTCAGAAAGCGCCTATATACAGGAAAGGGTTAAATGAAAAACTTTAAACATCTTTACTTAAACATTCTACTAATGCTGCGGTGGACGCAGACAATAGTGCAAAAACCCACAAAATGCTTAAATTTCCTATAGAGTGGGGGGGGCGTAATGGCAAATACGTAGGAATATAAACAAAAGGTTAATTACTACACTACTTGCTGTCAAACGTTAATTAGTCTACACCATTGTTACTAGCCATACTAATAAACAACACATTAAACAAACATGTCTGCATAGTTTTGGTCCTCATTCCTTAACATGGCCGGGCCTTTCCCTCATACGACAATTCTGCAGCAGACGCCTCTAGAAATAGTGACAAGAACCTAAATAATCACCATAAATGATATCTTAATTGTTAAATAAAGTTGAAAACAATGTGGCCAAAGGAGAAATTGCTCATCATGAGCAATTTCACCTTTGGCCACAATGTTTTCAGAAGTCGTCGTCTGCTGCTATTGCGTCAAAATGCGTCTGCAGGTGGGAAAGGGTTAAGATGTGTCAACTTGTCTTTAAATCCTTTTCCATATGCAGACTTATTTTGATGCATTTGCAGCATACGTCTTTTGTGATAACTAGTCAAAAGGAGAAATTGCTCATTATGAATCTTTTCCTTTTGACACATTGTTTTCAGCTCTATTCAATAACTATACAGTCATGTACATGTTCTTTTATTTACGGAGATTTTACATTTATTTTCATCTGCTGCAGTTGCGTCTGCATGTGGAAAAGGGTTAAGCTGTTTCTTACAACTAAATACTAACATACGTCCTGACAAATTTGACAACAGTCAATTTGACCTGTGACATTAAAATGTCTCTATCCAGTTTGTTTCTTTGTATGGCGATTTACATTGCTTTTAATAATTTGTCCGTTATATCACACATTTCCTGGGTAAGTTACCAGTACTACTGGTCTATTTATCCTGACACCTAAGCCAATCAGCCGTAATGCTAAATACCCCACAACACTATAATACAGAGGACCATAGAGGGAAAGCCATATTACTACCATTTTTAAAGTATAAGTATTCAGTATGAATCTCTCTATATAAGCAGTATCTCATTTTAACCCTTTACCTCATACACACACCTATGCAGAAGATTTTCGAAAACATTGTGGCAAAAGTAGAAATTGCTCATATGAGTTATTTCTCCTTTTCGCCAAAATGTTTTCAAAAGTCGTCTGCAGTAGACGCTTCAAGATGTGTCTGAATGTGGGAAAGGGGTAGTGTTTAAATTAGTTTACAGTTCATTACAATTGATAAAACTGACCATCTTTAAATTAACCCTTGACCTGATTGAAATATTAATATAAAATTGAAATATCTTTGTTTTGGCTTTTTTGGGCTTTATTCAGATTTCAACATTTGTTCAGTTATACCACAGCAATAATGCATTAAAACATGCCTCCTGGGTAAACGAACCAGTACTAGGCTAGGAAATGTGCCTCGCCCAAGGGCACTCCACCTTGACTGCAGCGACTGGAGATTGAACCTGTGACGCCCGATTCAAAATCTCTGACGCTAACCACTTGGCCACGACAGATTCCTTAACTGCAATGCACAACCTTCGTACACTCAGTGAGGAAAGGTCATCAAGGACTGTAATCAAACTTTAACATTCAATTATGCATCTGAAATTTCCAATGAGTCCATGAAGGGCAATATCAGAACAAAATTATGTAGAAAAATGGAAATACACTTTCTATACAGAATTGTTATTATACAATCATAGAAAAAATAGAAAATCCTCATTGAGTTTTTAAATCACAACACTAATACAGATTAGGACTGTAACGATACATTCGAATATTCGATATAATCGAATACAGGCCTGTCCGAATCGTAATCGTTATTCGCTTCACCCATATTCAAATATTCACGAATATAATCCAAACCTGTATACTCTAAACTAAAATCGATTTAATTAAACTACAAACATAACAAACCTTTTGTCAGACTTGCAAACCTATTCAGCTTCATAGGGCATTCGGCGCTATATTTATATAGTACCCCTTCCACAACAGCTGACCACTGATTTTACGACATACTTTGTATTCTTTTTTTTCAAAATATATTTGATGTGTTCGCTACGATGTATTTGACATACGTTTTAGTGTGTTTACAATCAGTTTTTAATTAAATCTGAATTATAATATTCGATTGAAAAGGTCGGAGAATTCCCAACAAACGAAAACCAGAACGCGTCAAGATTACTATTGAACCTCCGGCCAAATTAAGTACCCCACCCACAACAGCTGACCACTAATTTTGCGACATACTTTTTATTCATTTTCTCATAATATATTTGATGTTGTGTTCGCTACTATATATTTTGAAATACGTTTGTGTGTGTTTAAAAGTGTGTTTTTAATTAATTTTTAATTATAATTCAATTAAAAAGTAAGGAATGACCTCCGGCCAAATATGTCAGCTGTTTTGGAAAGTTTCGGATTTCCGAAAGGACTGAAGGGAGACTTTCCATTGCTCACTATCAAAATTGGTAGACATGAAATCGGGTACAATTAGTTAAACGCTACATTCAATTCAAAATGATCATCTCTCTTGTAAAATCAAAGTACTTGAAGTAAATAAGTTTATATTCTTTTGGAGACAAAAAGTCAAAAAACTTTTATAATGTTATAGTTGGATTTTATTTGTCAGAAGAGTAACAAGATTTACTAGTCAATCATTATACTTTCTTAAATCTGAATTATGATTTCTTTTGTGTTTACATGTTTTTAAATACATGACAGTATTCGTGAATAAATATTCGTATTCGTTACCCTGTATTCGTGATACGTATCGTATTCGCCACCTAGTGTATTCGTTACATCCCTAATACAGATACATCCAAAGTTGTCTGTATTGTAGAAAAAAGTTAACATCTGCATCGGACAACACTGAGGACATTAAGGCAAATTAGGAAAATTAACTCATCAAAATGTTTTCAACTTCATTCAAAAATTGCTCATCAAAATGTTTTCAACTTCATGTTCATTCAATAATTTCTTTTCCATATTTTAACCTAGTTGTTTTCAAAGTTTGTTCTACATGGGAAAGGGTTAACCCAACATTTAATGACTCAATCCTTTGACCATTTTGATAAACATCAAAGGTCAGATTGTGGTTGCTCCATGGTTATAAGGTATTTCACAGTTCAATTTAAACATTTCATTTCCGCAGTTCAACCTATAACATCATTTGAACTGACCATCGATGGCCAGTCATGCAGTTTGTCAATCTCAGTGTTACTACTTTGTATAGCCAGAGCAGTCGGCACAACCATGTGTGTGTACAAAAAGGAAGAAAATTATTGCATTTTTTTTTGTCTGAATTTAGTGAATAAACTGCTCTGAATAATTAATTCTTTCCCTCATACAACCATTTTGCAGCAGATGACTTTGAACATATTTTGACAAAAAATAGAATATCTCCATAATTGAATGGATAACCTATGACTAAAAGTAGAAAACATTGTTGCAAAAGGAGAAATTGCTCGTTTTGAGCAATTTCTTCTTTTGTAACTATGTTTTCAAAAAGCCGTCTGCTGCAGAGGCATCAGAAAGCGTCTATATGAGGGAAAGGGTTAAGGTTTATTGAAAGGTGTTTTACAACACTTTCAACAGTGATTTAGTTATATGACTGCAGTTCTAGGATAAACTACCATTACTTTCCAGTGGTATTCGATCACACCAGGGAATTTGCTTTAATGCTACCCTGTAATCCCGAGTACCGAGGACGGAAGCCATTACTATTATTTGCAGAATTACCATACTTGCGGTTAAATTCCGATCTTCCTCTTCCGAGACTGAAGCACAGACCAATTCACCTCTCTGTAACTCAGTCGAGCCGAAATAAAGGATAGACTGATAATTTATCAGGCTATCAATGAAATTCATGGGGCAGTTTTAGAGCAAGTTCATATAGCAAGATCGAAATGAAGAAAGTTGGATTGTATCAGAGCAGGTTCAGGTCAAGAAGCTCAACCCACACTAAGATTTTGTACAAATTTGAAAAGGAGGAACAGTTAACCCTTTCCCACATATAGACACATTTTGACACATCTGCAGCAGATTGACTCTTGAAAACATTGTAGCATATTCTCCTTTTTGCTACAACGTTTTCAACTGAATTCAGTAATTATACCTTCGCTTACTGCAGAGACTTTTCATATCTTATATACTAAATGTCTTCAAAGTTGTCTGCTGCAGATATGCTGTATTATATGTGGGAAAGGGTTAAACAGTATTCAGATTATTTCTGTTGCCTGTCTGTGACATATAGAAGCCTCTGCAGCACACAGCTTTATATTTGATTAAGGGGGAAAAGATTGTGACAGAAGGAGAAATTGCTCGATATATTGCAATTTCTCCTTTTGCCACAATCTTTTCAACATATTTTAAATAATCGGTCTTTCATTTATAGTCAGAGATTGTCCATATTTTTGTTTAAATCATGTCTTCAAAGTCGTCTGCTGCAGCTTTGTCGTATGAGGAATAATAATTAATTCTGCTTGGATATCTTAGGGGCTCAATCCTAGAGTAGACCGTAATCCTTATGGCAACACAAAAATGACTGACAAGATGATCCGCGCTGTCCCATCTCTTTGTCGCCTCACCCAGGAATCTGTCTTTTTCCGTTTAATATCTCCCCAAATGCAGCTTTTAATGTCTGCGCCACAGCAGACTTTTGACCACAAGTAAGGAATAATATATATTGTGAGTTCATATTATCTGATACCTGATACTTTGACAACACCATCTTACATTTAGTCAATGAATATTTTATAACAGCGAAAAATAAATCATGCACAAACTAGCCTTTATTTCTTACATATAATGATATTCTTTGTGATATATGTATCCCTGAAGACAAACAAGCCTTTATTTCTTACATATAATGATATTCTTTGTGATATATGTATCCCTGAAGGGTCAATAAATGTTACAGATTTACCCTTTTCCTCAAATAGATGCATTTTGACACATCTGCAGCAGACAAAATTCGAAAACATTGTGGCAAAAGATGAAATTGTTAATGATGAGCCATTTCTATTTTTGCCACAATAGTGTTTTCAACTTATTTAATAGTTAAAAATTAATTCACAGAAATTTTCCACGCATTTGCTTTTATGTTTTTATGTATATTCTGCTGACAATTTGTCGTATATGGAAAATGGTTCAATTTGCTGAGGAAAAAATGAAGATACAGTTCTCAGACTGTCAAGACGAATCATTATAGCAAAGTAGGTTAATTATTTACAACAGAACTTCCGATTCAGAAAAGCAGATTCTTTTTTTTAAAATTTAATCTCCTTCTTGATACCATTTTTTGTAAAAGCTTTCTGAAGGAACGAATCTATCACATTATCTTCAAATAGGACAAACAATTTCAGAGAAGTAAAATTTTATAAGTTTTGTCATTTTTCCACATTTTCTGATGTTGCATGGCGGCCATTTTTTTTCAACAAATCGATACCACTTGATAATTTTTTGTAGATCGAGAGCCACCAAAGTAGCCTGAATAAGATAAAGGGTTAAGTAATTTAAAGCTTCATTTCCTAATATTTCACACATCATGCTCCATTACATTACAGAGTGTTCACAATTTTGTGGTTTTATTTAAACAGCTTTATTGAACTCACAATTTATATTAGTCCTTACTGGTGGTCAAATGATTATCACACCATTATTAGATACATGTACTTGCATTTGGATTGCTAATTGTGTTTTCTCCTCTTTTTTTGTCATTATTTAAGTCTTAGGTTCTTAGAACAGTTTAACTTTGTCACACTTGCAGACACATTTACAGCAGAAGAGGTTTGGAAACATTCAAGGCAAAAGTAGAAATTGAGCAATTTCTCCTTTTGCCACAATGTTTTCAACTCTATTCAATTATCATACTTTTATTTATAGAGAATTAGAGAGTTTTTAGGTAGATGACAGCTAAAATATCAATATTTGTCGAAAGAGTTAAGATTTTATCAAGATTTATATATGTCAAGATAACCACACCAAGAGAAGAGCCTTAAGGCCAACGAATGAATACATGCACTGCACTTAACCCTTTTCCACATACAACAAATATGAAGCAGACCACTTTAAAATATATCAGTGAAAATGTGAACAAATTCTATAAATGAGATAATTATAAGATTTGAAAGCATTGTG
Source organism: Serripes groenlandicus (assembly GCA_031761405.1). NCBI lineage: Eukaryota > Metazoa > Mollusca > Bivalvia > Cardiida > Cardiidae > Serripes > Serripes groenlandicus. The sequence goes on along the minus strand of JASEVX010000001.1, from coordinate 225,774,452 downwards.
GCAAAAGGAGAAATTCACAGGTCACCATGAGCAATTTCTTCTTTTTGCCTCAATATTTTCAAAAGTCTTCTGCTTCAGAGGAATCAGAAAGCATCTGTATGTGGGAAAGGGTTATTAATAATGACAAGACAGGGTGACATAAGGAAACCAGATTGAAATTATTCACCCGGCCATAATAAGGAGCTGTCAAAAATCCTGTAAAACTGTTATAATTAATCATGACCATTTACCTCTTTGTTTGAATGGGGGCTTTAATGGCTGCTTCAACAGTAATTCGGCTATATCACAGCATTTCCTGGGTAAATTACAAGTACTACAAGTACTATATACAGAGCTCTAGATAAGGAGCGTTTTGCATGTTCTAAACTCCTTATTTAACCCTCTAACCCTATGTTGTGGGGACCCGGCTGTAGCTTTTCCGGGAACTCTTAACAGAAAATACAGGGAAACCATGGAAAAACCATTGAAAAAACCATGGAATTTAATGTTAAGATGCGGAAACGCTGGAAATGGTCCGAATACTCTGGGGTCCACGGAACCATTCCAGGGTGTTAACAGAACCTTTCCAGGGTGTCCATGGAATCATTCCGGGTTGTCCATGGAATTTCCAGGTTTTCCACTTTAATGTACTGGAATTTTCATGGAAAGATTATCCCAAAGTATCCCTGGAAAGTTGTCCGAATACTCCGGGGATTTTCGTTAAGAGTCCCCGGAAAAGCTACAGCCGGGTGCTCGCAAGAATCGTCTCAGTGAGATGATTCTTTTGAGTACAAATGTCTCCATTTCCCATTTTGTTCTCTACTCCTTCTCCAAATTATACTTCCTTTAATTTAAATGTTACCATTTTTCTTTCGACTTCTTTTGAATAGTTGAAAACAGCATATATAAATAAGGTAACACCATTTCTATACCTTAAAGGCTTATTTTAAATGTATTCGCCGGTGAACACTCAGCTGATTACGTCTTTAAACAAGTACATGTATTTTCCCTCATTATTGAAATATATGAGAGGTGCTTTAAGCAATTCAGCCAAAAAGCATTTGCAACTTAACCCTTTCCCTCATACAACAATTCTGCATCAGACGACTTTGAACATATTTTGTCAAAACATAGAAAATCTCCATAATTGAATGGATAACCTGTAACAAAAAGTGGAAAACATTGTGTCAAAGGGAGAAATTGCACGTTTTGTGCAATTTCTTCTTTTGTCACTATGTTTTCAAAATGCCGTTTGCTGCAGAGGCGTCAGAAAGCGTCTATATGAGGGAAAGGGTTAAGTGTTGATACAGATCAGCCAGCAAAGTATGTGCAGTCTGATCTGGTTCTGCACTGTCCACCAATAAGAAGTAAAAGAGTTCAACAAACTTCTGTAAAGCACCGTCCTTTAACCCTTTCCCTCATATAGACGCTTTCTGACGCCTCTACAGCAGACGGCTTTTTGAAAACATAGTGACAAAAGAAGAAATTGCACAAAACGTGCAATTTCTCCTTTTGCCACAATGTTTTCCACTTTTAGTCATAGGTTATCCATTCACTTATGGAGATTTTCTATGTTTTGACAAAATACGTTCAAAGTCGTCTGCTGCAGAATTGTCGTATGAGGGAAAGGGTTAAAGCAGACGGCGTTTTGAAAACATAGTGACAAAAGAAGAAATTGCACAAAACGTGCAATTTCTCCTTTTGCCACAATGTTTTCCACTTTTAGTCATAGGTTATCCATTCAATTATGGAGATTTTCTATGTTTTGACAAAATACGTTCAAAGTCGTCTGCTGCAGAATTGTCGTATGAGGGAAAGGGTTAAGGTTGGTTTTTGCTGTAGTCTGCTCAGATTGACTTCTCATTCATAAAATCAATACTACATTTACTACAATTCAAATGAGTAATTATGTTAATCCTCTAAACATAAGTAAGCACACAAAATAAACCTTTTATGAACAGTGCAGATCAAAATCTGCCTTAGTATAATATATGTAGTTTAGCTCGGATCTGCTCAGTTCACTTTCATTAAAACCTTTTCCAACATGTATAATAAATAGGCAAATGTCGACGCCTTTGTCAGAAGACAACTTTTGAAAACATTGCGGCAAAATGAGAAATTTCTCCTTTTGCCACATGTTTTCAACCTTTTCAGTAATTATACCTTAATTTATAGAGATTGTCCATGTTTTCAAAGTTAATATTTCTCATTTTCACAAAGCATGTACATGTCTTCAAATTGTTCATAAGATACAGATTACAATACGCTGACATATGAAGGGTTCAGGTTTATATTGATATTTATATTCGCATGCCTTATCGGATAATCACCTAAATCCATTGCCAAAAATAAGTTTGCTTCCTGTATACAAATGTATTTAAATCTCGAGTAATTTACAGTGTGTCGAGGTATCAACAATGGCTCTCTTGCCTGAAAATCTGCTGAGTTCTGGTGATGATATCTATGAAGATAATCTGCAACTATGTTTTCAAAAGTAGTCTGCTGCAGATGAACTCAGAAGACGGTAAGGCCGGATTGTCGGCAATTTGACCTTGAAAATCGACAAACCAAGGTCAATGTCAAAGTATCCATAGAAATCAATAGAACTTGTTACTCAGGTTACCTTCAGGCAAAGTTTCAAGTTTGTAACCCTTTCCAGTGCTGAGATTTTGCCTCAACCTGAAACTTTAACCAAAATGTTGACGGACAGACAGACGGACATCGCCAATCTATAGACCGGAATTGCTAGAGCAATCCGGCCAATAAAAAGGTATTTTGTGAAACAACAACTAAACCAATTATACACATTCTTGAAGCATCACAGATTAATCTGTTTAAACTTTTCCAACATACAGACTCACTTAAGCACATCTGTAGCAGACAACTTTTGAAAACATTGTGGCAAAAGGAGAAATTGCTCATAATGAGCAATTTCTCCCTTTGCAACATTGTTTTCAATTGATATTTCAAAAATTATCCTATGTTTTCAAAGTTATCTACAGATTTGTTTTATGTGGGAAAGGATTAAAAAGTACCTACACTTTCGCCTGTGATAATCCCACTCGTTATATTTATTATTTCCTTTGAATGAAAGTTTTCAGTGCAGACCAAATTTGTAGAATGATGACATCAAAATACCATTGTAAAACCACACAAATTCCAAACTTTTTATGATAACTGATGTACATACAACTACAGTAAATATACTGTAAACCCCTTATCAAGTTTGATGTCAGAATAATGTTCAACGGTTCACAAACTTACTGTGTCACACTTTTTATTTTAAATTGGATACAACTCAAAACTGCCTTAAGGCTAACACACTTACCATGTCATACAAGAAGGGAAATGAGAAATTACTCCTTTGCACACATTGTTTTCTACCAACTCTGTTTAAATTGTTTGGCTCGATCCGCACTGTTCCCAAATTAGACATAGGTTTCAAGAAACTTCTGTAAATCACCATCCAATACATTTTGATCTTGTACCGCGGATAGCATTGGGCAGCACATTTACCACATGTGCAATAATTACGCTAGGGTTTGTTTTCCTGGAGCACTGCTCTTTTATACGGTAATTAATTAAATAAAGTAATTGGTAATTTATTCTTATATAGCTTTTTGAAAACATAGTGACAAAAGAAGAAATTGCACAAAACGTGCAATTTCTCCTTTTGCCACAATGTTTTCCACTTTTAGTCATAATTTTGATGCTTATTGATAAGATTGAATGACTGCATGGTGTTTTATGTCGCTTTCAACAATTTTACAGTTATATCAGTCTTTCCTGGGTTAAGTTCACCAATACTACTGGTCAATTTATCCTGTGACACCATCCAGTCAGTCGTATTATGCTAATGTCACAACCCTGAACAGCCATATTACTTGAATTTTTGTAAGTCTTTGGTATGACCCGGCCGGGGTTCGAACCCCAACAACCCGCACACAAGGCGGATGCTCTACCACTACACCACCGAGGCAGTATATTGATAAGAAGGCCCATAACCAACTGACATGTTAGACATGCCTTCTGATGTTACAATGACTCTCTTTGAGGTGGCAGTGTTCATACATTGTTAATGTATCACGTTTAACACTTTCACACACCAAACATATGTCATCTTCAGCAGATAACTGACTTTTAAAACATCTAGGCAAAAATATGGAAAATCTATTATTTAATGAAATCAGTTTTCATAGTGAAATTATGAGCAAATTACTACTTTTGCCACACTATTTTCAGAGAAATCTGCTGCAGGTGTGTCAAAATGCATCTGCAAGTGGAAAATGACATTGTGGAAAATGAAAAATTGCTTATGATGCTTCTGATTTTTTTTTAAAGTTGTCTGCTTAAGTTTTTATGTATGTAAATACTAAGGAAAGGGGGTCAAATGTATGAGGAAATGGCTGGTTTATAATGTCATACAAAGGAGTGAATTTCGGCAAATATATATAACAGGTAGGCGAAAATGAACCCAAGGCTAGTTCATCATTTATCCATACAGATATGATTCACAAGTGGACAATGAAAACTGACCATTAACAAAAGAGTGAAAATGACCATTCATCTCATTGACCGTCTTCAAAAAGGTCAACTTGAAAGTTGCTGTGCAATGAGGATTGTACCCAACCCTTAATGTTAAGACAATATTGATGCATGATCTCGTATTTCTTAGTTAACCCTTTCCCACATACAGATGCTTTCTGATACCTCTGCAGCAGACGTCTTTTGAAAACATTGTAAACAAGAGGGCCATGATGGCCCTGGATCGCTCACCTGATTTTATTTGTTTTCACTTTAGCCATATAAGCCCCGCCCCATAGCGGCCATAGATTTCGACCAATCAACATGGCTTGAAGGAATCTGATAGAGGGTCACCCTAGGAATATTTCTACAAAATTATTTGAAAATCGGCCAAACACTTTTTTAAGTTTCACTAAGGCCATATATAAGGCAAAATAACTTTGCCAGCTGGCGGCCAAGTTTTTCGACCAATCAATGTGGCTTGAAGGAATCTGATAGTGGGTCACTTAAGGAACATTCTGAATCTTTATGTTGAAAAATACTGAGAGGTCGTTGACATTCTCCAGGAACGAATGTAAGGGTAAAATTTCTGTTTTCAATATCTGCATCATCCAACAAAGTGTCAATATTGCCAATGTAAAGGACATGTGGCAAATAAATGAAGTTTTCATCGTATTCACAAAGGAACCAAGCTCTCATGTATATCTAGCTACTGAATAAGTTTGGTAAACATCGGATAATAAATGATGACTTTATCTTGTTCACAAGGTCAATTATAGCAATTTTGCCAATTTTAAAGGGCCATAATCCATTCATGCATCTCATGGATATCTAGATACTGAATAAATTTGGTAAATATCGGATAATAAATGAAGACTTTATCGAGTTCACAAGAAATTGTGGACAGACGACGGCCTAGAATCCTGTCATGCATGGACGGATCTGGCTGGTTTTCAAAACGAACCGAGCTCTCATGGATATCTAGCTACTGTATAAGTTTGGTTTTCAAAAGGAACCGAGCCATCTCGGATATCTAGCTACTGAATAAGTTTGGTAAACATCAGATAATAATTGAAGACTTGATCATGTACACAAGAAATTGTGGACAGACGACGGACGATCACAAAAGCTCACCTTGTTAATACTTGACAGGTGAGCTAAAAAGGAGAAATTGCTCAAAACAAGCAATTTCCCCTTTTGCCACAATGTTTTTAAATCGTTTCATTAATTAAATTTCCATTTATAGAGATTTTCCATATCTTGACTCTATTGTTTTCAAAGTCGTCTGCTGCAGATATGTTGTATGTGGGCAATTTCCATATTCTTTATTTCCTGGCAACAGTCAGTTTTATTTCAATTAACGAATTTAATGTATTAAACCTTTAATTCCTACATTCGGTTGTAACTCTGCAGCTGATGACTTTTTGAAAACATAATGACAAAAGGAGAAAGTCCCAATGCTAAGAAATTTCTCCATTTGCAGCCAATTTTCAACTCCATTCAACCTATTATTAGTACTGTAAATAACTTTCCTTTTATAGAACTTTTTTATATTTTTACCTATCTGTTTCGAAAGGCATCTGCTGCCAATTGGTTGAATCTTATCACAATATTCCTAAAAAATAATGTTTATGGTCAGTCTTTCAAATGGAAAGCAGGACAAGTCCTTTTTAAAACTTCAGCATTGAAAGGGTTAATACATCCTTGTCATTGTGCTGTTTAATACCATATTAGGTCCATCTGAATTGATCAGATGAAGGCCTGAGATCACACCCCATCTGAGGCTTAGCACACTGATCTGAGCCTGAACAACACTACTTTGATCATAATATTTGTTCAGGTATATTATAAACATACAACAAATCTGCAGCAGACAACTTTGAAATTTTGTTTTGTTTCTTTGGAGTTTAACGCCGCTTTCAACAGCTTTGGTCATATCACGGCGGTCAGTGCACCTACCCATGTTTTCCTGGCTTTCCCACACCAGTACTTACACAACATTCTTTCGAAGCCATTGAAATTTTGTACTAAAAAAGATAGAATTGTAGGTTAAATTAGTGTAAGAAGTCGAAAACCTTTTGGCAAAGGGAGAAATTGCTTGTTTTGAGCAATTTCTCCTTTTGTCAAAATGTTTTCAAAATGTTGTCTGCTGCAGGTGCGTCAAATGTGTCGATAGGTGGGAAGGGGTTAACCACTACAAAGAGATATATTAGTGTACTAATGACATTTTAATTTCTACACACTGAAGAATTCATTGTTAAATGAAACAGAAGTTGAGAACAATTCACCTGTCAAAATGGTCATTATAATTATTGACAAATTACTTGTTACTTTTATATATATATAAATATGTTCGCCAAAATGTTACTTCAAAAAATATTAACCCTTTACTAAATACAGTTGTATGCTTTAATGTGACGCCTCTGCAGCAGCCGACCAGACCGGACCTTTGGAACATTATGTTAAAAACTCTAATCAATTATGATAATTTATATACATTTTTGATCAAATATTTGCCAAGATATTTTCAAAATCATCCGCAGCAGATTTTATGTAAGTAAAGGGTTAAAGTCTGAAGTTTCACTTGACCTTCAAGCAAACCACTCTTGAACTATTAGAATTGCCACTTTATTGTAATCATTGTTATTGCAAAGAACTGTTCATTTGCAAGGTGTACAGCACAAAATGAAAGATTGTTGAAAACATATTTTCTTTGCAATTAAGTAAGCTTTTACTTGATATGACACTTTAAAAGCTGTCTGTTATAAAGCAATTTCTTCCTTTCCAAGATTATCTAAAAAAAAAAAAGTTCTTTGTTTAAAATTGAAAAGCTTATTCCTATTAAGTACTGTTAATTTTGACAATATACAGATCAAATAGTATATATACTATTTGATCTGTATTTAATAGTATCATTTCCACAAGGCAGCCAGATCTCCAGGCCTTCATGAGTTAGTTTTCCTGGCTTTCTCGCAACAGTATTCCACACAACAACAAGAGGGCCATGATGGCCCTGGAATCGCTCACCTGATTTTTTTTTTCTCATTTAAGCCATATAAACCCCGGCCCCCTGGCAGCCACTTTTCGACCAATCAACATGGCTTGAAGGAATCTGATAGTGGGTCACTTAAGGAACATTTCTACAAAATTATTTGAAAATCTGCCAACCAGTTTGGGAGAAGAAGAATGTTGAAGTTTCTGGTGAGGTCATTGAGAGGATGCTTTCTGTGAAGTTTCATCTCAATTGACCCACTGGTTACTGAGGAGAAGATGTTGACGGACAACGGACGACGCACAACGGACACCGGACAAAAGGCGATCACAATAACTCACCTTGAGCAAAGCTCAGGTGAGCTAATAATTACTTCCCATGAAACAGGTTACAAGTTCCCATAATGATAGCCCAGCTTGAGGAGGGCGAATGACATTTAAAAAACAGAGCAAAATATCTATAATATGAAAACATTGTGGGAAAATGCTTAATTACTTCATATCATGTTAATTGCTCCTTTTGTGATGATGATTTCAAGTCTTCTGCTGTAGATGTGTCTTAAGGCGTCTACATGTGGGAAAGATTCAGCTTAACCCTTATCCCACTGAATTCCAGCATCATCAGTTACTGGTATCATCATCATTGATTTTCTTAGATATTTATGGAATTTATACAAAGATTATTCTGCCTGACTAAATTGCTGGTTAATCTGGGTATTCGTTGTTTGCAAATATAGTTTAAAATCATGCGTTATGGCATAGGGAAATGTTGTTTAACCCTTACCCACATACGGGCTCTTTTTTATTCCTCTGCAGCAGAAATTTTTTGAAAACATTCAGGTGAAAGGAGAAATTGCTCATCATGAGCAATTTCTCCTTTTGCCACAATGTTCTCAACTTTATTCAATAATTCATCTTTCATTTAAACAGGTTTTTCATATTTTTGCCTTAATGTTTTCAATTACCCCACAGAAAATTTGACTGGAAATCCCACTGGGATGAGGGTGGGATCCCAGTGGGATTCCAATTGGGATCCCACCGGTCCCACTGGGAAAATTGGTCGGGATCCCACCTTTATCCCAGTGGGATCCCACCCTTATCCCAGTGGGATCCCACCATCATCCCAGTGGGATGCCACCCTTATCCCAGTGGGATCCCGACCAATTTTCCCAGTGGGATCCCACCCTTATCCCAGTGGGATCCCACCCTATCCCAGTGGGATCCCACCCTCATCCCAGTGGGATCCCGACCAATTTTCCCAGTGGGATCCCGACCAATTTTCCCAGTGGGTCCCACCTTTATCCCAGTGGGATCTCATCATTATCCCAGTGGGATCCCACCATCATCCCAGTGGGATCCCACCCTCATCCCAGTGGGATTCAAACAAATTTTTCCAGTGGGTCCCACCCGCATCCCATAGTTTTGTTGAGATTTCAATGAGATTTCAGTCAGAGAAAGGTGCAAAGTAACATTGAAATTTGAGTAAAATGTGTTCAAGAACATCTAAAATCAGTGTTGTGACCTCTGTGAATGTTCAAAAGATATATACATAAAAATTTAGAATTGAAAGGAAAACATAATTACAAACTGATTGTAGAAAAATGTGAACAGACAGATAGATGACGACAAGTGATCACAATAGCTCACCCGTCACTTTGTGCTCAGGTGTAGTTAGAAGTCATGCAGTTTAAATCAACTATAAATTATGAGCTCAAATATCTAACAAAGTTTTATTTTATTTAATTAATCTTTTAATTGTATTTATTATCTCGGATGCCCCTATTTTGTTGTTGAGCTTGGGAACCACTGTTTCCATCCAGATCCTGGTCTTCTCCTCCTCTGTGGCAGTCAAATGAAAGTTGTTGAACAGTTCACCTAAAACAAATGACAATATGTTGTAAATTTCATGTGACAACAAGAAATAACTAGAGATTGCTTTTTTGAAAAAGCGCTTGTCTCCCCATTTGTGTGGTCGTAGGGGAGGAAAAGAAATGATGGAGATGAATTCTTTAGTTTTGGACTGGAGATGAAGCAACAGTGACAATCCTCAATTATTGAGCGGAAACCATTTTTCAGCTGAGGGTTACCATGACCTTGGTCTTTGACCTAGTGACCTCAAAATCAATAGGGGTCATTTGCTGCTGGTGACCAACCTGCACACCAAGTATGAAGTTCCTGGGCCCAAGCAATCTTCAGTTATTGAGCGGAAACCATTTTTCAGCCAAAGGTCACCGCGACCTTGACCTTTGACATCAAAATCAATAGGGGTCATCTACAGGTTAGGACCAAGCTGCACACCAAGTATGAAGTTCCTGGGTATAAGCGTTCTTGAGTTATTGAGTAAAACACATTTTTCAGCTGAAGGTTACCGTGACCTTCGACATTTGACCTTGTGACCTCAAAATCAAACAAATTCAATAAAGGTCATTTACTGGTTAGGACCAACCTGCACACCAGGTATGAAGTTCCTCAACATAAGCATTCTTTAGTTATTGAGAGGAAACCATTTTTCAACTGAAGGTTACCATGACCTTGACCTTTAAGCTAGTGACCTCAAAATCAATAGGGGTCATCTACTGGTGGTGACCAACCTGCACACCAAGTATTAACTTCCATGGCCAAAGCATTCTACAGTTATTAGGCAAAAACAATGTTTCAGCTCATTGTCACTGTGACCTTTCAGCTCTAGGTCACTGTGACCTTGACTTTGACCTAAAAATTAATAGGGTCTTCTACTGGGCATGGCCAACCTGCATACCAAGTATGGAGTTCCTCGGCCCAAGCATTCTTCAGTTATTGAGCGGAAACCATTTTTTACCTCACAAGGTCACCATGACCTTGACCTTTGACCTTCTGACATCAAAATCAATAGGCGTCATCTACTGGTCATGACCAACCTGCATACCAAGTATGAAGATCCTATGCCCAAGCGTTCTTCAGTTATTGAGCGGAAACAAGTGTGACGGATGTGACCTTGACCACTGTGACCTTGACCTTTGACCTAGTGACCTTAAAATTAATAGGGGTCATTTGCTGGTGGTGACCAACCTGCTCATCAAGTATGAAGTTCCTGGGCCCAAGCAAACACTATTTATCAGCTCATTGTCACTGTGACCTTTCAAGCTCATGGTCACTGTGACCTTGACCTTAGACGTACTGACCTCAAAATCAATAGGGGTCTTCTACTAGGCATGGCCAACCTGCATACCAAGTATGGAGTTCCTCAGCCAAAGCGTTCTTCAGTTATTGAGCGGAAACCATTTTTTACCTCACAAGGTCACCATGACCTTGACCTTTGTCCTTCTATTATCAAAATCAATAGGTGTCAGCTACTGGTCATAACCAACCTGCATACCAAGTATGAAGTTCCTACACCCAAGCGTTCTTCAGTTATTGAGCGGAAACAAGTGTGACAGACGGAAGGACGGACGGAACGGGCAAAAACAATATGTCACCCCCATGTAATGGGGGAGACATAATTATACTGCATGTACAACCATAAAAATCAGTACCCTAGCTCATTCTAACCATGAGATAAAAAATCTGCCATTAATGATTTACATGATACTTAATTTATTTGTGTTATCATTGAGCCATTAATGCAAGGCAAATGAAATACAGTACTTTAAAGTAAATGAATGAATGAATGTATATTGTTTTATGGCGCATCGACAGCTAAGGTCATTTAGCGCGCAATTAATTACTTTAAAGTAAAACAGTACTGTGAAATACAAGTAAAAACATGATTTCTTTAATATAATAAATAAACAAACAAGAAATATCACTGAAGATGATAAATACCCCCTAAACAGCACCTTGACCTACACCATAACTTAATAAGTAAAAGGGCCATAACTCTGTAAAATAACATGCAATCGCAACCCCTTTAGGATATGCACATCTCCTCATGTAAAATTCTATTGAATTCCAACCAGTGGTTGTAAGAAATAGGCCCGACAAAATATGGCTTCTGGCCAACCGACAGCCCGACACAGTGACTCCTATATACCCCTTCATTTAATAATACTTTTTCCTAAATATTTACTGGTTTAGGTCGATTTTGCGTCTTTGCTTATTTTGATGCGTCACATATAATTATATCTGCAAGATGAATGAAAACATCTGCAATACTAAATGATGTTTTACTTTAACGATTACCTTACAGACATTTCTATGATGTCCTGACATTGTCTCAATATGAGCTGTTCCACCAGAAAACCAGCATCATCGACTCTGCGTAATGTATGGATCCAGGTCAGCCTGCGCAGTCCAAGGCAGGATAATCCTGACCGACACATTTCGTCTTAGATTGATAGAGGTATATAGAGTAATGATTCATGAAACATAAAATCCACAGGAGGTGGAAAGTGTCTGTCCAAGTTAGCCTGCGTGACATGCTAAGGATGATCCGGATCGTCACTTTACGCAGAGTCTACAATGTTGGTTTTCTCGCTGGACAGTTCATATGTGGAAAGGAACTGACAACTGTCAGAAGAAGTATAAAGCGATTGTTAGGATTTCTTTAACAAAACATTATTGAAAAGACTCAGGCCTCGAATTCAGCAACCATTTTTGAGAATATTCTAAAGACTCCAACAAAAAAACACTTCAAATTTCATAGACATTCATATAAGGTAAATATCTAAGTAATTATATAAAGTAAGTTTGCAAACTTATCTCTTAATACTTTTCTAAATATTCATGGTTGAATATTGCACTCTTTCAAATAATAGGTTTAATTTTCATTAATTTGACAGGACTGTATGAAAATTTACATTTGAGGACTTAATCCTCAAGTCAGGTATATAAATATAAAATATTCACCTTTGTTGTCAATAGTTTATCTGGAACACCGGGAGCAGGTTACTGTGGTAGTGTCCTTGAAACTTTCGTCAGTTTTCCCAAGCTAGAATGTTTTCCTAATTCTGCCCGCTTCCTCTGAAAAGTATGCATTCAAGTATTAATTCAAATTAATTTGAACAGCTGGTTTAGGCAAATATAATTTGTAAATGTGGGAATGTGTCTTGAATTTGTGCATTCTGCTCCAGTAAAAATTTATGGTTCAAACAAATCAGATCCAAGCCCCAGTAGCTCAGTGAGTCGCTAGCGACGCGGGCTGTCAATCCAAGGGTTGTGAGTTTGAATCCAAGCTCGGCCAACATTCTTTCCGACGATTGAAAAGTCATTGTGACCTGCATAATTCGTCTTTCACCAATGGGCTGTTTAACAATCTATGTGGAAAAGCAACCAGTTGCTTAGAAACTATGTTGAAAACAGCGTTAAACCCCAATCAATCAAACAAAAGTTAATGTCATATTGCAATCAATACAAAAGTCCCCTACCTCTAAGTGTGACCTTGACCTTTGTGGTACAGGCCTGTGTCTTGGGTGCCACCTCATCATGGTGAACATGTGTGCCCAGTAACTTAGAAATCCTATGATGCATGGTTTAGATATGAGCCGAACAAGGTAGTCCTATCGAACTGTACTCATTTTGACCTTTGACCTCTAAGTGTGACCTGCACATTTGAGGTACAGGCCTGGGTCTTGTGCACGCCAGGCCACCTCAGCATGGTTAACGGGTGTGCCAAGTTTCTTTGAAATCCTATGATGGATAGTTAAGATGCGGGCCGGACAAAGTTAGGTGGGTCTGACGGACAGAATCGACCAAACCTATAGTCCCCATCCGGTCACTGAACGGTAAGGGACTAATAAAAAAATAGTTTTCTCCTGCATCAATGTTTAGGTGGGTGCTGTACGCAGGTTAACATATTCCAATTATATGATCAGTGTTTTGTGGGTTTTTTAACCCAAATTTGGGCCGACATTCACAATAAAAAGACTTAATTCTCTTTTTTTTCACAAAAGTAGGTCTAAATTTCACAAAATTTGCCTTTTATCACATTTAACATGTCACTATTTTCACAATGGAAAGGGCCCTGGTCACAAAACAGCGAGAAAAAACACTGATGATCAAATAAATGTTTTAAAATATTCTGTAATATTAATCTTTTGGGACAGAGGGGGAATTTTGAGATCTTCGTCACAGCTTTTTGATTGCAATAAAAATGAAATAATGCAAGATAAAGGAAAAGTATTTACCTACGAACATTCTAGAACACTTTATCCCTCAACCAAACAAAAATAAATGCAAGCATCGGCGATAAATTGCATATACAATCCGTGAATCAGCATCCGTGTTGAAAATGGTCGCCATCATGGTTTGAACAGACGCTCGATCTTTTATTTATGACGTCATGCCACGCGCCAATGACGTACCATATTTTAAACATAAATAATTCATGTTAAAAAAATAAAGACGGTCGATGGGATGCAATGAATTGGTAGACGCATTTTTTATGTATCTAAAGCAGACAAAAAGTGTCTTCCTTTCTCACAATATTTTAAAATCAAAAGTTTGTTAGCTGAAAGTATCTCCTGCGTCAAATCCCAGAATGGCTTATTAGAAACCCAGCAACAATGTTTAGGTGGGTGCTGTTTTCCAATGATCAGTGTTAAAATTGTGTTTTTTTCAACCTAAAGAATTTATAAAAAAATCTGGACAAATGTGCGCAGAGGCATGTATTTAAGCAATTTGGAAATCCAGTTGATGACATGTCATACATTAATTAATTTGAACTGACCCGAATATAAATGCTTTGAAAAATCCATTTTACTTATGCAAGTGTGGCTGTCTAAATCACGTGACCTAACATATTCACAGCCCTTTGTTTTAATTTCCCCGGATATTGAGCCACGTCATATGAAAACCCACATTATTTATCAATGAGCTACGATCACATTTCATACTTCTATGTCAGCTTTTCACTGAGTCATTGTTATTCCCCTGTGGAGTTAAAGATGTTTTTTGTGACAATATGAATGGCGAAAACGAAAGATCCTGACCAGACTATATATAAATATATATATGAATATCAACTGGTTGCAGAGACCCAAAATGTCATTTTTGTCATTTGTGTATGACGTGGCTCATTTGTGGAGGAAAGAAGTAGGTCAGAGCTGCAGAGTTTTTTCCTGGGTAAATAAGTTGACCCTTACCTATTTGTAGACGCATTTCTATGCATATGCAGCTAACACATTTCAATAACATTGTGACAAAAGGAGAAATTGCTACTTTAACTATGATTTTTTCAACTCTATTATTCATTCCACCTAGGGACAATACATATACTGTTCAACTTATGTTTGAAGAGATAATCAACAATTTGCCTATAAGTTTAAAGATCGTCTGCTGAAGATTTGTTTGTAAAAAGGATTGAGGCAAGCATTTTTTTTTAGTGTGATTTTTTTCTTCAAATTAAGTGCAGATTATGATTCCTGATTTCATGTGATCTAATTTGAATACCTAAATGTCCATATTAAAATTGCAGACAATTGAAAAAAAAAAAAAAAAAAAGTTTTTTCTTTCAATAAATCAACAACAACAAATAATTTAAGTTCATTAATAACTGTTTTATCAAAGTGGACAAAGTATAAGTCTTAGAAGTATAATTGAAGTACCATGCATGCAATGTCAATTTTCTAGTGAAAATTTAATGGGATCCCACTGGGAAATCTACTCAATCTCAGTGGGATTGATATGTCATTTTCACCGGGATCCCAGTCACTGGGATCCCGGTCACCAGTATCCCACTGGGATTAATTTCTATCCCACTGAAATGATGACATCCCGCTGGGATATGATCATCCCATTGGGATCCCAGTGGGATCCCGGTGGGATCCCAGTTTGATTTTCTGTAGGGTACCCCCTGCTTCAGATTTGTTGTATGTGGGAAAATGTGTACTGTATAGCAGGACAAGGGTTTATTTCCTCCATCCATCTTCATCCCAGAGTAACTCAGTGTAAAAACAGACAATTAAAAACTGTTTGTCCTAAGGCAATCAACTTAACTGTGAAAAAAACCTTTAATGAAACCGGTTTTACTGTACATGTCGCATTGTTTTGTCTCCCACTTTTATTAGTCGCCGGGCAGAAGCCCGCGACTTCTATTTTTAATAGCTTTTCGGAAATCACATGGGAGGGCGGCTTATTATTAGAAAGAAACAAATCTAGATGATTTGAACATATTACAATTGTGGTTGTTTACGAACACTAATAAATGACACATCTAAAATGAAATAAATATTCCGATTTTTTAATGTTTGCAGTTTTTTTTATTTCACTCGCATTTAAGTTTTTTGTCTTATTTACGAAGACAAAAGTGGTCCCTTCAAGACGTGAACCAACACCCCCTAATGCAGACTCTTATGTGTCATCATTGAGGTCAATTTCGGATTCTCCTTTTAATAGCAATTTTAACTTACTAAATGTTGTTTTCATGTTCAAAGAGATGTCTTGATTTGTGTAGAATTCATTTAATAATGTTAATCCATGAATATCTAAAGTAGGAACTGTTTCTAAGCTAAATATAGACCCTATTCTGTTGTGTAGTTTCGTGACCTTTAACATCGATTTTCGCGCATGCGCATTTCGATATGAAAAAGCGAGTGATATTATTTTATTTTAGACAAGTACAAGACGAATGTTTGACGCAAAGCGTCAAAGAGAAGCCGCAATATTTCGTTGTACATGTAGAAATAAGAAAAAAAGAACATTTTTAAATCCACAAACAATAGAACAATTTAAACTGTAGACGGTAATGCTGATATATTTCTCCTTTTGAAGACTTTTGTGTGTTTTCTTCAAATTACCTCCCTTTAAAGCAATAACAGGATATTTACCTTGTGATTCGAATAAGATTGACAAACATTGAAATTATATGAATGAATACTATTATTTAAATAAGTAACAACAGCAAAATTAAATTTAAGCCAGATAAATGTGTACACATTTCGTTAATTTTTTATAGATACCCTAATGTATAGGTATAAATATAAACTTTATAAGCAAATGTTTTCATATCAACGTTCCTAATGTTTGAATAGACTAAGGAAAGTCAAGAATACATAAATAAATCAATGCAGTCTTTTCCGGCGACATTGATGTCTTGCATCAACTTTCTCTTGTGTTTATTTAAAAGCTTTCTCAAAAAACACACCCTGCCTAAGATGTTTATTTATAGGTTAATGATCTTAACCCTTTCCCTCATACGACAATTCTGCAGCAGACGACTTTGAACATATTATGGTTCATTTTCTAATGTAACTAAAAAGGTTTTGTAAGATTTCCCAAATTACGGGTACACAGCTTCAGGAGAAATTAGTTTATCTATTAGGATTAAATATTTTTATCAACAATTATTCAATTGATACCATAGATCGATGCACACTTTCTTTCCCATATATATTTTGAATTAATTTACAGGATTTTATATGGTTTTAAGTTCGCACCTGCAGACGCATTTTGACGTGATAGCAGCAGTTGACTTTTTAAAACATTGTGGCCAAATGAGAAATTGCTCACAATGCAATTTCTCCTTTGGCCACAATGTTTTCAACTTTAATTAACAATTAAGCTATCTTTTATGGAGATTTTTATGGGTTTTGTCACTATCTTTTCAAAGTCGTCTGCTTCAGATTTGTTGTATTTGGGAAAGGGTTAAGCCATTTCATGCAAAAATGTTCCTTTTTAAGACCTATGCAATGAGCCAAGATCCTGATCGGCCTCTGTTTTTGCACAGGTTCGATTCATGTACCGTATGCATTCTGGCAGTTAGAGTCACATAAAGTCACAGTGGCCAGTCTACTAATGACACTTATGTCATCTATGATAAAACTGATGAGGAAGCAGTTCACCATAACTGTTTGTTGTTGTCAGAAAGAATTGACAAGGCAGGATTCAAACTCTTGACCCCTGAGTGGACTGTTTGTATCTTTTTGTGTTATCCTCTGTGCATTTGTGGCTAGAATTTGACATTATGCAGCAAAACTAACTGAAGAAGCCAAGAAAAAATGTGCAATAAAATTTAGCTCACAATTTATTAGTTCAATTGTATATTATAAGTATTTGTAAATTATAATGCTCAACCTCGAAATAATCATTCTGTCAAAGTTTTAGCATCGCAAGTAACAAATGTGACTCATAATGAGCAAGTGCTCCTTTTGTCACTATGTTTTTCAACTCTTCTGAATTATTTTACCTTCAATAATAGGTTTTCAATATTTTTATCTAGATGTTTTCAAATTTGTCTGTTAAAGATGTGTTGTATGTTGGAAAGCGTTAATATCACCATACATGTATGCATTTCTCTGTATCAACATATCATGTAAAACCTTGTGAGGTTGGTTTTCACGTTGCATATGGCTCAAACCTGGTGCACTGTACATGCACTACAGATGTGCAGTATACACCTACACCTGTCCGTAGATCTCCCTTTTCTATGAGACTTTGAGACAAACGATTAAACCAGAGGCTTCTAAGAATTTACAGGATATGATACATTAATAAACAGCTGCATTCTATGAACACCTCCAAGGAAAAATGTGTGATGTATGAATAATTTTGATGAAAATGTTGATAACAGCGTGGGAAAATTACCCATTTAGGAGATTTTTGAAACATTGTGGTCAAAGGAGAAATTACTCACTAAGAAGCCTTTTGAAAACATCCCCAGTGGCAAAAAGGAGAAATTGCTCATTTATAGAGAAATTTCTCCATTTCCCACAAAGTTTTTCATATTAACTTGTTGCATAGGGAGGCAAAAGCCAACTGTATCTCATGGATTAATTATCTCATGAATTTTAGTGTTACATCGGGTATAGAAAGGCAAAAGGAATATCATAATGCATTATATATTATTTTTGGACTTTTAAAAATTTGTCAATTTGAATAGCAGGATAAAAATTAATTCACCAAAATCAGAAAACAGAAAACAGAAGTATTAAACCTTTTCCACAAAAAACAGATTTGCAGCAACTTAAAAAACATGTGAGCAAAAATAAGGAAAATCTCTGTAAACGTTCAAAGTACAGTGGAAAACAATTTACATTGTGCTAAAAGTCATCAGTTTGTGCCAAAAGTCATCCGTGAGTTGCAGATGCATCAACATGTGTCTGCATGTGGAAAATGGTTTAGGATCAGAATCTAAAATACAGGAATGAATATTGAAAACAGAAATGACACCAGTAAATAGGAATAAAATAAAATAAAAGAAATACTAAATCTACAATTTAAACCAAAATTCATAAAGTTTTTATATTACATGTACTTACATTTTTCCAATTTTAAACAGATCGCCCAGAAAACTATATATTAAATCTCCGTTTTAAAACCGGTTTTCCAAAATTTAAAATCTTTGTGCAAACTGAAATTGAAGTACACTATGTAAACTCACCCTTGAATAACCATTATTCCTTCGGTCAGTCTAAATCAAATACAAATAAACACACACTGTATCAAATCTATTTGAATATCTTCAGTTTCGTTCTGTCAAGAACAACAGTTTGCCGTATGCAGGATAAGACCGAAAGAGAGATGAGAATCTCGTTGAAAAACTTGAAGGTGTATCTAATTCAACTGTTGAACAAGCATTCCTACTGTATTGTATTACAACCCAATTGTTGTTATTTCGGTGACAGCCTGAATAAAATTCCTGATCATACCATGACGATTTTATACGTGACGATTTTATACACTCCGAAACCCTTGTGACACCATGATGACATATGTATACTTTTACCTATATATCATTTGTAACCACAACCCATGTTAAGCAAATGAAAGAAATTGTTGTCAAGGAGCTGTTGTTTACAATAAGCAATAGCTTCTTTTCCTAGATCAGTTTACTGTAATGGGAAACTATATTATTCCTATGATAAAAATTTGAAAAAGACATGCTCAACCCCATCATATATACAAACGCTTGCAGAGGCCTGACTGCAGCAGAGGACTTGAATGTCAATGTGTGGCAAATGAAGAAATTGCTCATAATGAGTAATTTCTCTATTTTCCATACTGTTTTCAATAATTAAACTTCCCATCAAAGAGAGTTTGCATTTTTTTGCGGAAATGATATCAAAGTCGTCTACTGCAGAAAAGGGTTAAGTCGCATTAAACAGCAGGAAAGGGTGTATATGGTCAGGTCAGTTAAAACACTCCCAAAAAGGATAGGTACCCTTTAATACACTGGCTTTACCTAGCTGAGATTGGATTCTACCCAGTGATTGAACTATCATAAAAACCGAAATGAAATTTACACCCAACTCGTAAAGCTTCAGTGAGCTTGAAACATTTTGAGTTGGGCCCCAACATTTTAACCCTTTCCCTCATATAGACACTTTCTGACACCTCTGCAGCAGACGGCTTTTTGAAAACAAAGTGACAAAGGAAGAAATTGCTCAAAACGAGCAATTTCTCCATTGTCACAATGTTTTCCACTTTTAGTCATAGCTAGGTTATCCATTCAATTATTCAAGAGATTTTCTATTTTTTGACAAAATATGTTCAAACGAAGTCATCTGCTGCAGAATTGTTGTATGAGGGAAAGGGTTAACAAAACCCTGACACAAAATACCAAAAGATGACCTTTGATAACATTGTTGAAAGAGGAGAAAATGCTTTAAAAAAAACAGCAATATATACCGAAATCTTTCTGTTTTATAACTTAAATCTGAAATTTCAGCGTTTTACAAAACAAGAGGGCCATCAGATGGCCGTAGATCGCTCACCCGAATCATGCAATGTAATTTCTAATGCAAACACATCAAGAAAATTAAAGGTCTTCTGACAAAGATTCAAAATTCAACCTCAGGAGTGTTACCAAGATTTTCCTTCATTTGGCCTAGTGACCTAATTTGTGTTACCGGATATGACCCATTATTCAAACATATGGACTAGATATCATCAAGATAAATTTTTAACTTGCTCAAAGTTAAAATGCAGCTTGCAGAGTTTTAACAATATTTTCCTTCAATTTGGCCTAGTGACCTAGTTTTAAACACAATATAACCCATATTTGAACTTGCATTAAATATCATTAAGACAAACTTCTGACCAAATTTGAAGATGCTGAAGCAAAACATGCAGTGTTAACAAAATTTTCCTTCAAATTGGCCTAGTGACCTAGTTTTTGAACAGATATGACAAATATTCAAACTTGGCCTACATATGATCAAGACAAACATTCTGATAAAGTTTCAACATGTTAAAGTTAAAAATACAGCATCCAGAGTGTTAAGAAGATTTCCCTTAAAGTTGGCTTTGTGACCTAGTTTCAGACACAATATGACCCATAATCAAACTTGACCTAGCTATAATTTAGACAAACATTCCGACAAAATGTCAAGCTGCTGAAGCAAAAAATTCGGCCTCCAGAGTGTTAACAAGATTTTCCTTCAATTTAGCCTAGTCATCTCGTTTTTGACCTGGCATGACCCACATTTGAACTTGACCTAGATATTATTAAGATAAACATTCTGACCAAATTTTTTAAGCTGCTGAAGTAACAAATGTGGCCTCCAAAGTGTTAACAAGATTTCCCTTCAATTTGACCTAGTGACCTAGTGATAAGAAAGGAATTATAAAGTTGTGTCGTTTTGCACCTTTCCTGATGCCGCTTTGCTGCCCTGTTTGTCAACGAAATCAAAATGGCCGCTTGAACAGTTTTTGTAGAGTCACCCAAAGAACATTTCTGCCAAATTATCTTGGAATCTGACAAATGGATTATGGAGATGGAGGTTTTTAAAGTTTGGGTATTTTTCTCAATTTCTGATGCCGCAGCAACAAAAGTGCTACACAGAATGCAAGTCTTTGAACAATTTTGAAAGAGGACCATCAAAGGAACATTCCTGTGAAGAAACGTTAAAATTAGTCAAATGGAATGGTAGGAGTTGTCATTTGTAGCTAAAAGTTCAATTTACCCCTTTTGTGATGACGCGAGGTTGCTATGATTTTGTAACCAAGCAAAAAGGCTTGAACAAACTAGAAATATCACTGAAGGTGATGAATACCCCCAGCTGGTGCCTGACAATATACACATGTACGAGACATTCAAGGGGCCATAACTCATTTAAAAATAATTCCATTGCAACAAGCCCACAATATGCACAACTACACTTGGTATCAATCTTTCTTGTGAAGTTATATTGAATTCTGACCAAGGGTTGCTGAGAAATAGTATTCACAAGAAATGTCTACGGACCAACCATGTATGAGAAATTCAAGGGGCCATAACTCATTTAAAAATATTTCCAGTGCAACATGCCGACAAAATGCACAACTAGGCTTGGTATCAATCATTGATGTGAAGTTATATTGAATTCTGACCAAGGGTTGCTGAGAAATAGTGTTCACAAGAAATGTCCAGACCAACGGACCGACGACCAACTGACAAACCACCCGACGAGCGTGACTCCTATATAGCCCCCATATACTACATATCAGGGGGTTTAATTAAGTAGAGGATCACTGAAGTAAGATTCCTATTCAATTTCCTTAATATCAGACAAAAACTTAAAACAAGAGCACCGCGTACGGCACAGACGCTCGACTGATAGGGAGAAAAAATAATAAAACAAGAGGGCCATGATGGCCCTGGAATCGCTCACCTAATATTTTTTTTTCACTTTAGCTATATAAGCCCCGCCCCCTGACAGCCATAGTTTCCGACCAATCAACTTGGATTGAAGGAATCTGATAGAGGGTCACCCTAGGAACATTTCTACAAAATTATTTGAAAATCGGCCAGACACTTTTGGAGGAGAAGATGTTTTAAGTTTTCACTATAGCCATATAAGGCAAAATAGCCCTGCCCACTGGCGGCCATGTTTTTTTACCAATCAACATGGCTTGAAGGAATCTGAAAGTGGGTCATCCAAGGAACATTTCTACAAAATTATTTGAAAATCGGTCTGACACTTTCGGAGAAGAAGATTTTTTAAGTTTTCACTATAGCCATATAAGGCAAAATAGCCCCGCCCCCCTGGCGGCCATGTTTTTCGACCAATCAACATGGCTTGAAGGAATCTGATAGAGGGTCATCCAAGGAACGTTTTTACAAAATTATTTGAAAATCAGCCACACACTTTCGGAGGAGAAGATGTTTTAAGTTTTCACTTTGGCCATATAAGGCAAAATAGCCCCGCCCCCTGGCAGCCAAGTTTTTCGACCAATCAACATGGCTTGCAGGATTCTGATAGAGGGTCACCCAAGGAACATTTCTACAAAATTATTTAAAAATCGGCCTGACACTTATGGAGGAGAAGATTTTTTAAGTGTTCACTATAGCCATAAAAGGCAAAATAGCCCCGCCCCCTGGCGGCCATGTTTTTTGACCAATCAACATGGCTTGAAGGAATCTGATAGAGGGTCACCCAAGGAACATTTCTACAAAATTATTTGAAAATCGGCCTGACACTTTTGGAGGAGAAGATTTTTTAAGTTTGCACTATAGCCATATAAGGCAAAATAGCCCCGCCCTGGCGGCCATGTTTTTCGACCAATCAACATGGCTTGAAGGAATCTGAAAGAGGGTCACCCAAGGAACATTTCTACAAAATTATTTGAAAATCGGCCTGACACTTTCGGAGGAGAAGATTTTTTAAGTTTTCACTATAGCCATATAAGGCAAAATAGCCCCGCCCCCCCTGGCGGCCATGTTTTTCGACCAATCAACATGGCTTGAAGGAATCTGATAGAGGGTCATCTAAGGAACATTTCTACAAAATTATTTGAAAATCTGCCAACCAGTTTGGGAGAAGAAGAATTTTGAAGTTTTTTCAGTTTCGTTGCCATGGAAACCAGAATTTTGCATGGATCCCAAAAATTTGAAGGAATTCTGGTGAGGTCATTGAGAGGATGCTTTCTGTGAAGTTTCATCCAAATTGACCCACTGGTTACTGAGGAGAAGAAGTTGACGCACGACGCACGACGCACGACGCACGACGGACAAAAGGCGATCACAATAACTCACCTTGAGCAAAGCTCAGGTGAGCTAAAAATTAGCTAAATAAAAAACCTTAACCGACCACGCTGCCGCCGCCGACACCGACAACGACGACGCCAGGGTCATGACAATAGCTCTCGTTTTTTTCAAAAGTCGAGCTAAAAATGGGATTTCCAAATGTTGTCATTTTGCCCCTTTTCAATTTCTGATGCCTCCTGAATGCCATGTTTTTCAACCAAACAGTATGCCTTGAACAATCTTTGTAGAGGCTCACCCAAGGAACATTTCCACCAAGCAATATTGGAATCTGACAAGCAGATTCAGAGGAGAAGATTTTTAAAGTTTGGACATTTTGCCCCCTTTCTGATGCCGCAGCAACCCTGGCGGCCATGTTTTTCAACGGATCGGACATATTCGAACAATCATGGTAGAGGGTGCCCCAAGCAACATTTGTGCAAAATAATTTTCAAATCGGGCTAAAACTTTTGGACAAGAAGATTTTTAAAGTTTTAACAATGCACATAATATAAGGAAAACAAACTTCGCCCCCTGCCGGCCATGTTTTTTCAACGGATTGGAAATATTTGAACAATCTTGGTAAAGGGTGCCCCAAGGAACATTTGTGCAAAATAATTTATGTATATTCAGATCACCCTGTCAATCTGCTGTCTTATTAGAATCTACACTAATTGCCAGAATATTCTAACAAGCTTGTGGAGGTTATATGAGAACAGGGTAGATCTTGATCCAAATGTGTAAATACACAGGCTGATTTAGCCCTACACTGTTCACAAAACCGCGTCTGCAATACTGAAAACTCTTTTTGCATTTCTCCTTTTGCCAAAATATTTTTAGTTATATTCAATTTAAGACAGTGTTGCAGTAACTTTTACAATGTACATCAGGGATTAATCTAGGTTTTTGGGGAAAGTGCCCTTTCAGTAAAAAGGGGATTTTTTTCCCTAATAGGGGAAAAATACATAAACGGGCTGTCTTGATGTTTGTTATATTATGTATATGTAATAGCTGTTATTTCTTAGAATAAAAAGACAGTATAACATGTTGAAGATATTCTAAAGAGTTCTATTTTCACAACTTCATGAAAACTTCGAACAGTTTGTTCAGATCTGACAGTCTTGATATTCAGTCCCATGCCAATATAGACCAGGAAAAATGACATGGGTACACTATGAACTTGATGACATGGTGGATTTACAAGTCAATTCTCCTTGTCTTCATATTTATGAAGATGTCCACCATGATCACTCCACTCTTCTTTCCCTTCTCTACATATTCTCATACACTTGATATTAATAAGTTGAGTTTGTATTATAGTGCCATAGGGTTTACAGTTGTTATCTCTGAATAGAATAATAAAAAAAAGAAAAAAATATTTTTTTAAGTTTAGGGGAAATAGGGGAATTTCGGTACCTTTTTCTCGAGGGGAACGTGCCGTTTAACGGCAGCAAAATAAAGCTAGATTTGTCCCTGTACATACTTATACATATATAATTGAAATATTGTCTCATCTTGCAAATGAGTAAAAACAAAGATAAATTGCAACACATGTACAAACAATTATACATGTATGGAACACAGAATGAACATCCCCTCCCCTACTTTCTGTATCTATCTGTCCACACCTGACTCTCATCAGTAGACATCAAAAGTAAAATGCAAAACAGTTGTAACTATGCTCTTATCCTTTCCCATATACAACACATCTGCATGAGGACTTTGAAAACATCTCTACAAAAATATGGAAAAAGCTGTCCGCAAATGAGAAATCTTGAGCAATTCCTTTATTTGCCATGTGGGAAAGGGTTGAAACATGATGCAATCAAAAGTCCATTTAAAATAACTCCACACAACATTGTAACCTCAAGTCCAAAAGCATCATGAACAATAGAGAACTAGAATTGTTTTTGCAAAAAACAGATGTCTCCCCTCAAATATCTGTCAAAATCTCTCAAAACATTCCAACCTATAAATTTGGGACAGATATGGAGCGGACACGAAATAAAGCCTCAAACCTTTGACCTTCAAGCTTGACCTTGACATTGACCCTATATTGTCGAGACGCGGGTTCTGCACGTCGCCTTGATGAGGTAAACATGTGACCCAAGTTTCATGAAAATCCTTCAAGCCGTCTGGGAGATATGGAGCGGACACGAAATAAAGCCTCAAACCTTTGACATTCAAGCGTGACCTTGACCTTGACCCTATATTGTCGAGACGCAGGTTCTGCACGTCGCCTTGATGAGGTGAACATGTGACCCAAGTTTCATGAAAATCCTTCAAGCCGTCTCGGAGATATGGAGCGGACACGAAATAAAGCCTCAAACCTTTGACCTTCAAGTGTGACCTTGACCTTGACCCTATATTGTCGAGACGCGGGTTCTGCACGTCGCCTTGATGAGGTGAACATGTGAGCCAAGTTTCATGAAAATCCTTCAAGCCGTCTTGGAGATATGGAGCGGACACAATTTCGGACAGACAGAAGGACAGACAGACAGACAGACGCCCAGGACAAAAACAATATATCTCCCCTGTATACAGGGGGAGACATAATTAAATACTTTTGTCAAACAATTTCTCATCTTTCAACAATGTTTAACTTACAGTCTTTAAAGCAGGCTATCGTCTGCCTACATTTTCTGCATATTGCCCTATGCTCTTAATTTGGAAGAATCCAATAGTTAACCCTTTCCCACATACAACAAATCTGCAGCAGACGACTTTGAAAACATACTGACAAAAACCTGAAAAATGTCCATAAAAGATAGATTAATTGTTAAATAAAGTCGAAAACATTGTGGCCAAAGGTGAAATTGCTCAACTTTGGCCACAGTGTTTTCAAAAGTGGTCTGCTGCTATTGCGTCAAAATGCATCTGCAGGTGGGAAAGGGTTAACCCTGTCCCATAGTATGCAGCAGAAAACTCAGAAAACATCAAGTCAAAAACTTTGAAAATCTAAATGAAAGTTTAACCCTTTCCCTCATACGACAATTCTGCAGCAGACGACTTTGAACATATTTTGTCAATAAATAGAAAATCTCTATAATTGAATGGATAACTTATGACTTAGAGTGGAAAACATTGTGGCAAAAGGAGAAATTGCACATTTTGTGCAATTTCTTCTTTTGTCACTATGTTTCAAAAAGCTGTCTGCTGCAGAGGCATCAGAAAGCGTCTATATGAGGGAAAGGGCTAAGCATCAGAGAAAGTAGACCCATAAACCATGTCAATGATACCCAGTTTAAACACTTCCCAGACATGAGCGGACTCCAGACAAATTTGAAGCAGAAGACTCAGATCAAATTGTGAATTAAAATGTTTGATTGCTCAGAGAACAATTTTCATATTTACTACAATGTTTACATTAAACCTTGTTACAAGATTGATTAAGAAATTTACATTTGTCAAATTATTCCACTATTTTCTGAAGATAGTTACAATTCAGATGAGTTCAAATATAGCTCATCAGATAATGGGTTAAACACTTCATCGATAAAATCAATCAATAGAAAACTAAAACCCACCTCTCTCTGTCCACGCTAGAGAATCGTCTAATTATGGAAGCCATCTTAAATGTATGTTACAGTACACAGACTCCAGTCAGATTGGTTCAGAACTTTTAACTCAAAGGTCATAAAGCACTCAAGATTTTAATTGGTACCAGTCTGCAAGACATTACTCCATGTTGTATTTGTATGTATACATGAGATTTTACTCCATTTCTATTTGGCAAGATAAACACAAATCCATGTAGGACCATGAAGGATTGTTATTAGTATGTATTATATATATATGTATATTATGTCATTACTCCTCTTTCACAATTAAATGAGGCTAGCAGTAAAATCAGTTATCCTAGAAAACAACACAGATTTAATTTGCAGCAAAATGTTAATTAATGCATGACACAGCATATTTTGTTTCTGCAATAAAAGAGTTTGGTGTATGTTATTGTTAATAATATGTCTTAACTCCTGTGTCAAGATAACGAGATCCAACTTTGAATTTATTCCAGCACAAATTTCACAAAACCAGACACACTTTTTATTTAAAACTTATCATGAATAATTAGAATTAAACCAACTTAAAACAACTTAAAACGCTACAAACATGATCTGTTTCACACATACACTTCAGTCACTGGACCACAACATGCACCTGTGCATGTATCTTAAACCTAGTAGCACACAAAGAACTTTCCTCACATCTCTTTTGTCTTACTCAATTCTTGTTGATCGAGTTTATTCTTATCACATACTATCCCGTTCCCACATGAAACAATACAGTAGCAGACGATTCTGCAACAATTGAGTCAAATATGTTTAGAAGCTCTCTTGAATGAAAGTGTAATTATTGAAAAAAGTTTAGTGCATTAAAAACAGTGCATTAAAAGGAAAAAATGCTCAGTATGAGTAATTTATCCCCAAGTCAAAATGGTTTCCATATTTGTCTGCATTAGTTTTTGAATAAACATATTTATTTTACATCAATTGTTACGCAAGCTAAATTCATGCTTGTTACAGTCTGCTTCCTGGAGACTGAACCAGTACTTCAGCCGTTTGCGTGGAAAATCTAGTCTGCTTTAGATACCTTTAATTGTGTCTTCATGTGGGAAAATGTTAGTTATTATCACAAACTATTAGGTACATTAAGTGCTTTGAAACTTTTTTGTTTTGTTTTATAGGAGTTTTACGCCGCTTTCAACATTATTTCAGTTATATCACAGCGCAGGAGTTCACTTATTCATGATCCCTGGATAAACAAACCAGTACGAGGCCAGAAAATGTGCCTTGCCCAAGGGCACTCCACCATGACTAGTGCCGCGACTGTTTCAAATCCCCGACGCTAACCACTCGACCACAGCGGATTCCTTGAAACTTTTTGGAAAAAGATGAAATTTCTACAAAATAAGTAAATTCTCATATACCCACAAAGTTTCCAACTCTGTATAAACGCCCCACTTTCAATTTTTACTCCGATTATCTTTTGAAAGTAGAAAAAACGAATTGCGTTGATACATTGGTAAACACTGTGGGAAAAAGAAAACTCATTTTGAAAAATTTCTCGTTTTCCTTACTTACAGTAACTATTTTATCTAAGATCAACTGGTGCAAAAGCGTCAAGTTTCATCTGCATCAGGGAAAGAGAAAAACATATAATATCCTCACATACATTCAATCTTCTGACCACACATTTTCCAAATTCATTAATATAATTCAAACCACATAATATATTAATTAATCCCATATATATCAGTCTGACACGGTCACTTCCTCCTATATCTGCCACATTGTGCACATTGATTCCGTTAGAAAACTGCTCATCTAAAATATCTATAAACAACCGATTAAAAATCAATGGCAGTGAAATCCAGTTAACAACCCATCCATTTGAAAGTTAACCTATTTATAAAACAGCCGTTTAAAGACAATGGGTTAACCCTTTACCTCATATAGACGCTTTCTGACGCCTCTGCAGCAGACGGCTTTTTTGAAAAATAAAGTGACAAAAGAAGAAATTGCACAAAAAAAATTCTCCTTTTGCCACAATGTTTTCCACTTTTTGTCATAGGTTATCCATTCAATTGTGGAGATTTTCTACTTTTTGACAAAATACGTTCAACGTCGTCTGCTGCAGAATTGTCGCATGAGGGAAAGGGTTAAGTATAATGAATGCTGAGTGTCATCATCAATACACATCCCACACACTTTCTAATTTATTTTCACCCTCAGTCAGACAATTTCGTACTGGATAAGGAAGATAAAACAGTAACTTTTCTCACAATATCTCCCCTAATAATTATTTCTGCCCAAAACCCTATGTTGAGGGCACTCGTCAAGACTGTCTCACAATGATGATTCTAAGCACTGCACACTTCATTATAATTTGGTGAAAAAAGTTACCATTTAATGATTTTGCGATGTGATTTATCTAGAGTTTTCACATCCTATCTGAATTATCAAGACCTTTTACTGTGAAACAGAAGCGACTCCTTTAAACCATAGTAAGAAACGCAGATCTTCAATTGTTTTCTGTGATATTTAAGTAGCATTCTTCTTTACTATTAACCCTTTCCCACATATGACAATTCTGCAGCAGACGACTTTGAACATATTTTGTCAAAAAATGGGAAATCTCTATAATTGGATGGATGACCTATGACTAAAAGTGAAAAACATTGTGGCAAAAGGAGAAATTGCGCGTTTTGAGCAATTTCTTCTTTAGTCACTATGTTTTCAAAAAGCTGTCTGCTGCAGGTGTCAGAAAGTGTCTATATGAGGGAAAGGGTTAAAGCTAATCTGTCCAGTAAGAATGCGATCAATGAATGAAAACTATATATACGACAAGATAACCTCTGATAGGAATTGGTTAATTTTCACTGAAACTGAACTTCACCTCAGGGAAAAGGGTACACTCATATTAACATAGACAATCTCATCCATCTACCAGTATTTAATTAACTTTTGCAATAATTGTTTTTAGACCTTATTTATCCAAATTCAAGTCATGACTTGAAAGCTTCTTCAAAGGTCAACTACTTTTCTATTATTTGGTAAAGCCTTTTTTGCGCTGTCGCTTCAAAATTATCTGTTATAAAAACAATGTTTTCAATTGTTGTCATCATGTGGAAAAAGGAAATCAACACTTAAACATTATTCAGACCTTTCCCACATACAACAAATCTGCAGCAGCCGACTTTGAAAACATCCAGGCTACAATTTCAAAACTCTAAAATAATATTAAATAGAGTTAAAAAAAAGATGAGGGAAAAGGAGAAATTGTTCATTATGATTAATTACTCCATTTCCCTCAATGTTTTCAAGTCTTCTACTGCAGATGTGTCAGAATTCGTCAACAAGTGGAAAAGGGTTAATTAAACCCTTCCTCCATAACTTGTGACTCAAAACTAATAATTTACAGCTTAACCCTTTCCCTCATATAATAGACGAATTCCTACACCTGTGCAGCAGACGGCTTTTTGAAAACAAGGCGACGAAAGAAGAAATTGCTCAAGATGAACAATTTCTCCTTTTGTCACCATGTTTTCAACTCTATTCAATTTCAATCATTGTCATTTCATTTAAAGGGAGTTTCCAAAACAAAGTTGGTACTTAGGTGATGTTTTCAAAGTCATCTGCTGCACATTTGTTGTATATGGGAAAGGGTTAACTAATTAACCCTGTCCCTGGAAGCCTTTGAAGCAGAAAACAATGTGGAAAATGGACAGCTATTTCTCCCTTCTCCAGCATCTTTTCCATCATTATTCTTCCATAAATATATATTTGTTTTTTACACATTTGCATCTATATGTTCCAAAGTCGTCTGCTGCAGTTTTGTTGTACCAGTATATATCCCTTTCCCACATACAACAAATCTGCAGCAGAAGACTTCGAAATCATCTAGGCAAAAACAAGAAAAATATCCATAAATGAAAGAAAAATTACTGAAAACACAGGCAAAAGGAGAAATTGCTTGTTTTGAACAATTTCTCCATTTGTCATGATGTTTTCTAAAGTTGTCTGCTAAAGATGCATCAGAAAGTGTCTACATGTGGGAAAGGGTTAAGTGGAAAAGGGCTACTTCCTGAGCACTTGAATTAAATCTGTGAATTATATCTTAAAGAATGCATATATTTCTCACATAGGATTACCACATGTATGTGCTAGAACATCTGGAAAAAGTGTTTTTATTAACTGTTTGTACTATTAATCAGAAGCATAATTGCTGCTATGTTTTCATACAATATAATACCAATATATCTATTTTAAAATAATATGTCAGTGGTGTACACTTTTGGAAGTGAACTCATTATCTAATTGGGACATACCTAATCTATTCTATGTAACGGGAGTTCAAACAAGGATGTATCTAAGCAAATTAACCTGGTACTGTATGATACAGTTACTTTAGTTGTTTGCTAGGAAAACATCAAAGGAAAACCTTAATCTCTGGTCAATGTGCAACATAATTTGGATAATAGTTGAAAATATTATGGGAAAAGGAGAAATTGATCATGGTGAGCAATTGCTACTGACCATGCACATAATGTTCCAAAGCGTTGTCATCTATGTCTTGAAAGTGTAAGGTTAAAATTAACCCTTTCCCTCATACGACATTTCTGCAGCAGACGACTTTTAACATATTTTGTCAAAAAATAGAAAATCTCTATAATTGAATGGATAACCTATAAATTAAAGTGGAAAACATAGTGGCAAAAGGAGAATTGCTCGTTTTGAGCAATTTCTTCTTTTGTCACTATGTTTTCAAAAAGTTGTCTGCTGCCGAGGCGTCAGAAAGTGTCTATATGAGGGAAATGGTTAAATCACCCCAGATCAACATGAGCTTGCAACTTGTAGATTAAACCCTTTGTCACATACAACAATTCTGCAGCAGAAGACTTTGAAAATATCCAGGCAAAAGAATGTACATGATATACTGTTAAACATGAAAGTATGATTATTGAATAGTTGTCGAAACTGTGGTAAAAGAAAATTTGCTCAGTATAGGTGATTTCTGTTTTTGCCACAAAGTTTTCAAAAGTCAACTGCTACAGAGGCATCAAAGTACGCCTACAAGTGGGAAATGGAGGGTTAAAAACATTCTGCTGATATATAAAGGTCTTGCTGTGCAGAGTTTATGCTCGCCAAATGGCTATATTATAGCCAATTGCGAGGGTAAACATAACCCAAGAGAACGAACAAATTATTAACATTTTAGCTGCATCTATTAATATGGGGTCTATAAACACACAGACTGCAGATTGAGGCAATTTCTCCTTTTTCCACAATGTTTTCAACTTTTATCAACTTAATCAAATGGTTGTTCTTTATTTAATTATTGGACTCTAGAGATTTATCTTATTTTCGACTGAATGTTTTCAAAGTCGTCGAGTGTAGATTTGTTGTATGTGAGAAAAGATTAAAAGAATAAGATAATGATGGAACACAACAATAAAATGTGTGACAAAATTAGGACACGTTTAACATCTTAACCCTTTCCCTCATATAAACGGTTTCTGACGCCTCTGCAGCAGACGGCTTTTTGAAAACATAGTAACAAAAGAAGAAATTGCACAAAACGTGCAATTTCTCCTTTTGCCACAATGTTTTCCACTTTTTGTCATAGGTTATCCATTTAATTATGGAGATTTTCTATGTTTTGACAAAATACATTCAAAGTCGTCTGCTGCAGAATTGTCGTATGAGGGAAAGGGTTAATACATCATTCACTCCGAGACATTTTTAAATAAAACACACACTAAGTTGGTAGCTCATCAATGAAAAAGGTTGGATGAAAATATGTAACTTATGTTACATAGAATAAAAAATGTTTAATGTGTTTATTTTTAGAGTAATTCAAGGAAATGAAGTTTTTTTTCTACCCTTTTTTCTTCCCAGAGTTGTATGGTGTTTCAGCAACTGGACTTTTAAACATTAACTAAAGCATAAGATATATTAACCCTTTCCCACATACAGACGCTTTCTGACAGCTTTGCAGCAGATGACTTTTGAAAACCTTGTGACAAAATGATCAATTTCTCTCATTTGTCACAATGTTTTCAACTTTTTTCAGTTATTTAACCTTCATTTATAGAGATTTCCGTATTTACAAAGTAGTCTGCTGAAGATTTGTTGTATGTGGGAAAAGGGTTAAAATTATAAACATTTACTTAGCTTATTTTATTGGGGTTTTACGCCGTTTTCAACATTATTTCAGTTACATCACGGTGACAGCTCACCTATTCATGATCGCTGGGTAAACAGACCAGTACTAGGCTAGGAAATGTGCCTTGCCAAAGGGCACTCCACCACGACCGTCGTGCCGCAACTGATTCATTTACTAAGAGCGTAATTTAGACATAATAAAATTATGTATAACATACAAATTACAATACATTATTTCAGTTACATCACGGTGACAGCTCACCTATTCATGATCGCTGGGTAAACAGACCAGTACTAGGCTAGGAAATGTGCCTTGCCAAAGGGCACTCCACCACGACCGTCGTGCCGCAACTGATTCATTTACTAAGAGCGTAATTTAGACATAATAAAATTATGTATAACATACAAATTACAATACATTTATTTCACATTTTAAATATAGCATAGGCCTAAAAGCAGTGGGTAATGATCCATTTAAATGGGAGAGTTTATGATCTCTGGACTTCCTCCCTGCATTGATTTGTTTCTTTCTTGGATTAGCAATTTCTCCATTTGCAACCAGTATTTCAACTCTATTCAATAATCATTAGTCTATATTTAGGACTGGATCCTTTCAAAGTCGTCTGCTGCAGATTTATTGTATGTCGGAAAGGGTTAAAAAGACGACCATCAAAATAATGTATGAAAAAAGAAAAAATGAGTTGTCAAATTTATGTACAAAACAGGAAGTAGTTTTAAGAAATATTTAGTAAACCTTACACAATCAACCTATGCATGTGTTAATGCGTGAAATGACCAATCAAAATGTAAAATTACATTAGAGACTAGATATCTGTACTTGATCTACATTTAACTTCCTCAGATATTAAAAAGGTCATTAAAAATAAAAAATTTGGTCTTCATTAATAAAAATAGCAGAAGATCAATCAAGTTAAACCCTTTCCCTCATACAACAATTCTGCAGCAGACGACTTTGAACATATTTTGTCAAAAAATAGACAATCTCTATAAGTGAATGGATAACCTATGGCTAAAAGTAAAAGTGGGAAACATTGTGGCAAAAGGAGAAATTGCTTGTTTTGAGCAATTTCTTCTTTTGTCACTATGTTTTCAAAAAGCCTTCTGCTGCTGAGGCATCAGAAAAGTGTCTATATGAGGGAAACGGTTAAGTGAAACAATATATAGGCTGAAATTTCAGCATAAAATGTGAACTGTGATTTGGCAGTCTAAGACGAGCACTCATATTGATCAGTGAAAATCAAAAATCTATGCAATACGGTTATTTTGTGTAAAACTGTCATAGCTGAGTCATCTTATAAGATAACCTACAACACTTTTGCTCTATACCTGAAATGTGATATATGGTCACCAAACCTTTATTGTTGACAGGTGCTTTATCAGTACCTGAGGTCATTCCCTTGAAATTTATAATCTATCAAAGAGTCAAGAAATTTATTGCAATTTCAAATTCAATAATTTAAATCTTCTTCACCATCTACCTTGTCCATACTGCATATATACATGTACAAAATAATAAATCATAAAGATACTAGGCTATATGACTATAAGTTAGGAAAGTGTAGACAGAAAATATTTTGCTGATGTTCAATAGCCATTTTTATGAAGAACAATTATAAGCTTGTACTTGTACAAACAAGGTTACTTCAACCATTTCCAACTTGTGTAACCCCTCTGGAGTTTTGAAAACATTGCAATTCCTCCTTTTGCCACACTGTTTACAACTCTGCGCCTTCGACAGAACTCCAGGCAAGTGAGCAATTTCCTTGAATATCAATAATTACAAAGTGCTACAGTGGCAGACTGTAAATTTCCCTACATTTGTAAATTGCCAGCGTGGGCATTGCAAATGTGCAATTTGCTTGAAAGTTTGTTTTTAAACCACTGATTAAATGTTAAGTTAATTGCCATTGGACATTTAATTTAAACAAAGGCAACTTCATTTCAAATCAATATTTTCTAAAAACATAACATTCTCATTTAAGATGTTAAAAACACTTTTTGAAAACATTGTGATAAAAGGAGGAAAATCATTTCCTTTCTTGGTGTTTTTATTTCTGTATCAACAGTATTTTTTTAAATTGGATATTTCAAAAGCGGACATAGCATTGTCAGGCTAAGGGTTAAAACAAATAACATTTAGATTTAAAAACTAAAGGTACGGTTTCTAAACAAAATTGCCAGAGTCTGAGACTTCCATACATGTACCACTAACATATTTTTCACCCCATACCTCATGATGTTTTTAGAGCTCATTGCTTTGAAATATCGGAGGTAAAACTGTCACATTTGGGAAAAAGGAACTGTTTTACTTTTAATTAACTTAAGTCATGAAGAATTGACATTTTTGATAGGTAGAATTTGCTTGATATGAGCAAGTTTTCCTTTTACCCAGAATGCTTTAAAAAGTCTTCTTTAACAGACAAAAGATTAATATAACCCAAGTGTCTATTTTACAAAAGACGAAGAGAAGGGCTAATATTATATTTTGTATTGGAAACTAGTTTAAAAGAGTTTAAAATGGAATTCAGGGTCAACATCTGCTCAATGGTGTTAGTCAAATAAGCGCCGTAATTTTACTTATAAAGGTGAATAAACTTTGAAACAACGGACGGCTCGTAAACAGCATATTTCAGTGAGTTGTCATTTTCAAAGTGTCTGAGAAAAGTAGCATAGAACACCGTTTATGAGTTACACCCACTTCTCTTGTAAATGCCAACAAATCCAGGTGTGGACCAAAACACAAACTAAGGGGAGTTCCGGGCGGTGTTTACATACCAGTGAATGAGTAATATCCACGCAACCTTCTTCACCTGAAATCCTGCAACAGTTTGACAGCTACTGAAAACCCGTTCAGTGCGAACTAAATTTCCTAAACGTCAAAACACACGGCTTCTGTGGATGTCCCCAACTTCGGTTTCAATGCTGTCAAAACCAAAATGGCTGCAATGCAATAGGCGTGGCCATTGGTCAGTTTTCTTAGTACGACAAAAACGATTGGTCCAAATTTATGAGGGATAATCTCAAGATTGTTTAAGTTGGATTAGCTCCCTTTGAAGTTGCTAGACCAGTCATAAGTTGCTACCCCTTATAAAACTTAACTGTTTTCATTGCCTTTCCAGTTTAATTTTGCTCTTCTAATCAGCCTTACTATATTTCAAATAATTTGCATTTAACCATTTACCAGATTCAGACACTTTCTTATGTCTCCACAGCAGACATATTTTGAAAACATTGTGACATAATTTGAGCATTTTCTCCTTTTGCAAAAATGTTTTCAACTACATGACTGTAAATTTGATTAATATACTTTCATTAATAGAGATTTTTCACAATCGAAAGTGTTTAATATGTATAAAACGGTGGGGGAAAAGCGTATGCAAGCTCATGAAGCTTGTTGTATCTCTGTTTCACCATCGCCATCATCACCTACATGTATGTTTGAACCAAGACTCATCATTATGACAACTAACTTTTGGAATAGTCAATCATATGCAATGATATCCTTTTCCCACATACAACTAATTTGCAGCAGACGACTTAAAACATATTTTGTCAAAAAACTATAAGGGGAAAACATTGTGGCCAAAGGTGAAATTGCTCATCATGAGCAATTTCACCTTTGACCACAATGTTTTCAAAAGTTGTCTGCTGCTATTGCATTAAAATGCGTCTGCATGTGGGAAAGGGATATGCAACTTTTAGCTTTGTCTACTTTGAAATCATCGGAAGGAAAAGAAAAAGGGATTCAGAAAAAGCATAATGTCTAATCTGACTTACTTGCACATTTTTATTTAAATAGTTGTCTGCTTCTGAGGCATCAACCTGCATTCTGATTCTGTTTCTATCCCTATGAGCAGTGTCTTATGGCTGGTTGTTCTCCAACAGTTTTGAAAATGTTGGATTGACTAAATTATCAATTTCAATTATTTGAGAAACTCATGTCACAATATAGGCCCTTCAGGGGTTCATGTTATTTACACTTTCCCCAATACAACAAATATGCAGTAGATAACTTTGGAATTATCAAGTCAAAACTATGGAAAGTCCTTATAAATGAAAGAACAATTAATGAATAAAGTTGAAAACATTATGAGCAATTTCTGCTTTTACATAATCAAGCTTGATGTCTGCTTCCTGGAGACTAAACCAGTACTTGTGCTGTTTGTGTGGACAAATCTTAAAGGCAGAACTCGCTCTCCACAGGTTTTGCACCCGGGACCATTGGAATGAGAGGCCTACGCTCTACCACTGCCTAGGTGATAGCATACTTTTGAAGAATTATACGTATGCATGCATAATATCTTTGCTTTTCAGATGTTATATGTGCAAGTTTCCCTGTGTATACATAATTCACACATTCTAAAACCAAATTCTTGTTATATTTTCGGCTGAGCTAAGTGCCTCCCTATTCAAGCTTCCAGAAGGCTTTCATTACCATCCGTCAAGTTAGCAGCAAGGTTACTGTAGCTACAGAGGTTCTTTCCCTCATAAGTATTATGTATGCCTTGTTGCTGTTTCTGTCACAATGTGTTTTTATAAGCCAGGGTTGTTGGTTCTCAGCTTTACCTCTTCAAATAGCCAAGAGCAGCAGCAGTTAATTGTTCTGTCAGGGTTCCATGGATTTCCCTAACCACAGATTTCAAAGTGTTAACCCTTTCCCTCATACAACAATTCTGCAGCAGATGGCTTTGAACATATTTTGTCAAAACATAGAAAATCTCCATAATTGAATGGATAACCTATGACTAAAAGTGGAAAACATTGTGGCAAAAGGAGAAATTGTACGTTTTGTGCAATTTCTTCTTTTGTCAATATGTTTTCAAAAAGCCGTCTGCTGCAGAGGCGTCAGAAAGCGTCTATATGAGGGAAAGGGTTAAATAAACAATCCACAACTTACTGTGCTGAATTTTCAAAATGGTCTCTCGTTATTCATTTTAGAATATTAGTAGTCTTATTTTCCCACAATATTTTCATATGCAATTTGTCAAAGGTAATCTGTATCAGGCAAAGAAAGGACATCAATTCCTCCTCTAAAGCCTTTTCCAAATACAACAATTCTGCAGCAGACAACTTTGAAAATATCTAGGCAAAAATATTAAAAAAACGATTTATAAATGTTTAAATGCAATACAGTTAAAATCATCCTGGCTCATTATGGGCAATTTCTCTGTTTGCTCTAATGATTTCAAAATTTGTTTGAAGCAGATACATTACAATCTGTCTGCATGTCGGAAAGGGTTAAAGCATAACTAGAAGTCATGGACAAGTGTCTCAATGTTACAAACAAATTCCTCTCAATTCCAAATGCTTTTTGTAAAAACATTTTTCCTTTAAACTTAGTTATTTTACATCTATTGTGAGAATGCTTTTAAGTTCTGAAAACTTATTTGAACTCTTTCCGACATACAGACGCTTTCTGACGCCTCTGCAGCAAATCGAGCAATTTCAACTGTATTCAATAATTACACTTTCATTAATAGATATTTTCCGTATTTTTGCCCAAACATTTTCAAAGTCGTCTGCTTCAGATTTGTTGAATGTGGGAAAGTCAGTCCTTGGGAAAAGGAGCAATTGGCTTTTGTGTACAATGTATAGATCTACACTGTTCATTAATTACTTACATAAGCTTGGTACAAACTTTTGTCAAACTGTGTACATTCTGATAAGTTTGAGGATGGTAGGTACAGTTCTTAATCCCATTGTGATGATGACTGATATTTGCAGATATTATGTATCCTCCAGGTCCAGGCATTATCACTCAGAAAAGCTTAAAAAAGGTTTTTGTGTTCAAGGTCACTGTGACCTTGATATTTGACCCAATGACCTCAAAATAAATAAGGGTTCAACTACTGGTCAGGCCCAACCTCCAAGTCAACTTTGAGGACCATAGGTCCAGGCATTATTGAGTTATCACTCGGACAAGCTTAACAAGGGTTTTTGTGTTAAAGGTCACTGTGACCTTGACCTTTGACCTCAAACTAAATAGGGTTCATCTACTGGCCAGGCCCAACCTCCTAGTCAAGTTTTAGGACCATAGGTCCAGGCATTGTTGAGTTATCACTCGGACAAGCTTAAAAAGGGTTTTTGTGTTGAAGGTCAGTGACCTTGACCTTTGACCCAATGACCTCAAAATAAATAGGGTTCATCTACAGGTCAGGCCTAACCCCCAAGTCAAGTTTGAGGACCATAGGTCCAGGCATTGTTGAGTTATCACTCGGACACTCGGGGGCATAAAAATAAACAAACACTATAAATGAATTGATTAATTGATTGATTGATTGATTGATTGATTTGGGTTTAACACCTTTTTTAACAATTTCTCAGTCATATCATGGCGGCCAGTTCACCTACTCATGTGTTTCCTGGTTTTCGCACACCAGTACTCCACACAGCAATCTTCCCAAGCAACACTATAAATGAAAGAATTATTCAATATTTCTAAAACTATTGTGGAAAAAGGAGAAATTGATCAGCATCTGCTGCAGGGGTTTCAGAAAGTGTTTATATGTGGGAAAGGGTTAATCTCTCTTGATTTCTGCTTCCTTAATATTCAACCAGTAAGCAATGTAAAAAGTGTGGGATTGCAGGAAATGGAACCCAATGCCGATTCCTTACCCCAGAACAACTGTATCTGAACCCGTTCCCACATATGGACACTTTCCAGCACCTTTGCAGCAGACGACTTTTTAAAACAATGTGATGAAGAAAGAAGTTGCTCAAAACAAGCAACTTCTCCTCTTGCAAAAATGTTTTAAACTTTTTACGGTAATTATACCTTCATTTATTGGGAATTTCCATGTTTTCATAGTCCTCTGCTGCAGATTTGTTGTATCAAGGAAAGGGTTAAGAGACTTTTATGAAAATAACTGTAAAACCTCTGAAGAAGACAACTTAAAAAAACTTTTTACGAGAAGGAGTAATTTTACAAAACAAGGAATTTCACTTTTTCCTACAATTCTTTTCAATTTCATAATTCTTAATACATGTATATTAGATTTATACATACAATCTTCAAAATGTTACATTTTTTGTGGCATGTAATTTCATAGCATATTATTTTCAAAATAGCATATCATATTTACCTGTAAGTGATATAATCCTTCATCTCAAATAGAAGGCAATGTAATTATGAAAAGTAGAACCTGATTTGGTTTGAAATCTCTCCTTTTCCCACAATACATGTAGTTCAAAGACTTGTCTTCTAAAGAGGCTTCAAAAAGATGTTTACAAGAGAAAGGCTTAACATTGTTACATTACAGAGGTCCAGATAAGGAGGGGTATTTAGCTCTTTTTCTCACAATTTCTCTCTTATTATTAAAACAAACCCTATGTTGTGGGTACTCAAAAGACGATTCTTTTGAGAACCCACAACATAGGGTTAGAGGGTCAAATAAGGATTTTAGAACATGCAAAGCGCCCCTTATCTAGAGCTATGATTGTACTATGTCAAAAGTGACTAGAAATAACAATTAAACGGCAGCTAAATGAATGAAGATTCATTTCTTTTAATGACGCAACATTACAATTACAAAAGATGGTACAAACAACAAGTAATTTATTAAAGAAGAGACATAACATTTTTCATAAATAAAACAGATTAATACTCAAATCTATAACAGTAACATTAACCCTTTCCCACATACAACAAATTTGCAGCAGACGACTTAACACTTTCCCTCATACGACAATTCTGCAGCAGACGACTTTGAACATATTTAGTCAAAAAATAGAAAATCTCTATAATTGAATGGATAACTTATGACTAAAAGTGGAAAACATTGTGCCATTTTGAGCAATTTCTTCTTTTGTCACTATGTTTTCAAAAAGCCGTCTGCTGCAGAAGCGTCAGAAAGCGGCTATATGAGGGAAAGGGTTAAAATATTTTATAGACAAAAGCATGGAAATCTCTATAAATAAAGGTATAGTTATGTAAAAAAAAGTTGAAAACATTGTGGCAAATGGAGAAATTGGTTGTTTTGCTTAATTTCTCCTTTTGTCACAATGTTTTAATAGGTTGTCTGCTGCACAGTTGTCTGTATGAAGGAAAGGGTTATTCCCTGATATGCAACTTATTTAGACCAAATTCGAAAGAATCATTGTCAATAAGATAAAATCTAGATATTAGACATTCTAATGATTCTATATTCATCAGATGTTTTCAAGGTAAATTATGATTTCTGCAACAGATAACTTTGCAAACATGAAAGAAAATAGTATGGTTAATTTCTAAAAATAAAGGAGTAGTTATTCAAGATGGGTGAAATCATTCTGGCAAAATGAGAAACTGCTTAATTATCATGAACAATTTCTCCTTTTCTCTAAATGTTTTCAGAACTTGTTAACTGCTTATGTGTCTAAATGTGTATACATTTGGGAAAGGGTTAACTTAAGTCTGCTTAAAGCTAACAGAGCATAATTCTGACCCTAATTGCACTGATCAACTGAATACTTTGATAGGATTATTCATGTATCTTCCTTTTTGTAGCTATGTAGAACCTGTCCACGCACTGAGATCAATGTACCAAGAAATTTCACTTTTCTTTGAACTTACAAAAGTCACTGGAAATTTCCTATCCGGTTTGTCAATATCTTTAATTTTCTTTAAAATGTCATGCTTTTCTTTACCAGTTACCAGAAAAGCAATTTCCT
Organism: Serripes groenlandicus; assembly: GCA_031761405.1. NCBI lineage: Eukaryota > Metazoa > Mollusca > Bivalvia > Cardiida > Cardiidae > Serripes > Serripes groenlandicus. The sequence continues at coordinate 225,732,764 of JASEVX010000001.1, read as the reverse complement.
TTGCATTATTAATTAATGGTAACAACAAACTCATTCTGTCATAGTTACCTCCCTTCACAGATTTCGTAAAAGCCACAAGTTTATCTTTAGCATTTAGATCTAAATATTTACTGTTAGGAAATAATGAAGCTGTATGTCCATCTGTACCTAGGCCTAACACTATAATGTCAAATTTCTGTTCTCGTATCAAGTGTTTTATCGAGTCCTCATATAACTGAATTCCTCCATCGGTTTGATCGCAGATTTGCCCGGCAAAGTTCACAGGCATCGGATGTATATTGAAATATGGTATCTCTACATGTTTCAGTAGATTTTCATGTACGGATAAGAAATTAGAGTTCTTATGCTTGTGTGACACACATCTCTCATCCATCTGCCATATGTGTGTATGTTGCCATGGAAACAGGGGGTATTTATTCACCAGCTCTCGGAATAAAGCTATTGGGGTCCTACCACCTGAGAGAGCCATGTGGAAATCATTTCCTTGCTTCATACTTTTTTCTGCAATATCATAAATATGATTTGCCAATCTATTTATCATCTCACTGAATTCACTGCAAAATAAGGAGCTGTTTCTAAAAGTACTTGGTATTGAATATAAATGTCTATTCGGCTCCTCAACGTTGATATTTGAACCTTCTATATCGTGTCCACTTGTATATGTCAGCACTGTATCTTCAACATTGAAATTTAGGTTTTCACTTCGACCCTCTAAATACTGTCTTGGTGTGCCTCCCCTTGTTTCTTCAAGGACGTTGTCCCATATATCCCATAATAGCAGCATCCTTGCTGTTGTCACAAATGTGTCCTTGACATTCAAATATAAATCCTGTAACACGGTATCGTAGGCCTGGATGTCATTCAAAGGAACGCCGTAATAAAAATCTCCCGGACTTTGACCATGAATCAGTGTATCCTTTGATGTCATTGACAAGTCTTTCATTTCTTTAGGCCAAATGGGTTTGAAGAGTGACTTTGATACCAGTATACCAGCTGACGGGACATCGCCATGACCAATTTGAAATACAATCTGTCTCGGATATTTCGTCATGGATGTATTACCACCTACACAGCCACTGACACAAAATTCACGTTCTCGGAATAAAATTCTCACATAACTTGATCGTTCATCTATGTGTTTCCCAGACATCAAAATCATTGGAACTCCATTCCATCTAAAATTAGAATTTTGTAATAAGGCAGCAGCAAATGTTGGCGTATTCACTGATTGGCTTATATTTCCCTTTTCAGACATAGCCTCTTGTAGATAACTAGAATACTGCCCTATCAGTAAATGCCTTCGAGTAAGAGACTTCACCTGCTTCAGACATCTAAGTTTCATGTCTTCAATTTCATTGCTGTTACTGATGTCAGAGGGCATATCCATGGTAACCAGGGCTAGTAACTCTGTCAGATGATTTTGCATTACATCTCTCACAACGCCATTTTGATCATAAAAGTCGATCCGGTCTGAAAATAGATAAACCATGTAATAATAGCAAAATGCACATAAGTTCCTATGTAAGTACAATAATGAAAAGTGTTAACCTTTTCCCACCTACAGATGCATTTGACACATCTTGAATCAAAAAACTTTTGAAAGTATTGTGCCATAAGTAAAAAATACTCATAATGAGCAATTTTTCCTTCAGATAGCTTGAATGATTTTAACTCTATTTGATATAAATTTATATCTTCTTTCATAGATGTTTTCAATATCTTTGCCAAGATATTTTCAAATGCGGGAAAGATTGAAGTATTTAACTGATATGATATTTATAGTTATCTACTTTGAAAACTTTCAAATCTGGAAACTGAAGTTTAATTAGAAAATGTTGCGGGAAAAGGAGAAATTGTTAGTTTTAAAGTAAATTTTCCTTTTCCCACATTTTTTTCCAAAATATGTCTTTACTATAGCCATATATTAATAAGGCAAAACAGTATCCGCCAAAGTTTCAACATGCTCAAGCCAAAAATGTGACTTCCACAGTGTTAACAAGCATTTCCTTCAATTTGGCCTAGTGACCTAATTTTTTAACGGACATGACCTATATTCAAAATTGGCCTATATATCACTAAGACAAACATTCTGACAAAGTTTCAACATGCTCAAGCCAAAAATGTGGCTTCCAGAGTGTTAACAAGATTTTTCATAATTTGACCTAGTGACCTAGATTTTGACCCAGCTTCGAACTTGGCCTAGATATCATTGAGACAAACATTCTGACAAAGTTTCAAATGCTCAAGCCAAAAATGTGGCTTCCAGAGTGTTAACAAGACTTTCCTTAAATATGACCTAGTGATCTAGTTTTTGACCAGACATGACCCAGTTTCGAACTTGGCCTAGAAATCACTAAGACAAACATTTTGACAAAGTTTCAACATGCTCAAACCAAATATGTGGCTTCCAGAGTGTTAACAAGATTTTTCATAAATTTGACCTAGTGACCTAGTTTTTGACCCTCACAGTTTCGAACTTGGCCTACAGTTAATGGATATATGTTCTGATAAACTTTCATAAAGATTGGATGCCAAATGTTGCCTCTAGAGTGTTAACAAGCAAATGTTGACGACGAACGACGGACAAAAGGCGATCACAATAACTCACCTTGAGCACTTGGTGAGCTAAAAATCAGCCATACATTTTCGTTGGAGAAGATTTTTTTAAAGCTTTGACTATATGCATATAAGGTAAACAGCCCCGCTCACTGTTAGCAAAGTTTTTTGACCAATCAAAATGGCTTGAAGGAATCTGATAGAGGGTCAGCCAAGGTACATTTTTACAAAATTATTTGAGAATCAGCCCAACACTTTCAGAGAAGAAGATTATTAACGTTTCAACTATAACCATATAAGGCAAAACAGCCCTGGCGGCAATGTCTTTTTACCAATTAACATGGCCTGTAGGAATCTGATAGAGGGTCACCCAAGGAACATTTCCACAAACTTATTTGAAAATCGGCTAACCAGTTTGGGAGAAGAGGAATTTTAAAGTTTTTTAGTTTCGTTGCCATGGAACTAGAATTCAGCATGGATTCCAAACATTTGAAGGATTTATGGTTGGCTTTCTGTGGAGTTTCATCTCAATTGACCTACTAATTACAGAGGAGAAGATGTTGACGGACACCTCACAACGTACACCGGACAAAATGCGATCACAATAACTCACATTGAGCACTTCGTGTTCAGGTGAGCTAAAAACATGATCGCTCACCTGATTTATGTAATGTGATTTGTCATGCCAACCACAATAACTCATTTTGCGGTCAGGTAAGCTAATACAAGGGGCCAAAGAGGACAAGAATAGCTCCAATGCCACAGAGCCAAAAAAAGTATGTTGTCTGTCTCTTGTCATGGTAATATGACTTAGAAGGTCCCCAAAGAAATGTTTGTGTAGCAGTAAGTATTTAGGTTACAATACACCAAAAAAATCCTTCTTTGTTTCCATGTAAATCGACCAGTTTCAGTCCTCAATTGTCACACTTTCTAAGCGTTTCTCATGTAGAACACCTATATCATTGAAAAGAGTTACCTCCTAGCTTTAAAACAATCCAAAAAAAATGTGGGGTCATGTATTATGCAAGAAAGAACTCACCAGGCGAACAAAAATGGTAACCGTCATTTTGGACCAAATCGGGCCCGGACAAAACCAGTATTTAGCATTCTCTACTTTCACTTTCAAATAAAATACTAAAAGTTATCAAATCAATCATTTCCAGTGCATCCTATACACATTCACAATGCATTTAAACTCAATGTCATATATTCAATACATTCTGGTGATGGTATACACTCATTTCTATGCAAACAAAGGTTTTATTAGGGACTATAGTACTTTAGATCAGCAAGTCAGCGGATGTATTTAGCGCAATTTGACCTTTATTAAGAGGATTTTCCCTATATATCTCTTTGTAAAACAGGTGACCCCCAGGACAGGGCCAATTTTGAGTAAAATTTTAACACTCTTGGTAGAGGACCACTAGACCATTGTACTCACCATAATTATATCTAAGCTTTAGGCCTTTCGGTTTCAGACAAGAAGATTTTCAAAGTTTTTCCCTATATAAAATCCTTTTGGTTGCCTTGGCAACCAGAGTTTTGCATGGAATTAATATCTTTGAACAAATGTAAAAGAGGAATACCCAAAGATCATTCCTACCACGGTGTTTAGGTGGAGATGTTCAAAGAAATTGATGACATCGCACAATTGACGATGGACAAAAGGAGATCCCAATAGCTCACCTGTAGCACTTTGTGCACAGGCAAGTAAAAAATGTTAACATTCAAATACCTTTTACACCAATGGTCTCTTTCATCACCACTTCAATTCTGTCTACAAATTGTCGAGTCAACAATTTCTCCAAGATTTCTAGGTTTTCATATCTGAAAAAGTACACATATTAGTAAACATTTAACATTTGCCCACATGCAGACCATTTTTTTTTTATATTTTGATGCATCTTTACCAGACACATTTTTAAAAACATTTTGGCAAAAGAAGAAATTGCTCATAATGGTTTCACAATGTTTTCAACTCTTCTCAATAATTATACTTTCATTCATTTATGGAGATTTTTCTATTTTAGCCTATATGTTTTTTAAAAGTCATCTGCTGAAAACTTGATGTATGTGAGAAAGGGGTCACCATTAACCAAATATGTGGATTTGGTATCTTTAGAATCTATGTCTCACAAAATAGAAGGAAAAAAATAGATGAATACAAGTAAAAATTTCAAACAACATTTACTTATTTCTCTTCACAAGAAAAAACAAGTTAGTGTCAAACTGTTACAAAATACACCAGTCAGGGAGTCATAACTCTGGAACAACTGAAGTGATTCCGCCTTATTTTTTTTACCCCAACAGAGGTTTTAACCCTTTTCCACATACGACAATTCTGCAGCAGATGACTTTGAACATGTTTTGTCAAAATATGGAAAATCTCTATAAATGAATGGATAATCTATGACTAAAAGTGGAAAACATTGTGGCAAAAGGAGAAATTGCACGTTTTGTGCAATTTCTTCTTTTGTCACTATGTTTCAAAAAGCTGTCTGCTGCAGAGGCGCCAGAAAGCGTCTATATGAGGGAAAGGGTTAAAGCTCATAAATATTCATAGCAAGTTTGATGAAGATGACTAAAAACTATTGAAGTTAACCCTTTCCCTCATACGACAATTCTGCAGCAGACGACTTCGAACATATTTTGTCAATTAATGGAAAATCTCTATAGTTGAATGGATAACCTATGACTAAAAGTGAAAAACATTGTGACAAAAGGAGAAATTGCACGTTTTGTGCAATTTCTTCTTTTGTTACTATGTTTTCAAAAAGCCATCTGCTGCAGAGGCGTCTATATGAGGGAAAGGGTTAAAGAGCAGGCAATGCTTATTCTGTCAAATTGTTGATAAGTCACCTCAAGGGCCATAATCCAAAGTGCCTTTGGCGATAAGGCTGGTTTTCTAACTTGGCCAGACATTATACCAACAAACATGTTCACCAAGTTTGGTAAATTGGATGAAAACTGGACAAGAGAGTGGACAAGACTAATTTGGCCAAATTTTGGATCATTCAAGGGCCATAATCCAAAGTACCTTGAGAGCTTTGGCTGGTTATCAGACCATACATTTTGCCTACAATCGTGTTAAGTAAGATTGGTTAAGTACGGATAAAAACTGTTTGGACAAGGCTAATTGGAGCAATTACGGATAATTCAAAAGTGCTATGAGTGATTTGGCTTGTTATCAAACATGGCTCAGACATTATGCCAAAAAACAAGTTTGGTGAAAATCAGATAAAAACTGTTTGACTTAGAGAGTCGTAAACATGTGGACACCAATATGCTAACCTGCCGCAGGTGTTCCCATAATATGGGCATATAAAAACATCTTAAGGCAATAAAAACACAAGAGTTAATTTTTACCATTTTCCTCATACAACAAATCTGCAGCAGACAACAAGGAAAACATCTAGACCAACATATAAAAAACATCTATCATTGAAGCATTGTTATTGTAGAGTATGTAGTATATGGGAAAGGGTTTAGCAACCTATTTCCATTTAGAAAATGTTGCAAATAAAAATTTGCAGCATAAAAAAAATGCTGCTGCAAAAGTGATATCTTTATTATTTTTAAAATATTGAAATCAAGAGTAATAACTAAGAAAAACAGAATACCTGAATTTAAGAATCTGCTTCGTCACAGACTTTGCAAGATAGTGATCGACTCTGAAAACTTCTTCATCAGAAAAGTATTTTCCGATCATGCTTGCTTGTTTGGCAGCTGTTGTCTTGCTTCTTCCAAATGGCTTTTCCAGTACAACCTGTGTTGACAACCTAGAAATCTGATGACATTTATCATAAATATTTTTAGCCACACTTTCATAAGCCGATGATGGAATGGATAAATAGAAAATTTGCTTCTGTTCAATATCCTTCATTTCTGCTGCATGCTTTCCGAGATTTCGACAGAAAACCGTGTAATTGTCCGCAGATCTTAACTGCACATATTTCAGCCTCTGTACAAACTCTGGTCTCATCGATAAGCAAGGATGATCATCAGCTGCGCATTGTATTTTATCCATGATCTGATTCAAAGCAGCTGTTCCTTCCTCTTCAGTAAGTCTTGATCCAGAATACAAAGAGAATGTGTTGTTATCATCAGCATACTTAACATAGAGTTTGAGGGCACTTCTCCAAAGATACTTCCTTGCCAAATCACCTGTTCCACCGATAACAATGAGATTAGTGTGCTGCTGTTTGGCCTCAACCATTACCAGACAAAGGAGCAGGAATATGGAAGGTGTGTATATCAACATCATATTTCCTGAAAAAATATTTTTTATATGTCATTAATATAGATGTAATCAAAGATTGACTGTCTGCTTTATCATGAAGGGACAATTTGATTGGCTGTCTATATCTTGTTCAACTACTTAAATCAGGTAAATGTAGTATGCAGTCTACAATTAGTGATGCTCGCCTTTTAGAAAATTCTGCATGGCCAGGGTAAATAAATTTGTTACTTCTACTACTACTAGTGAATTACTGACTTCGCTTCTCATGCTGCTTTGTACCTGTATGGCTTGATTTACTATTTATGAAACTGACAATAAGAAAATAATTCACATCTAAGCATTGCCTTTGACTAGAATTGAATTATCAAATATCAGAAGTCTGAAGAAACTATTCATAAATGGAAATATATAAAATTGCTGATATAATTCTGCACTTTATATACAGACCCTTTTCAAAAGAAATGAGACATCTTTAACTTGTGAACACTTGTAGAGTAAATGCAGAAATTTCTAAATAAGGATTTGTTTTATTTGGGTTTTACGCCATTTTCAACATTATTTCAGTTTTATCACAGCAACAGTACTAGGCGAGAAAATGTGCCTAAGTGGACACTACCATGAACGTCGTGCCACGACTGGGCCAGGGAATCGAACCCGGGATGCCCGGTTTCAAATCCCTGACGCCAACCACTTGACCACGGCGAATTCCCGCAACATAAGGAACTTCTTTAAATAAGTGAAATGAAAAGAACGCTAACTCAGTACAGTGTGCAATATGTCAAATTTTAACAGATGACCGTTGGCAGTGGATTGACATATGAGCTGTTCCGCAAAAAAAAAAAAAAATTTGGACTCTCCGTAATGTATCGATCTGGATCAGACTAAGCATGCATTGCAGGTCTTACCTAGTCCAAATATTTTAGACTTTCGGTTTCTCGTTTTATCATCTGTCATTTTTTGGTCAACCGAATGCGTATGTAGGATAATAACAAAATGAAAAATGAGCATATGCGATGTCTTTTTTTGAAGGACTAGGTCTTACCCAGATAGACAAATTTCGCTTCCTGTGGATATTTGTTTCAGGAAGGATTACTCTATTTCCTGTCGATACATTACACAGAGGCCATACTGTTGGTGTTCTCGTGGGAAGGCTCATGGTGTTTGTTGTTGACAATATTTATTCTGATCAAACTTCAAGGATAGATAATAGATAATCCATTAAATAACTTTTTATTTAAATGAAAATATGTGAACAATCGCATGCTTTAAAAATAAGGACGAATGGATCCGGTCAACACTAAAATTAGGACGCACCGGGGAAGGAACTGAAATTGAAAGTGAAAATAACAGAGAACGTGATCATAGGGTGCGAACGGACCCGAATCCAACTTTGATTAGGAGTGCGTTGTGAATATTTTTCCTTTCGATGAAGATAACAAAATAACACAACTCCACCAATACCTGTCATGATCTGCCGTTGCATAAATATTTAAAAAAGAAAAAACATTTATTTTTGACAGATGGGCGCTGCCATTGTTAATTCGAACATTCGGTTAGATACTTTTACTAAGGTATACATTTCCATGTACATCGTACCTACAAACGATCCATTTGAGAAAAATAAAATATACTTGAATTATAACTAGAAATATTAGTACATCTTTTATTTACAGCTTAGAAGGGAAACCGATGAATTTTAATCAATACTACGTACATTCGGAAGTAAAGACAGTACAACGACAAGATGGCAGCATCGGGTATTGGACGACTCTCTGTGAAGAATTCGGGACTTTTCTTGTGTGACATGCAAGAAAAGTTTCGAAAAACGATTTCGTTCTACCCCCAGATTCTGTCAGTATCGGCTAGAATGTTGAAAGCTGCTCAGATTTTGGAAATGCCGGTTGTTGTCACAGAGCAGTATCCCAAAGGTCAATATTTGTTTCGTGGGGGTGGTCTCAAAACATTTTTTAACTGTCACAACACATTTGACAATTCTTGTTCTTTCGTGTATTGCCTTCATTTAAGATCAAATGTTAAAGTTATTTTTGTAAATATGTGAACTGAATACAACATCGTTTGTGAATCAAGTTTTAATAAAAGTGAAACAATTAATTAATTTCAGGCCTTATCATGTTAATTGTTTCAAAGATAGCAGAGACATGTAAACACATATGTGTTTATATGTCTCTTAAGATAGTAAGACCACACCTTGAATTAGTCCTATAACATAAGACTCCGTTGACGAGCTTGTGAGAGGTCATATATTATTGGACTAATCTTGAATATGCCTCAGTAATATGGGCACCCAAGTATCGGAAAGATTCAAAAGCAATCGATAACGTGCAGAGACGAGCAACCAAATTACTAATACAATTACAAAACAAAAATCAAGATAGGCTAAAAAGAATAGAACTACCTATCCTTGAATACAGGAGGAAAAGAGCAGATCTAATACAAACTTATAAACTTATCAAAGGAATCAATAAAATATCGTGTAATATTTTTTCACATGTGGAAAAATCGACAACTAGGGGGCACAACTGCAAAATATTTAAACATAGATCAAGAACTTACGATAGGAGAAAGTGCTATAACATTGTTATACACCTTATTAAGCAAACAAGACTCAGAACAACAAAATGAAGGAAGAAACTTTAAAAAAAAAAGTTAATTTGCTACAAATTGTTACATTAAACCCAATTTGTAAATATGTTTTTGAATATTACGAAAGTGATTTTTTAATTGAATAAGACTACACCATCAAATGGGTGTAAGCAAATAGAGAAATATAGACGATCATAGCATTAATGATCAGGAATACAACCATTAAATAAACGGAAACCAGAAGTAGCAAAATTAAAACAATTTACATTTATGGAAAAATATCTCATGCTCTTTTTCTTGGTTGTGCACACGCTGAGAATTAATTTTCAAGCCCATCATAGGTTGCAGTGCACACCCTCAATTTACTAAGCTTCCTGTACATATGTAATAATATGCTGTCAGTTTGTGTTTGTATTGCTGTCAAATCATTTCCATTTTAACCCAAGTAATCTAAGTAATTTTCAGTTATTGACTTTTCCAAATTCAGAAACAAAATGGTCAAATATCAATACATATAACAGGATGCTCACAGATCAAAAATGGGTTGACCAACTTCACAATGAATTGATATAGATTTACATTTACATTTCGCGTTGGAAATCAAAACTCGAATATATATTCTATTGTCATGCTTATACCAACCTTTTCTCATTCTCAAGGGGGAGATTCATGATCTCAAAGTGGGAGATTGGGGTTTGAAGGGGGAGATTTCAGCGCGATGAATTTAACAGTAGAAATTTTCACGATATAATGGAATTTAGATAACTATGCAGGAGACAATACTTTTAATATTTATAGGAAAAGAATAAAATAGACTCATTTTGAGAATGTTTTTCTATTTAACAGTCTATTTTCAACTGTATGTTAGAATTTAAATATTATTTTGGCATGTTTTCAAATTCATGCATTGATATTAAAAAAACCTTTTAATTGTTGTTATTTAGAAAATCAAGCAAGTTGTCTGTTTTGTCAATGACTTTTCATATTGCATCCAAGAAAGAAAAATCTTAACCACATTTAAATTAGACCTACTTTTGAATGAAATACTGAGTACCAATGGATTTGTTTGTTAATCTAATGACACAGGGAGAAATCATTTAGTTGACAGACACACATTGTTTTGAACTTGGCCTTTAATCAGTGACAATTTGTTTAGAAGTGAATGTTACAAAATGGTTGTAGTAATTTTCAGTACATTCATATCTTCATGATTTTAAAAAAAAAAAAATATTTTTTTTTTTTTTTAATTTCGAAAATCGTGAGTTTTTACCTCACGATCGTGGGGGTGGGGTTACCCTATTCAAATCGTGAGACTCACGATTGAATCTGGAGGGTTGGTAAGCATGTATTGTGCGTATATTTTAACAAATATAATCAGATATTAATCATGTTTTCACTTTTTGATTAACATTTCCTACATTTCTGTAACATCACATACCCTTAGCTTTGCACTACTTTTTAGAAGCAAAGGAGATAGAGCCAATAATGAGCAATTTCATTTTGCAACAATGTTTTAAACTTTATTCAATAGTTATTCTTTCATTGACAGTTTTGATGTATGTTGTAAAGGGTTTAGTTACAAACCCCTTAAATGACCAAGTTTTCTCAGGGATATTATGTTTCCCTGGTTAGTTTATCCATCTATCCTCCCTTCTGCAATGGATTTTATTTCATTTTACCTTATATAAAAGGGGCCGCTGGAAAATAAGCATAGTTTTTCCCCTAAAAATATAAATTCCCCTCCGATAAAAAAAAAAAAAAAATATTTTTTCTTTTTTTTATCTCATTTATCTTTCCACAATGAACAGAATACAATTTGACTTGAGGTGTAGGCTTGGTGCTGAAATACTTGATATTTTGATGAGAATTAAAGTTGCTGAAGTTGCCCTTAGAGAATATGACCCAAAAACTGCTGTGACAAGATGGATGTTGTCTTGACTAAGTCAGAAAAGACCCCATACTTTGCCATATGGAGCAAGAAATGGAAACACAGTTTTTAGACTATGTTGTATATCTGACAGTCTCAGCAGCTTCTTTTCACAGCATGTTTTAGACCATGTTTACATTACATTCATGATTGACCATAACAGTGTATTGCACTATTGTAGTTCACATTGTGTTGCTTAAAATTAAAGTTCTAATAAGTTGTTTTCTCATTTAGCAAGTTACAAAAAATAGCACTTGCGAAAAAATGCAAGTAGAAAATCTTGCTAATTTCGACCCTTGACAGTGGTATAGTTTGAGTGAACTGGATTATGACAATCTAGTGGAGGAGTTCAAGAACAGAAAAATAGACAGATGGCCTTGTAAAGATAAAAGTTAAACATGCACATTATAGTTTTATACTAGTTTACAATTTTTCCCCTTTATTCTAAAATGCCGCGAAATTTTCCCCTTCTCAAAGGCCCCAGGCCCCTTCCCCTTTTTCAGAAAAAAACCCCTGATAAGGGCTTTGAATTTAAGAGAATTATTGAATCACTAACATTGTGTGACCTTGGCTCATACTTGAGGCTTAGTTTTTGAGTTTAACTAAAGTTAATTCTAAAGCCAATACTGGTATATCTTTGGATTCAATTTTTTTTTTAAAACTGAGACTTATTTAGTATTGTGAGCCTAGCTGATAGGCAAGACTATAAGCTGGTATTTCTGAATGCAACTGTCAATAATGTTACCCTTTCCCACATGCAGACGCATATGCAGCAGACTACTTTTGAAAATATTGTAAAGAATAATTTCTTGATTTATAACAATTGTGTGTATGTGGGAAAGGGTAAAGTCATCTGATCTTATGTACCTGCAGGTTTAGGACCAACTGTATCAGAGCTTGATGTCAGTAAGCACCCTGTGTTTCCAAAAATGAAATTCTCAATGGCAATTCCAGAAGTAATGGAACATATCAAACAGTTTCCAGGTAAGCAAAAGATTCCAAAATTATTCTGGATTATTATGTGTTATCCTCAGCACTGGTGTCCATTGAAATTAATGTGTGTACTGCCTTGTATGGTTGCTAAGCATTAAACCTTTTCCACAAATAAGCACGTCTACAGCAGACATCTGCGAAAACATCCAAGCAAAACGGTGAAATATCTCTACAAATAAAAGTACATGTATGATCATTGGATAGAGTTGAAAATATTGGGCAAATCTCCTTTCTCAAAAGTCATCTGCTGTAGATGCATCAAAATGTGTCTGTATGTAAGAAAGGGTTATATATACATATGAGACAAAATTTAAGGTCTTATTGTGTGTACAATCTGTAACTATTTAACCCTTTCCCACTTGTAGACGCATCTGCAGCTAAAAACTTTTGAAACATTGTGGCAAAAGAAGAAATTGCTCAAAACGGGCAATTTCTCCTTTTGCCACAATGTTTTTCTATTTAATAGTAAAACTCTCATTTATTGAGATTTTTCATGTTTTTAGCTCACCTATGCACGAAGTGCAAGGTGAGCTATTGTGATCACATTTTTCCGACGTCTGTGCGTCATTAACATTTGAGCTTGTTAACACTCTACAGGCTACATTTTGCATCCAATCTTCATGTAAGTTTATCAGAACGTTCATCTCCATCAAATCTTGAACAAATTCGAAACTGAAACATAGGTCAAAAACTAGGTCACTAGGTCAAATTGAAGGTCAAATTGAAGGGAAATCTTGTTAACACTCTGGAAGCCACATTTTCAACTTGAGCATGTTGAAACTTTATCAGAATGTTTGTCTTGATGATATGTAGGTCAAGTTCGAACATCTGTTAAAATCACTTTTTGATCTGTTAGTTTTGCTCCTCTGGACCACCTACCAGGGATTTGCCCTTGACATGACCCCAAGCCTGATCAGTTACTTTTCTCATTTGATCTGTTACAACAAAACATTTTGATAACCCTGACATTACAGAGGCCGCAATTTTTGCTTCAGCAGTTTGAAATTCTGTCAGAATGTTTGTCTTAAACATATCTAGGCTAAGTTCGAATATGGGTCATATTAGGTCAGAAACTAGGTCAATAGGCCAAATTGAAGGAAAATCTTGTTAACACTAGAAGTCGAATTTTTTGGTTCAGCAGCTTGAAATTTGGTCAGAATGTTGAGCTGAATGATATCTAGGCCATGTTCAATATGGGTCATGTCGGTTCAAAAACTAGGTCACTAGACCAAATTGAAGGGTAATCTTGTTAACACTGTAGAGGTCACATTTTCAACTTGAGCATGTTGAAACTTTATCAGAATATTTGTCTTGATGATATGTAGGTCAAGTTCGAACATGGGTTATGATGGGTCAAAAAGTAGGTCACTAAGTCAAATTGAAATTAAAATCTTGTTAACACCCTAGAGGCCGCAACATTTGCTTCAGAATGTTTGTCTTGATGATATGTAGGTCAAGTTGAACATGGGTCATGATGGTTCAAAAACTAGGTCACTAGGCCAAATTGAAGGGTAATCTTGTTAACACTGTACAGGCCACATTTTCAACTTGAGCATGTTGAAACTTTATCAGAATATTTGTCTTGATGATATGTAGGTCAAGTTCGAACATGGGTTATGGTGGGTCAAAAAGTAGGTCACTAGGTCAAATTGAAATTAAAATCTTGTTAACACCCTAGAGGCCACAAGTTTTGCTTCAGAATGTTTGTCTTGATGATATGTAGGTCAAGTTCGAACATGGGTCATGTTGGTTCAAAAACTAGGTCACTAGGCCAAATTGAAGGGTAATCTTGTTAACACTTTACAGGCCACATTTTCAACTTGAGCATGTTGAAACTTTATCAGAATATTTGTCTTGATGATATGTAGGTCAAGTTCGAACATGGGTTATGATGGGTCAAAAAGTAGGTCACTAGGTCAAATTGAAATTAAAATCTTGTTAACACCCTAGAGGCCGCAATTTTTGCTTTAGAAGTTTGAAATTGTCAGAATGTTTGTCTTAAAGATATCTAGGTCAAGTTCAAATATGGGTCATATTGGGTCAGAAACTAGGTCACTAGGACAAATTGAAGGAAAATCTTGTTAACTCTGTAGAAGATGCATTTTTTGCTACAGCAGCTTGACATGTAATGAGAATGTTTATCTGAATGATATCTAAGCCAAGGTCGAATATGGGTCATATTGGGTCAGAAACAAGGTCAATAAAGGAAAATATTGTTCAAACTTTGGAGGCCGCATTTTTACTTTGAGAAAGTTGAAACTTTGTCAGAATGTTGTCTTGATGAAATCTAGTCCATATTGGAATATGGGTCATATCAGGTAAAAAAATATAGATCACTAGGCCAAATGAAGGAAAATTAACACTGGAGGTTGCATTCAGAATAATTGTCTTGATGTGTTTTGCATTGCAGTACATTGTATAATTAAGGTGAGCGATCCAGGGCCATCATGGCCCTCTTGTTGTAAATTTAGTTTTGAAAGTCGTCTGCTGCAGAATTGTTGTATGTGGCTGTTCACCACCAAGGTTTACAGTCATCCTGGAAGCCTCAATTGAATTATAAAAGTATGCAATTTGAATGTAAGTGCCATTTATTTCAAACATCCAATGGTCAGTTTTCGTGAGACATGGCCCATTTTAAAACCTTAAAACCTCTCCCGCCTGTAACAGATATGAAGCAAATGACTTTGTTTCAACACCTTGTTTAAAATATGGAAAATCTCCCATTATAAGCAATTTCTATTTAGCGACAATGATTTCCAAAGTCATCTGCTGCATATTTGCCAGTCTGAAAACTTTGCTGGTATGTTATCAATAAACTTAAATACTTTGAATGGAACTTGTGAATGAGTCGTAAGAAACTAGAGCTGAAATAGAAGCTGAATATATTTAATTGTATAGTTGCTTTCCAATTTTGTTTCTTCAGATATGGACTCTGTTTTATTGTGTGGAATAGAAAGTCATGTATGTGTACAGTCAACAGTATTAGACCTGAGAGAGAGGGGCTTCAATGTCCATGTCATTGTGGATGCTGTGTCTTCCAGGAGCATGGTAGACAGGTAATTTTGAATCTTTCTTTTTGTTTACTTTTTCCGCATATGCAACAAATTGGCAGCAGAAGACTTAACCCTTTCCCTCATACGACAATTCTGCAGCAGACGACTTTGAACATATTTTGTCAAAAAATAGAAAATCTCTTTAATTGAATGGATAACCTATGACTAAAAGTGGAAAACATTGTGGCAAAAGGATAAATTGCTCATTTTGACCATTTCTTCTTTTGTCACTATGTTTTTCAAAAAGCCATCTGCTGCAGAGGCGTCAGAAAGCGTCTAAATGAGGGAATGGGTTAAAACATTGAAACTAAACATTTGAAAATCTCTAAAAGTCATGGATTAATTATTGAAGAACTATTATTATGAGCAATCTCTCAGTTTGCTATAATGTTTTCAAAAGTCATCTGCTGCAGATGTGTCTTAAGAACATTTGCATGTGGGAAAGGATTAATAAGACAATAAAAATTATCCGAACTTGCAGTATCATTTTGTTGCATATGGAACAGATAACTTGAAAACAATGCGCCAAAAGCATAAATTGCTCATAATGTTTTCAACTATATTCAATAACTACACTTTCATTTCTATATTTCATTATTCCTTTAGTTTGCCTTGATGTTTTCAAAGTCATCTGCTGCAGATTTGTTGTATGTGGGAAAGGGTTGAACCTCTTCCCTGATACAAACTTCTTCTGAAATATTGTGGAAATAGAAGACATTCATAATACAACCCTTTTCCTCATACGACAATTCTGCAGCAGACGACTTTGAACGTATTTTGTCAAAACATAGAAAATCTCCATAATTGAATGGATAACCTATGACAAAAAGTGGAAAACATTGTGACAAAAGGAGAAATTGCACGTTCTGTGCAATTTCTTCTTTTGTCACTATGTTTTCAAAAGACGTCTGCTGCAAATGCGTCGGAATGCGTCTGCAAGTGGGAAAGGGTTAAAAAGAGCTTTTCTCCTTTTCCCATAATGTGACGTTGATAATTAAAAAGGGAATTCCTCCTTTTCCCATAATGTTTTCTACTGTGAACCCTTTCCCATATACTGACAATTTATGAAAACAATGTGACAAATGAGAAATTGCTCAAAACATGCAATTTCCCACAATGTTTTCATCTCAATTTCATTTAAAGGTTTTTTCCAAATTTGTGTAAAAATGTTATCAAAGTCATCTGCTGCCAATTTGTTGTAAGTTGGAAAAAGTTAATTTTGTTGTTGAGTTGTATTATCCCTTTCCCACATACAGCAAATCTGCAGCAGACGACTTTAAAAACCTACCGGTATATACAAACACGTGGCAAAAGCAGAAATTGCTGGTTTTGAGCAATTTCTTCTTTTGCAACAGTGTTTTCAAAAGTCGTCTGCTGCAAATGTGTCTACAAGTGGGAAAGGGTTAATCCATTTACAGCTGTTTTATGAA
Source organism: Serripes groenlandicus (assembly GCA_031761405.1). Classification (NCBI taxonomy): domain Eukaryota; kingdom Metazoa; phylum Mollusca; class Bivalvia; order Cardiida; family Cardiidae; genus Serripes; species Serripes groenlandicus. The sequence continues at coordinate 225,715,961 of JASEVX010000001.1, read as the reverse complement.
GCCTGTGTCAGCAGATCAGAGCCAAGCTAACCATGCTCTATACTGTTGGCTGCTCACCACAACATTTTGATCTTCATATTCCTAGAATTGACAATGAACTTTTCCAATTGCAAAGTTGGACAAGTGCATTTTAACAATTCAGCATTCAAAGGCTTAAGACTGAACCACAATGGATTTCCTCTGATCAATGTGTGAGTATCAGATGACAAGAGACATACATTCTATTTCAACATATTCATGCAATAACACTTTGGGAGCCAAGCAAGACCAGTGTTATAACGGGATCTGCTTTAAAACGGAGAGTTTTATAGATTACTGTCTGGTAAATTCTTTTTTGAAGATATGGGAATGCGACCTACAATGAAAATACTTAACCCTTTCCCTCATATAGACGCTTTCTGACGCCTCGGCAGCAGACGTTTTTTTTGAAATCATAGTGACAAAAGAAGAAATTGCTCAAAACGAGCAATTTCTCCTTTTGCCACAATGTTTTCCACTTTTAGTCATAGGTTATCCTATCAATTATAGAGATTTTTCTATTTTTGACAAAATATGTTCAAAGTCGTCTGCTGTAGAATTGTTGTATGAGGGAAACGGTAAAGCCTCTTCTGGAACGTTGGGGTCTTGTTGCATATCTAAGCTCTTGTTACAGAGGTACAAATAACCCCAAATCAACAAATATGGTGGAAGACAGTGGTACAGTGTACAAAAGGCCCCAGGTTTGAATCTCATGATGAGCGAGTGGGTTTTGCCTTTGCAGGTTTTCCAGGCAAACAACGCGAGTACTGGTTAAGTCTCCAGGAAGTAAACAAAGAGAGTGATTCATTTTTAAAAGCTGAAAACCTGTTTCACAATTGATGTAAGATGAATAAGTTGAAAGTAAACAAAAACGGTTCATACATGTATGTATGACATATTTGTTCTTTTATACTTCAGACTTTAGAGGCACAGCCACGGTTATCCATATTGTTTCCCTCTCTCTCTTTTCAGAATGTTTGCTTTGCAAAGAATGAAGGAAGCTGGTGCCTTTTTAACAACCAGTGAAAGTGCCATACTAGGACTCGCCGAGGGATCAGACCATCCCAACTTTAGGGAAATACAGAAAATCATTTGGGATGCAGCCCCGGATAGCGGTCTTTTAGGAGGCGGAAGTGGTACCCCAGTATGAGAAAAACATATAATTGATTAGGTTGATTATATTTTAATCCCTTTTAACCCTTTCCCTCATACGACAATTCTGAAGCAGACGACTTTGAAAGTATTTTGTCAAAACATAGAAAATCTCCATAATTGAATGGATAACCTATGACAAAAAGTGGAAAACATTGTGGCAAAAGGAGAAATTGCACGTTTTGTGCAATTTCTTCTTTTGTTACTATGTTTTCAAAAAGCCGTCTGCTGCAGAGGCGTCAGAAACCGTTTATGAGGGAAAGGGTTAAGATGTTAAACGTGTCCTAATTTTGTCACACATTTTATTGTTGTGTTCCATCATTAACTTATTCTTTTAATCTTTTCTCACATACAACAAATCTACACTCGACGACTTTTCAAAAAGCCGTCTGCTGCAGAGGTGTTAGAAAGCGTCTATATGAGGGAAAGGGTTAATGATACAAATAGCTTTTGAAAACATTGTAAAAGTGGAAAAATTGTTATGATAAGCAATTTTGCCATTCAAGCAATGTTTAAGTCTTATGTAACAAAGTTGAACTTGAAAACATAATGAGCAATTTCTCGTTGTTGCAACAATTTGTTCAACTCTTTTCAATAACTTAGCTTTCTTCAATAGAGATGTGCCATATATTTTCCTTATTCTATGCAAAGTGGTGTATGGCAGGATAGTAAATGTTGTATAAAGTCATGTTCAACGGGATAAGGGTTGATAATAACTTTTTTATAGAGCCAGATTGGGGAAAGTCTTGAAATAGTGGACTTCGTTATGAAGAACAGATCAGGTTGTGTTTAAGTGGTCAAATCTGTCTTTCCGAAGTTTAGAATACAATGTACAGTGTACACTGTAAAACGGAGTGATGGGTATATATATTCTGATTGGACACGGAGGCTGATCTGGGTCTAAGTGTTTCACAAAATCATATTTTTTCATGAGTACAAGATTTATTGCGCGGTTGCGGTGCAATCACGCACCGCCTTCATGATGTTACTGTTTTGTTTTACTATTACCTTATAAAAAGAAGTATTAAAGTGAAGATTCTGAAATTTGTGATTTTTATTGATTTTGTACCTTGAACAGTATGATATGAAATTATGAATTAAATGTTTGTATTGGTATCAAGAGTAAATGGTCTTGAGGACTAAATTCAAACATAATTAAATTGGTGCTTAGGGAAAATAGACTGAACCTCTCCCAGTAGCTCAGTTGGTAGCGACGCAGGCTGTCAATCCAGGGGTTGGGAGTTTGAACCCAAGCTCAGCCAAAATTCTCTCCGACGTTTCACAAAAGTCAAAGTGACGAGCATCATTCGTCTTCCACCAATGGGCTAACAGTCTATGTCGAAAAGTATCTAGTTGCTTGGAAAGACTGTTGTGTACAGGTGTCAGAAAGCCAGGAAACACATGAGTAGGTGAACTGGCCAACGTGATATGACTAAATAATTGTTGAAAATGCCGTTTAATCCCAATCAAACAATCAATGAATCAACTTTCCCACATACAGACGCATCTTTATGCATTTAGTGAAGACGACTTTTGAAAACATTGCAGATCATTTCTAGGAAAAATGAATTAATATTTTTTTTAATACTTTTGAAATTGCATATAATATTTTTAAAAGTCGTCTGCTGCATAATGCATGTGTCATAAATATTCTGTATATATGGAAATGTGTTAAAGCCTACCCTTCGAAAGCGGTTATGACATGAGCTATCGATCCAGGAAACGTGAGTTTGATTTCCGGCTTGGCTGTTTTTAGCTCGACTTTTCAAAGAAAAGCCTAGCTATACTACTCACTTTGATAATGCTTTGAAACTTACAACATTTATTTACCATCATTACCTTATTCAACAGACAAGAGAACATAACTCTGTCAAGGTTATTTGTAAGAATTACGGCCCTTTTTCAACTTAGAATTTTGGTTAAGTTTTCAAAACCATTAGAGATATTGTTTGAAACTTTCAACAATTGTCCCCAATCATTACCTCCATCAACAGACAAGAGAACATAACTCTGTCAAGGTTTTTGTTTTCGTACCACCCCGCTTTTTTAAAAAAACCATTAGAGATATCGCTTATACACTTACAATACTTGTTTACCATCATGACCTCCATTAACAGACAAGAGTACATAACTCTCTAAGAGAGCGGACCCTGGTGTTATTGTACACTCAAACGCAGGCGAGGACGATGGACTCGACCATGCTCGAATTCTGCTGCAACGTGGTGAGCAGACAGTCGAAGCTGTTGGCCAGTATACCAAATGCATTCTCCAACACTCTCCTGGCCCGCGACAGTCGATAGTTGAAGATTCTCTCTCCATGGTCCATGTGCCGCATTGAGAAAGGTTCCATAGGCCAGGTTTTTAGGGGGAATGCTCCGTCAGCAATAATGTAGTAGGGGCTGTCCCTGTCATCATGTGGTCTGATCGTGGTCTCTAAGGTCACAGTCTTTTAAGATCTGAACAGGAATCCGGGCAGCCGACGTTGACCCGCTGGAACTTATAGTCAGCGTCTACCAGAGCCATAAGGACGATAGAGTGGTACCCCTTGTAGTTAAAGTATCTTTCGCCCTTCTTTGATATCATGTGGAAACTGCCACCTGGTGTTGAAGAGTGCTGCTGCACCTCGCCACTCGTCTTGAGCAGTGGGGAGTTGAGGACTTCTTCAGAGTACTCTGCTACGATGTCCTCGCAGACTTCTTGACCATGTAGGAAATAGTGTCGTTGGTTCCTCTGAATGAGTACATTAGCGAATGGCACATGTAGCTATCTCCAGTGGAAAGTTAACGAAGAGTGATCGCAACTTTCAGACCAGGTGGCAGCGCCTTTTGGAACCAGCTGTCCTTCTTCTTTATTATTGGGGTCAGCCTGTCCACCAAGGAGGGGGTCAACTCTGAGGAAGTTCTTGAAGGCGGCCGGCCATATCCTCCCTTCTCGGTTGGTGCTACTGGCCGAAATCCTCCCGTCGTTGGAGACTGTCCATGCAGAACATGATTCTTATATCCCCTTGCCGCTGGAGTAGCAACATATTTTGCAGCATGTCTTGGTAACGCGGCACCAGAAACGTGGGAGCAATGATGCCACAACGTGTCAACAAACGCAACAGAACGTATCAACCGGCGGGACGCGATATGTTCACGTTATGTTTCGTTTATGCTACGTTATACTACGCTGTACCACGTACGTTGCTGCCACGGTGTAGTACGTTGTTGAGAAACGGCAGCGAATTTCGAACATGTCCAAAATGTATAGTTCACGTTGTTTTACGTTTGCTCACGTTGTAGCCACGTTTCCCAACGTAGCTAAACGTGGCGGCCAAAACGACACTGTTACTTGGGCATTACCCCTATATATCCCCTATATATCAATCCAAAAATTAGAAGGAGGAAGTCGCGGTGTTGTAAAATCAATAACATTTACTTATAAATGTATAAGAAGTAGTAGCTAGTGATTTCCCTTTATAATGACCATGGGTGACAAAGATAGAATTGTGAATGATTTAACGGTTTTGTGATTAGTGGAGTTAACGTCTATGTTTCAGCCACGATTGGACGCAGTTCACTTATGGGATTACAGGAAATTGCCTGGAAATAATGTTATGCGGCCGAGCCCGACAACACTTGCTAAACGAAAACCTCGTTGCTATTTTCATATAAAAGTGGAATAAAACATGTAAATAAATTAAATGTCTTTTGTTCCTATGACTAAATTATACATTTTTGACTCATTTCAATACCAAAAATGCAAGCAAACAGCAAAGGGATATTTCCACCCCAGACTCGACCAGACTCTGTTTAGACGGCAACACTTGGTAAGATGAACTGTCAATCGTGATATGACTGCAATACTGTTTAGAACGGCCTTAAACTACAATCAATCAACATGTCTTATGCCTAGATAGAAGTGAGTAAACACAATATATATATTGTTTCCCTATCATCATGTTATGTAGATACTTAAAATAATTGTCTCCTTAACCTTTTCCCCACATAGACGCTTTATAGTGGACTTTTAAAATATTGTGGCAAATGGAGAAATTGCTTATAATGAGCAATTTCTCTTTTTACCACAGTATTTTCAACTCTTTTAAACAATAACGCTCTCAATTTTAAACGTTTTACATGTTTTCAGCACTGTTTTATAATTATTTTACATACTTTTGTGGGTATATTTTCAAAGTTGTTTGCTCCAAATGTGTTGAAATTGTATGTGGGAAGGGTTAACAATTAGTCACTACAAGAGAGAGAGAGAGAGAGAGAGAGAGAGAGAGAGAGAGAGAGAGAGAGAGAGAGAGAGAGAGAGAGAGAGAGAGACACACACACACACACACACACACACATATATACAGAGAGAGAGACACACACACACACAGACAGAGAGACAGCGACAGATATATATATATATAGAGAGAGAGACACACACACACAGAAAAAGAGATAGACAGATAGAGAGACCCATTTTTCAGCTGACCTTCACAAAGAGCATCTTTACATGCATCTCCGTCAAATCTAATTCAAAACTAAGTCACACTGGGTCAAAATCTAGGTCACCAACTCAAAACATATGAAAACCTTGTGAGAAACGCATATTTTTTCGGAGCTTCTTGTAAGCTTGTCGGACATTCTTGTTAGCTTGTCGGAGCTTTTTGTTGGCTTGTCGGAGCATTCATGTTGTTTCTAAAACCTTGGGTCCATTGTGAAACGTGGTTGTCAAAATCTATTTCACATGGTCAATACTCAGTGAGCGATTCATGGCCATATCATGACCCTCTTGTTTATTTTCATTGAAAGTTTATTAGTAGTTCAGAAATCATTGCCAGAGACCTCATATCCATGATCCCTGGATGTTTAACCAGCACTAGGCTAGGAGCTGTACCTTGCCTCAATAGGCATTCCACCATATTGATCGCAAATTGAGATTGTGCCGATCTTCAATCCCTCACGTTTACTCATATAGTTGAACGTCATGGAAGTCGGCATGTAGTACCACCGGATGTTTAGAAACGAGAATTTTGAAAACAAAGATCAGTATGTGAGCTGATATTTACTCTTGATATAACAATGTTTCCTTTTGTCCTAATGTTTTCAGCTAAATTGAATTATTATATATGTTTATGGAGATTTTCCATACGTTTGTCTCGGTGTTTTAAAAATCGTCTGCTGCAGATTTAATGTATGATGAAAAGGGTTAAAACAAGAAAATAATCGTCATCATTTTAATTTGTTATTTTATTTCAACAAATTTAAGAGAAGCACATCATAGTGACATATAGGCAAAACACAATAAGGACGGACTAACACTCCCATAACAGACATGATACAATTGTAATCCATCACGTGACATGTGCAAGATTTGAAATCTTCTTAATTAAAATATTTCGATGATATTGATCAGAAAACCAACCTAATATAAAAAAAAAAACTCAAAGGAAAAAGTCTAAATGGGCAATATAACCTTTTTAACCAAAATGTGTTAAAATGCACATCTTGATAACCCCTGCAGTCACCAACAATTCTAAATTCATTCCATTTCTAAATGTGTAGAACATTCTTAATTTCAAAGAAACGCACGTTGGCATTGGATAAAAGATGTGGTTCAGCCAATCAGAAAGTGTATCACTTTCTGAATTTATAAAAATAATGATTTGTGAATACGGGTACAGTACTATAACGTCATCCAGCATGTACTTTTAAACCCTCCTCACTTACAGAGTCATCCGCAGCAGACGACTTAATTAAAACATAATAAACATTTCTCCCTTTGCCACACAATTTTCAACTCTATAAAATAACTTTGTACTTTCACCAATAAAAATGTTAAATCTTTTGGCCTAGATGTTTTGAAAGTCGTCTGCCGCAGATTTGTTGTACGAGGGAATATGTTATAAGTTATCAAGAGTTGTTGCAAGATGCAGCAATTGGCGCGGGAATCAGCATTTTATGGCTTAAGAAATACTGTTTGATTCGAAAAACACGAAACCCGCTTTTAAATATATGATATGAATATATGATAACAATAGTCTTTTAGCTAAATACGTAAAACGAAAACAAAACTATCTTTTCCCAACGTGTTGACCTCGATGTTCCAAAATTATTGTAAACATTTGTCTGCGCATGCGCGTCCTTTTTTCCACCTTAATATATTCTTAAAATCGCAGAATTTAGCACAATAACTTCGCATTTATGCAAGTATTCCCATTTTCGTGTTATTAAAACCCCGGTGGTTCCCATTGATGTTTCATAGACTCTGCTCTGGTATACTGCTTGTGTTCAGTTGTGAGACTTCGGGTCAAGAAAAGAGGAAGAAATGAAACGGGAATCGGGTAAAGGTATACACTTCACTTATACAGCCTTGCTATGGAAGCGGGCTTTTATAGCGACGTTGGTAGAGTGGTTGACCTGTTCGTAAAGTTAAGCAACTATCATCGTGGTTAGTGCCTGGATGGGTAACCCGCGATGGCTTAACGCCGGTACACGTTACACTATGGTTTTAATTTACATTTTAATTATAAAAATACTACTCGCATATAAATAGACTGGTTCACTAATCTTAATTTTCTATTGCAAACTCGAACAAGAACCAGTCTAGTGACGGACTGCTACGGAAATATTCGAGAGCTGACGGTAAAATACGGCGCATGCGCGATCAAGACGATTAAAACGGCGCATGCGCAAGCCCATTGCACTGGTGGTAGTTCTAAACACAACCAATATTTGCACTGGTGCTGATGCACCCGCGCAATAGAACAAGATTCAACACTTTTCCCTGTTAAAAAAATCAACAACTTCATAAATGATCGTTGGGAAAAGCAGCCACCTTCCTGTTCTTGCAATGTTTTCAATTCAATTTTCAACATAACAATTAGAAGATACAATCTCCTGTCTAGATTGTCGAGATATTTTAGTCATATGATATGTCAGAATCTCGAACATTTCTCAATCATGTTATGGGTTTGAAAGCGTTTTAACCTTTCCCACATGTAGACATATTCTGATGGTGCGCGCATTAGCAGCAAAGGACATGGAAAACATTGTGGCAAAGGTATGAACTGCTTACAATGAGAAATTTCTCACTTTGTCACGATGAGTCCATAGATGGCCTGGATGTTGTCTGCTGGTTGCAGGTTTGTTGTATGCGGGAAACGGGTTTATATTAAAACAAACCGGAAATGAGTGTCGTAGAAATGTTACGACACGTGAGTGTCTTTTTCAGCTGCTGTTCTCCTTTTCTTCTTCTTGTGACTACTTGAAAGACTTCAGTTACAGTAGTTTTTGCGCAATGATATACACCAGTAACTGTTATAAAACAGATTGTTGATGTCTTGTTTTTTCTTCAGACATCTTCTTGTTTCATTTCCGTTACCCAGGAAACCTTCTCTGTGAAATCTAAAACTGTATAGTTTCCTATATTGATTTTTCGGTAACCTGAAATTACACACAAATAAAACATTTATCAGGAGGTCTGAACTAAGAACAGATGTTGTTCATGTTCTAATATCCTTATTTGACCCTATAACCCTATGTCGTGGATACCCAAAAGAATCGTCTACACAATGCATTTCCATGATGTTAATCGTGTGTCGTATTTCTCCCCTATGTATAATAAACAATATATAACCGATTTAATGAACATAAATACTCGGGTTTCTTAAGTTCGTGATCCGAGCATTCAAAGAATGACGTCACCGAGGACTTTAAATGAATCTTAAGACATACGAAAATATTTCAACATTTCTCAGTTGACTGCTAATACACAGTCACAGGGGAAAAAGTTGAGGACATTAGGTTTTGAATTTGGGATAACCACGAAGTCAAAATGCTCACAAAATTAAAAGGAAAAAATGAAGAAAAAGGAAATCGAAATTTTGATAAAGAAACTCGAAAATTACAATTTTGAGGTTGATGAGGAAACCGTGTAAAAGAGAGAAAGAACTTTCTCTTATCGCATTTCCCCCACAATGTTCAAAGGTTGTCTACTAGAGAGACCACAACACAATAATGTTTCGTGAGAGTGTAGATGTAGGCTACTACAATCGTATGGCACACATAGACACACGCTAATACGGATTATACCATTACAGTTTGGCCGTAATGTTTGTTTATATAGGTCTATAAAGAAGGTTGTGTTGTTGTGCCATTAGATCGAGGTAAAGGTATATGTAGTTATAAGTAGTATTTACCTGGGGTGACATCGTAAACAACATCCTTTCTGAATTTCCTCGTCCTGCAAGCCACCACTAGCAGTACCAGACTGATCATACAAAAACTGCATGCCATACATAGCAACACCAATTTCAAATTCTCACAACGATGTTCTTGGGAGATTGCAACGTCTATCACAGCCTGTTCTTTAATAGGATCCACGTTGTCTGAAAGGACGGGTTCGGCGGGAATAGATATCAGAGTAAAATATCCACACAGTGAGTCCTGATCTCCATAGCACAATTGTGTAGTGACTTCTGGGCAAACGGTACAAGTCTTGCACGTGTGCGTCGATCTGTCGTAAAAGTGTCTGGGTGTACAAATTTCATCGGCGAACGCCACGTGATTCATAAGTACAAGTGACGTCACAAAGCACGTAAGCAGAAACATCGTCGTTGTACGGACGGGACACGTTTTGGTAATGTCGTTGGCGTTTTTCTGTGGTCTGAAATAATAAACATGGTTATATTTAATATTTTAATTTTGACTCAAAACTACCTTTTCTTACTATATTTAAAGACGGTAATTAGAGAGAAAATATTTATTTTGTATTCTTTAATAAATTAGGCTATTTTCAATGAAAGAAAACCACGAACAATCTAGTCTGTTGCCAATGAAATAAAGTCAAATCACACGTTGTCCACAGTTCATTATCTAGAAGTTAAACACACAGGTGTGTGAATGTACGCAAAATTCAATATTAGAACTTAATTAGAGGTTTAAATAGGATTGAATCAGATTTCGAACTCAATCTTCCTTACAGGTGGTCTTTGAGAACAAAATCAAAAAGCGTATTGTGACGATTTGCTATAAAAATGGTCATACGCGTAATTTCAAAATAAGTTTGGATCAAAATGACAATTTCACTGTTGATTAAACTATAAATAACGTTCGTCCAAACTCGTAAGTATATTTCTTTTTTCAATCGAGCTAAAAAAAAACAACCTTTTAAGTGCAAGCGACTACTTTTGACGCATCTGCAGCTGACGACTTTTAAAACAGTGAGGCAAAAGTAGAAGCTGCTCATAATGAACAATCTCTGTCTCCTTTTGCCATGATGTTTCCAACCTATTCAATTCACCTAACACTTGATGAAGTGGATCGAACACACCGTGTCGGTAAACCAAAAAAGTATACTGGAAGTTATCAATCTTAACCAAGATACATCATTATTAAAATTCACCAGTTATCGCTCGCGCCAGAAACTCTTCAAAAACAAGTCACTGTTGTAACCACTGATTCAACGTTTTTACAATTAAAGTGTTTTATATTTGAACATATATATCTAGACAGGTCGACATTCGAAATAAACCTTTTCCATGATACAGTCGACTTTGAGACGCTTTCTGCAAGCACTTGTTGATAACATTATGAGAAATTATAAATTACCCATACTCTTTGACCTTTCTAAAACGTTACTTTGTTTAACCCTTATACCCACTTGCAGACGAATTTTGAAAAAATAAAATGTGGCAAATGGTGAAATTGCTCACGATGAGCAAGTTCTCCTTTTCTCATAATGTTTACAATTCTATTGAGTAATACATACTTTCATGTTTATAGATAGTAACCATATGTTTGCCAAGTCAAGTGGATGTATGTGGTAAACAGTTAGTCCTTATTTCTACATATTAGGTAATAAAATTGGGAATGAAGTATATTAGGTAAGTGCAAAAAATACCATGTATTATTTACCTGGAATATGCACACTTCCTCAACTTGTTAAATTCCTTATATTACACGAAACAATAATTTTCATACACACCACACACATAGAAATAATGTCTACGATGCTACTAGTGCAACAATCTCGAATTAAATGTCGATTTCGATAGTAAATCGTTCTTAATAAATATCATAAATCTTTCGTTCCCTTTCTCTACTCTTTTAATATCTTTCTTTAATAATCAGTGTTGAACAAACTAACGAAAGTGGATATAGCGGATATATTTCCTACTCGTTTTAAACCTTTCTCTTATAATCAAGATTCTAAAAAACTAGTGAAAGCGGTTCTCGAGGATTCAAATGTTTTACTCCATTGATCTTTTTTCTCTCAAGTAATTAAGAATAGGAAAACAGGCGAAATGGTTCTCGCTTTGCTCAATTTACTCGACAAAGGAAGTAGGACTGATATAATCAACAATAATCAAACAGTTTGCCTTATACACTTAAATCAATTTTTGTTCACATATCGGACTTTGGATTTCAATTAAATACTCCCAAAAGTATACGTATATATAAACATCCACAATGGTGAATACATATTAGATTATTATGTTGCCTTCAGCCTTTTAAATTATATCAGGAAATAGACTTTACGTTGAAAATATTTGCAACAGTTGCTGTATCATATTAAGATTGACAATGTTACAGTTCCATATTCATTGCACTATTAAAACACCTTTTCCACGAACAAACGTATTTAAATGCATCTTGAGCAGATCACTTTTCAAAACACTTTGGCAAAGGGGAATGTTGATTTTCTTTTACATTTTTCAAAAGTCTCAACTCTACTTAATAATCATAATTTAAAGGGAAGAAGAATTTTACCGCAATGTGGAAACGGATAGCTGTGCCTTTTGGAAGCTAGTGAATAGAAAGGGAAAACGAAACAACAGCCAACATTTGAAATGATATTCAAGGACAAACACTGTAAATCACCAAGAGATATTAATAGAGGCTGGGCAACATACTTAGAAGACCGTATATTAATCTTGTAATAATATTGATATCACAAAACGTGCCGAAAGTGTAATTTTTACATTAAACGAAGAAAGTGAACGTGTCAATACACATTGTTCTAATGTATACATCACAGTAGAGGATGTTAAAACAGCATTAAAAACTTGTAAAATGAACAAAGCCTGTGGAAATGATGAAGTTTATTACGAAAACCTTATGTTTGGCGGAAATCGTTTAATACATGTTTTAACAAACTTCGTTAACGCTATGAGTGATTTTGCATACAGTCCGGCATTATTGAAAAGGGGAGTAATCACTACCCTTCAAAAGGGAGGTAATAAGAAGAAATGTGATCCAAACTCATACCGAGCTATATCTCTCTGTTCAACAATATTAAAACTATATGAAAACATTATTTTGAATCAATTGAATCATGAAATCGAAATCAACAGTTTACAGGGAGGATTTCAGAAGACTTTGTCCTGCAGCTTGACGTCCTTCATGATCCGGAAATCAATTTATAGTGCAATGGAGAATAATTTAAAATTGTATACATGAAATTTAGATGTTAAACAAGCATTTGACGACGTAAACCATGAATAACCTTTGATGAAATTATTTCAAAACGGAATTGGAATAAAATCCATTAAACTTATTCAGAGCTTACTTACGGATATATAAAGTTCGCCAAATAGTTAATTCTGAACGGCGAGGGTAAAACAATATCAACGAATAAATAATGGTTTAAAGTCGAACTGGTTCCCGATCAGGAAGGGCCAAGTACTAAGTGCAACAATGTACTTACTTTATATTAATGAATTGATGGATGTTTTAAACACCAATGAAAACTGTTTCGAGCTAAGTGCAACCAAATATGGTTGTCCAACTGTCCAAATATGTTGTCCGACATGATGCTAATGTCATATACATCAAATGGCTTACAACAACTTATTGACGTCTGCCATTATAATTCTTTACTGAATGTTTATACTTACAATTCCGCGAAATGTACAATAATTGTATATCATGAGAGTTTATCAGACTACAAAAAGACAAAACGTGAATGGCGTCTTGGAAGTAGTAACATTGATAAGAGTGACATATTTCTCCATTTAGGCATTCTTAATGGAAAAAATATGTCACTTAATGATTCTGTAAAAGAATGTTGCTCTAAACTAAGAAAAACGTCTTCACCTTAAATGACTATGGTATTAGTCGTGATTGTATGCATCCACTCTCCATAAAGCGTATTTACCAATCAGTTGTTTTGTCAAAGGCTCTTTATGGAAGTGAGTTGTGAAATGGTCTAACTGACACACAAATTCAGACCCTTGAACCGGCACTTAAGCAGTGTATAAAGCACATTCAAAGGATGCCGCGCACAGCACCTACAGTAATTGCAGTTGGCTGCTTAGGTATGATGTCACTGGGATGTTTTATAGACAAGAGAAAACTAGTAACACTCGGACAGTTGTGTAAATTAGACACATCGAAACGCATTTAAACCATGTTTAACTTCAGACTGTACTCATTCATGCAATAGCCGAGTAAAGCATTAGGTGACACATAACGCTATTCGGATTTTGGCCAGGGTCAAAAATAGAAATAATGACAAATAGTAAGTTTTGGGTGCATTTTTGGGTAAATGGTTGATTTTGATGTTTATAAATGTGAAAAGTAAGCATGTGTTTGAATTTTTCAGTTAAACCCACTTCTCTGGTTTGACAACACTGGTTGCAGAGCTAGGCGTGAATTTAGAAGTAAATTTGAATACGAGCTTTCGCGTCCAAAATTGCTTGAAAAGGCCAAATTCTTTCCATAATATGGACTGAGATTGTTTCCAGTCATTTTCCTACAATTCTGGCACTCCTTGATACAGGAAAACCCTTTTTATCGAACCAGTATGGATATTATGAGAAATAATGAGAGAATAAAAGTTGGGAGTGTGTCAGGAAACAGAAAATCAGCTTTCAACTGTGTTATGCCACTGGGCAAATACGGTTTAACAGGAGTATTACTAGAGTACCTGTCTAATTCGTCTTTTCCAAACAGCAACTCGTGGAAAAAGCACAGCAAAAATAAAGATGGTAGACCCATGACGGTGTTGTGGCAAATGCGTCTGCTGGAGATCGACAGTTAAGTGTCCTAGTTAGGTCAAAAGAAGGGAATTCATTAATGGTAGTAAGGTTTTTTTTTTGTAGAAATAGGAGCATCGTCGAGCGATTTTGGGCCTTATTGACTCCGTAACGAAATCATATGGAGGTAAGAACGATTGGGGATGCAGTTCTAGCTAGTTGTTTGTCAAAAGACGCATCTCGGACTAAGTTACAAGTAGACATACAGTGAGGGCTTAGATGAGACTGGACGCACACGCTCGCCCGAGTCCTCCCTTAACGCAGATGCTTTAACCCCTTTCACACTTGCAACAAATCTATATTTGACGACTTTGAAAACATCCCAGCAAAAAAAGGAAAATCGGTAACAATTGAAGTTTAATTATTGAATAGAGTTAAAAACATTGTGGCAAAAGGAGAAATTGCACGGTTTGAGCAATTTCTCTTTTTGTCACAATGTTTATTAAGTCTTCTGCTGCGGATGCGTCTACAAGTGGGAAAGTGTTATATTAAGATCCCAAATCCCTAGACGTAATTATATATAGTGGTGTTTGGTTAAATTCACTCGTTGTATATTGATGATTAACCTCCTACTTCTAACTTCGGATCATAACGAAGATGTAAAAAGTGAAGTAGTGTATTCCATTATTGGGGCTTATGGGTGCGTGGATAGCAATACGACGACTGATCTGCTGTGTAAGGATAACATTTATTAACAGTTCAGGTAATTTACTTATGAACCGCCGTGATATGAATGAAATACTGTTGAAAGTGGCCTTAATAAAACATTCAAACAAACGCAATCTGACACCCACACCCAATGCAGCTGACGACTGCTGAAAACATTGCGATAAAAGGCTCATTTACTGAAAAGGAGCAACTCTATCGAAATGATAATTCCGAATTTTCAGATTTAATTAAAATTATTGCTTCAAACCATACGCCTCATACAATATCGTATCAGTATAACGGTCAACCTGGGGTATACGCATTCATGAATTATATAGTTTAGTTGAGATCATCATGTGTCCTACGTCAGCCATTGCCATGTGATATCTTTAAATTGAGATTGTACCTGATCTTCAATTCCTCATGTTTACTCATATAGTTGAAAATCATGAAAGTCAGCATGTAGTACCACCGTTTTGTATGAAAACGAGAAAACAAAGACCAGTATGTGAGCTGATATCTACTATTGATATAATAAACGATGTTTCCTTTTGTCCAAATGTTTTCAGCTAAATTGAATTATCATATATGTTTATGGGGATTTTCCATATGTTTTTCTCGGTGTTTTAAAAGTCGTCTGCTGCAGATTTAATGTATATGGGAAAGGGTTAAAACAAGAAAATAGTCGTTATAATTTTAAATTTATATTTTATTTCAACAAAGAGTAGCACATCTGAGTGACATACATATAAAAAGGACGGACTAACACTCCCATAAAACGCATGCTACAATTGTAATCCATCACGTGATATGTACAGTATTTGAAATCTTCTTAATTGAAACATCTCGATGATATTAATCAGAAAACCAAGCTAATATAAAACAAACCACAAAGGAAAAAAAGCCTGCATGAGCAATATAACCTATTTAACCAAAATGTGTTAAATTGTACATCTTGATGGCCCCTGCATTCACTAACCATTCAAAATTCATTCCATTTCTAAATGTGTAGAACATTATTAATTTCAAAGAAACGCACGTTCTGATTGGATAAGAGATGTGGTTCAGCCAATTAGAGAGTGTATCATTTTCTGAATTTATAAAAATAATGATTTGTGAATATGGGTCAAGAACTGAAACGTCATCCATCATGTACTTTTAAACCCTCCTCAATTACAGAGTCATCCGCAGCAGACGACTTAAAAAACATAATAAACATTTCTCCTTTTGCCACACATTTTTCAACTCTATACAATAACTTGTACTTTTACCAATAAAAATGTTAACTCTTTTAGCCTAGGTGTTTTGAAAGTTGTCTGCTGCAGATTTGCTGTACGAGGGAATATTTTAATAAATGTATTCAGAATATATATTAAATAATTTAACAAAAGTTGCTGCAAGATATGCAGCAATTGGCGCGGGAATCAGCATTTGATGGCTTAAAAAATACAGTTTGATTCGAAAAACACGAAACCCGCTTTTAAATATATGATATAAATATATGATAACAATAGTTTTTTAGTTAAATACGTAAAACGAAAACAAAAATATATATTCCCAACGTGTTGATCTCGATGTCCCAAAATTATTGTAAACATTTGTCTGCGCATGCGCGTCCCTTTTTTCCCCTTAATATATTCTTAAAATCGCAAAATTTAGCATTCATGAAAGTATTCCTATTTTCCTGTTATTAAAACCCCGGTGGTTCCCAGTGATGTTACATAGACATTACTCTGGTATACTGCTTCTGTTCTGTTGTGCGACTTCGGGTCGAGAAATGTAACGGGGTAAAGGTATAAACATCACTTCTACAGCCTTGCTATGGAAGCCGGCTTTTATAGCGACGTTGGTAGAGTGGTTGACCTGTTCGTAACGTCTATCACGGTTAGTGCCTGGATGGGTGACCCGCGATGGCTTAACGCCGGTACATGTTACACTATGGTTTTAATTTACATTTTAATTATAAAAAAACTACTCGCATATAAATAGACTGGTTCACTGATCTTAATCAACTATTGCAAACTCGAACGAGAATAGTCTAGTGACGAACTGCTACAGAAATATCCGAGAGCTGTCGGTAAAATACGGCGCATGCGCAAGCACATTGCATCAGTGGTAGTTCTAAATATATGCACTGGTGTTGATGCACCCGTGCAATAAACCAAAATTCAACACTTTTCCCTGTTAAAAAAATCTACAACTTCATAAATGGTTGTTGGGAAAAGCAGCCACCTTCCCTTTCTTGCAATGTTTTTAATTAAACATAAAAATTAGAAAATACAATCACCTGTCTAGATTGTCAGGTATTTTAGTCATGATATGTCAGAATCTGGAAGACTCGAACATTTTTCAATCATGTAAGGGTTTGAAAGCGTTTTAACCTTTCCCACATGTAGACATATTCTGATTGTGCGCGCATTAGCAGCAAAGGACCGTTTGAAAACATTGTGCCAAAGGTATGAACTGCTTACAATGAGAAACTTCTCATTTTGACACGATGATTCCATAGATGGCCTGGATGTTGTCTGCTGGTTGCAGGTCTGTTGTATGCAGGAAATGGGGTTATATTCCAAAGACACGGAAATGAGTGTCGTATAAATGTTACGACATGTGAGTGTCTTTTTCAGCTGCTGTTCTCCTTTTTTTCTTCTTGTAACCACTTGTAAGACTTCAGTTACAGTAGTTTTTGCACAATGATATACACCAGTAACTGTTATAAACCAGATTGTTGATGTCTTGTCTTTTCTTCAGACACATTCTTGTTTCGTGTCCGTTACCCAGGAAACCTTCTCTGTGAAATCTAAAACTGTATAGTTTCCTATATTGATGTTTCGGTAACCTGAAAGTATACACAAATAAAACATTTATCAGGAGGTCTGAACTAAGAACAGGTTGTTAATGTTCTAATATGCTTATTTTACCATATAACCCTATGTTGTGGGTACCCAAAATAATCGTCTACACAATGCATTTCCATGATGTTAATCGTGTGTCTTTTATCTCCCCTATGTATAATAAACAATATATAACCGATTTAATGAAAATATATACTCCGGTTAATCCGAGCATTCAAAGAATGACGTCACTAAGGACTTTAAATGAATCCATCATATCGAGCTACAGGTATATGTAGTTATAAGTAGTATTTACCTGGGGTGACATCGTAAACAACATCCTTTCTGAATTTCCTCGTCCTGCAAACCACCACTAGCAATACCAGACTGATCATACATAAACTGCATGCCATACATAACACCAATTTCAAATTCTCACAACGATGTTCTTGGGAGATTGTAACGTCTATCACAGCCTTTTCTTTAATAGAATCCACGTTGTCCGAAAGGACGGGTTCGGCGGGAATAGATATCAGAGTAAAAGATCCACACAGTGAGTTCTGATCCCCATAGCACAGTTGTGTAGTGACTTCTGGGCAAACGGTACAAGTCTTGCACGTGTGAGTCGATCTATCGTAAAAATGTCCGGGTGTACAAATTTCACCGGCAAACGCCACGTGATTCATAAGCACAAGTGACGTCACAAAGCACGTAAGCAAAAACATCTTCGTTGTATGGACGGGAAACGTTTGAGTAAAGTCGTTGGCGTTTTTCTGTGGTCTGGAATGATAAAGTTTAAACATGGTGAAATTTAATTTTAATTCCCACTTAAAGCTACTTTTTCTTACTATATTTGAAGACGGTAATAAGTGAGACAAGATTTATGTTGTATTCTTTGATAAATTAGGCTATTTGAATGAAAGAAAACCACGAACAACCAAGTCTACGTTTGCGGTTTTAGTGCCAATGAAATAAAAGTCAAATCGCAAGTTGTCCACAGTTCATTATCTAGACCTAAAACACACGGGTGTGATGCACGCAAAATTCAATATTAGAACTTAATAAGAGGTTAAAATAGGATTGAACCAGATTCCGAACTCAATCTTCCCCTGACACAGGTCTACGGACAACCAGATAATACATTATAAATAATAATAATAAAAAAAAAATGGTTGTTATAGACCGGAAATCGTTATACAAAGGTGATCTTTGAAAACAAAATCAAATAGTGTAACGTTTTGCTATAAAAATGGTCATACGCGTAATTTCAAAATAAGTTTGGATCAAAATGACAATTTCACTGTTGATTAAACTATAAATAACGTTCGTCCAGACTCTTAAATATATTTCTTTTTCAATCGAGCTAAAAACCCTTTCTAAGTGCAGGCGACGACTTTTGACGCATCTGCAGCCGATGACTTTTAAAACAATGAGACAAAAATAGAAGCTGCTCATAATGAACAATCTCTGTCTCCCTTTGCCATGATGTTTCCTACCTATTCAATAGGTTGGGTACACCTAACACTTGATGAAGTGGATCGAACGCAACGTATCGGCAAACCAACAGTTTAATGGTACCAAGATACATCATTACTAAATTTACCAGTTATCGCTCGCGCCAGAATCTATTCAAAAACAAGTCACTGTTGTAACCACTGATTCAACGTTTTTACAATTAAAGTGTTTTATATTTGAATATATATATCTAGACAGGTCGACATTCAAAATAAACCTTTTCCATGATACAGTCGACTTTGAGCCGCCCTCTGCAAGCATTTTTTGATAACATTATGAGAAAATTATAAATTACCCATACTCTTTGATCTTTCTAAAACGTTACTTTGTTTAACCCTCTGCAGCAGACGAATTTTGAAAATAAAATAAAAAAAAAAAAAATGGCAAAAAGAGAAATTGAGCAAGTTCTCCTTTTTTTTTATAATGTTTAGAATTCTATTGAGTAATAAATACTTTCATTTTATAGATATTAACAATATGTTTGCCAAGTCAATTGGTCGTATGTGGGAAATAGTTAGTCCTTATTTCTACATCTTATGTTATCAAATTGGAAAAAAAGTATGATGAAAGTATATTAGGTAAGTGCAAAAAGTACCATTTATTATTTATCTGGAATACGCAGACTTCCTGAAAAATGTTAAATTCCTTATAATACGCGAAACAATAATTTTCATACACACCACACACAGAAATAATGTCCACGATATAAAAGACTGATGCTACTAGTGCAAAAATCTCGAATTAAATGTCGATTTCGATAGTAAATCGTTCTTAATATATATCATAAATCTTTTATCCCGTCTCTCTACTCTTTTAATATCTTTCTTTAATAATCAGTGTTGAACAAACTAACGAAAATGGATATAGCGGATATATTCTCTACTCTTTTTAAACCTTTCTCTTATAATCAAGATTCTAAAAAACTGTTGAAAGCGGTTCTCGATGATTCAAATGTTTTACTCCATTGATCTCTTTTCTCTCAAGTAATTAAGAATAAGAAAACTGGCAAAATGGCTGTCGCTTTGCTCAATTTACTTGACAAAGGAAGACTGATTTAATCAACAATAATCAAACAGTTTGCTTTATGCGTTTACACTTTAATCAATTTTTGTTCACATATCGGAGATTAAATTTCAATTAAATACTCCCAAAAGTGTATATATATATATATATATATATAAACGTCCACAATGGTGAATACATAGTAGATTATTATGTTATCTTAAGCCTTTTAATCCTATCAGGAAATAGAGTTTACGTTGTAAATATTTGCAACTGTTGCTGTATCATATTAAAATTTGACAATGTTACAGTTCCATATTCATTGCACTATTAAAACACTTTTCCACGAACAAACGTATTTAAATGCATCTTGAGCAGATCACTTTTCAAAACATTTTGACAAAGGGGAATGTTGAACAATTTTTACATTTTTCAAAAGTCTCAACTCTACTTAATAATCATATTTCAATTTAAAGAGAAGAAGAATTTGACCGCAATGTGGAAACGGATAGAAGTGTCTTTTAGTAGCTAGTGAATAGAAAGAGGAAAACGAAAAAGCCAACATTTGAAATGATATTCAAGGACAAACACCCAGAGATATTGATAGAGGCTGGCAACATACTTCGAAGACAGTATATTACTCTTGTTATAATATTGATATCACAAAACGTGCCGAAAGTGTA
Organism: Serripes groenlandicus; assembly: GCA_031761405.1. Classification (NCBI taxonomy): domain Eukaryota; kingdom Metazoa; phylum Mollusca; class Bivalvia; order Cardiida; family Cardiidae; genus Serripes; species Serripes groenlandicus. Next base: position 225,695,094 of record JASEVX010000001.1, on the reverse strand, counting down.
ATTATTACATTAAACGAAGAATACACATTGTTCTAATGTATACATCACAGTAGAGGATGTTAAAACCGCATTAGAAACTTGTAACATGAACAAAGCCTGTGGAAATGAAGAAGTTTATTACGGGCGGATCGTTTAAAACATGTTTTAACAAACTTCTTTAACGCTGTATGAGTGATTTTGAATACTGTCCGGCATAATGGAAAAGGGGAGTAATCACTACACTTCACAAGGGAGGTAATGAGAAGAAATGTGATCCAAACTCATATCGAGCTATATCTCTCTGTTCAACAATATCAAAACTATATGAAAACATTATTTTGAATCAATTGAATAATGAAATCGAAATAAATAGTTTATACGGGGGATTTCAGAAGAATTTGTACTGCAGCTTGACGTCCTTGATGGTCCGGGAATCAATTTATAGTGCAATTAAGAATAATTATTTAGATGAATAACTTTTGATGAAATTATTTCAAAACGATATTGGAATAAAGTCCTTTAAACTTATCCAGAGCTTACTTACGGATATATATATAGCTGCGTGCGATCGAACGGTTTACTGCCGGACTGGTTACCGATCAGGAAGGGTGCAAGACAGGGCCAAATACTAGGTGCAACAATGTACTTACTTTATATTAATGATTTGATGGATGCTTTAACCACTAATGAAAACTGTTTCGAGCTAAGTGCAACCAAATATGGTTGTCCAACTGTTGCAGATGATGCTTATGTCATGTACACACAATGGCATACAACAACTTATTGACGTCTGCCATTATAATTCTTTACAGAATGTTTATACTTACAATTAGTCGAAATGTACAGTAAGAAGGGATTTCAACAATGGTAGTAATGTTGCTTTTTTTTTGTAGAAATAGGAGTATCGTCGAGCGATTTTGGGCCTTATTGACTCCGTAACGAAATCATATGGAGGTAAAAACGAATGGGGCTGCAGTTCTAGCTAGTTGTTTGTCAAAAGACGCATCTCGGACTAAGTTACAAGTAGACGGACAGTGAGGGTTCTGGTGAGATTGGACGCACACGCTCGCCCGAGTCCTTCCTTAACGCAGATGTTTTAACCCTTTACACTTGCAACAAATCTGTAGTTTACGACTTCGAAAACATCTGAGCCAAAAAAGGAAAATCCGTAACAAATGAAGTTTAATTATTGAATAGAGTTAAAAACATTGTGGCAAAAGGAGAAATTGCACGGTTTGAGCAATTTCTCTTTTTGTCACTATGTTTATTAAGTCTTCTGCTGCGGATGCGTCTACAAGTGGGAAAGTGTTATATTAAGATCCCAAATCCCTAGTGTAGTTTGGTTAAATTCACTCGTTGTATATTGATGATTAACCTCCTACTTCTGACTTCGGATCATAACGAAGAGGTAACAAGTGAAGTAGTGTATTCCATTCTTGGGGCTTACGGTTGCGGGGATAGCATTACGACGACTTATCTGCTGTGTAAGGATAACATTTAATAGCAGACTAGCAGTGCAGGTAATTTACTTATGAACCGCCGTGATATGACTGAAATACTGTTGAAAGTGGCCTTAAAACACCATCTAAACAAACGCAATCTGACACCCAATGCAGCTGACGACTTCGGAAAACATTGAGATAAAAGGCTTATTGACTGAAAAGGAGCAACTCTTATCAAAATTCTAATTCCAAATTTTCAGATTTAATAAATATGTTTACTTGAATGTTCCAAAGCATACGCCTCATAATAAATGGCATCAGTTTTTCGGTCAACCTGAGATAAACACATTCATGGATTATATATTTAAGCTCGCGTGAACTCAAATTGTTCAATGTGTTGTGATCATCATGTGTCTGTCGTCAGCAATTGCCATGTGAAAACCCTAGAATCCTTATTTTTCTTCCAATCTACATGATGGTTTATCAGAACTTTCAGTTCCAGCAAACTTCGAAAAAATTCGAAACTGGGGCACATGTTGTCAACATTAAGAAACATTTCATTTACACTTGAGTCCATATTTTTCATCATATCTTCATGATAGTTTACCAGAACCATGTTAATTTCCACAAAATATCGGTCCAAGTTAGGTAGGAACTAGGTCACGCTTCGTTGAAACTATGTCATTTGTTAAGGAAAATTCATCAAAACCATTATCTCGGTCAATTTCAAAGTCTTTATAGAGTAAACCTTGGAATCACTCTAGTGGCCTGTTCCTCAGAGCTCGAAACTGGGTCATGCTTGGTAAACCAATTATGAGAGAGAGAGAGAGAGAGAGAGAGAGAGAGAGAGAGAGAGAGAGAGAGAGAGAGAGAGAGAGAGAGAGCATAGTTGATACTTGGCAATACGACTTATACCATTGCTCACAATGTTTCGAAGTGTCGTTTGCTGCAGTCACGTTAAAAGTCGTCTATAATTACGGTATATAGGTTGCGTCTACTAAACCAAATGTATGGGATTGTATTATGTGACTTATGCCGCATTACTATCAAATCTTTCAGATGAATGCATAGTTTATCTCTTTCCGACATATAGACGCTTTCTGGCACCTCTACAGCAGGCGAATTTTGAAATAATTCATTATGAGCATCCTTATGATGATCCTTTTTCCACAAAGCTTTTAACTTTATTTAATAATTGGTCTATCATTCATAGAGAGTTTCCCTGTGTTTGTCCAGATGTTCTCAAAGTCGTCTGCTGCAGTTTGTTGTACGTGGGAAAGGGCTAAACTATTATGGGGAAACATTTGCTGCCGTAGCTCTAGCTCAGTCGGTAACGGCAAGGGCTATCAATTTAGGGGTCTTGAGTTCGAAAACCCGACTCGGTTATTAATTATTACCGATGATTGACACTATTGTGGCCTTCGTCTCTCGTCTTCCACCAAAAAAAGCTAAAATAAATAAAATAGAGAGACACACACACACACACAGACATACAGACAGACAGAGAGAGAGAGAGAGAGAGAGATAGGGACATAGACAGAGAGAGACAGAGAGACAGAGACCAAATGTTTATGAAAAATCCCCATAGGTTTCATCTCCAAGATCCAAACTTGGTAATGTTGGATCAAAAACCAGGTCACTAAGTCAAATTTGAGAAAAACTTGTAAACAATCTGAATGACTCATTTTTCAGCTGACCTTCATAAAGAGCACCTTTACATGCATCTCCGTCAAAATTCAGGTAAAATTCAAGGGGTCAAAATCTAGGTCACCAAGTCAAAACTTAGAAAGACCTTGTCGGAGCTTCTTGTTAGTTTGTCAGAGCTTCTTGTTAGCTTGTTGGACCTTCTTATTAGGTTGTCGGACCTTCTTTTTAGGTTGTCGAACCTTCTTGTTATGTTGCCGGATTATTCGTTTTGTTTCTTAAACCTTGGGTCCATTTTGAAACGTGTTTGTCAAAATCTATGTCACAATGTCAATACTCAGTGAGCGATTCATAGCCATCATGACCCTCTTGTTTTCATTTATGGAGAGTTTACTAGTTTTTCAGATACCATTGCCAGAGGCCTTATATCCACGATCCCTTGATGTCTAACCAGCACTAGGATACCTTGCCTCAAGTCAGTATGTAGTACTTTGTATCACCAGGTGTTTAACAACAAAAAGTTTGCAAACAAAGACCAGTATGTGAGCTGATACTTTCGCTATATATAACAAGCGATGTATCCTTGTGTCACAATGTTTTCAGCTATATTGAATTATAAATATTATTATGGAGATTTAATAATTTTCAATATTGTTGTTTCGGTGTTTTACAAGTCCTCTGCTGCAGATTTAATGAATGAGGAAAAGGGTTAATACAAGAAAATAATTGTCATAATTCCAATTTGTTATTTTATTTCAACAAAAAAAAGCACATCTGAGTGATATATAGGTAAAACACAATAAAAAGGACGGACTAACACTCCCATAAGACACATACTACAATTGTTATCCATCACGTGATATGTGCAAGATTTGAAATCTTCTTAATTAAAATATCTCGATGATATTGATATTTAACCAAAATGTGTTAAAATGTACAAATTGATAGCCCCTGCATTCACCAACCATTCTGAATTCATTCCATTTCTAAATGCGTAGAACATTCTTTTTTTCAAAGAAACGCACTTTCTGAATTTATAATAATTTGTGGATACGGTTCAGAACTAAACGTCATCCAGCGAACCTTTTGAACCCTCCCCACTTGCAGACGACGTAAAAAACATAATAAACATTTCTCCTTTTGCCACACATTATTCAACTGTTTTTAATAACTTTGTACTTTTACCAATAGAAATGTTCCCTATTTTGGCCTAGATGTTTTGAAAATCGTCTGCTGCAGATTTGTTGTATGAGCGAATAAGTTAATAAACATCTTCAGAATATATTAAATAATTTAATAACCCAAAATTTAACACGTTTCACTGATAAAAAAACCCTCCATGAATTCATAAATGGCTGTGGGGAAAAGCAGCCACCTTCCTTATCTTGCACTGTTTTCTAATCCAACATAAACAGAAGAAAATACTTTCACCTGTCTAGAGTGCCTGGTGTTTTTTTCTCCCTGTATTTCCGTCATATGATAAGTAAGAATTTTCGAGACTCGAAAACTTCTCAATCAGGTAATGGGTTTGAAAGAGTTTTCACAGTTCCACATGAAGATACATTCTGATGGTGCGCGCATTATCAGCAAACGACGTTAAAAACATTGTGACAAAAGTATGAAGTGCTTATTATGAGAAACTTCTGATTTTGTCACGAAGAGTCCATAGCTTGTCTGGGTGTTGTATGCTTGCTGCAGGTCTGTTGTATGCAGGAAACGTCTTAAGCTTCGGAAAACCCGGAAAGATGTGTCGTAGAAATGTTAGGACATGTGCGTGTCTGTTTTCAGTTCAGCGGCTGTTCTCCTTTTTTCTTCTTGTCAACTTGTTTCTGTCCACTTTAAAGACTTCAATTACCATTACAGAAGGTTTTTTTGCACAATGATGTACACCAGTTATTAAACAGAGTTTTGATGTCTTGTTGATTTTTCTTCAGACACCATCTTGGTTCGTGTCCGTTACCCAGGAACCCTTTTCTGTGAAATCTAAATCTGTAAACTTTCCTATATTGAATTTTTGGTAACCTGAAATTATACACAAATATATTTTTTATCAGGAGGTCTGAACTAAGAACAGAGGATGTTCATGTTCTAATATCCTTAATTGACCATATTACCCTATGTTGTGGATACTCAAAAGAATCTACACCATGCATTTCCATGATGTTAACCGTGTGTCGTTTATCTCCCCTATGTATAATAAAAGAAGAAAAAGAAAAAAGAACATTAATAAAAATCTATTCTCGGGTTTCCTTAGTTCGTCACAAAGGACTTTAAATTAATCTTAAAACATCAGAACATATTTCAACACTTCTCAGTTGACTGCTACTACAAAGTCACAGAGAATTTTTTTTGAGAACATTACGTATTGAATTTGGGATAACCACGAAGTCAAAATGCTCACAAAATCAGAAGGAAAATGTGAAATAAAAGGAAATCGAAATTTTGAAAATGACAATTTTAAGGTCCAATGAGTAAAACGTGAAATAAATTTCTCTTATCGCATTTCCCCCAAATTTTTCAAAGGTTGTCTATTAAAGAGACCACACAATAGGCTAATTATGTTTCGTGAAAGTATAGATGTACTACAATCGTATGGCACACAAAGGCCTAAACAAACACTAATACGGATTATACCATTAAAGTTTGGCCGCAATGTTTGTTTATATAGGTCAATAAAGAAGGTTATGTTGTTGTGCCAAGGTATATGTAGTTATAAGTAGTATTTACCTGGGGTGACATCGTAAACAACTTCCTTTCTGAATTTCCTCGTCCTGCAAGCCACCACTAGCATTACCAAAATGATCATACAGAAACTGCATGCCATACATAGCAACACCAATTTCAAATTCTCCCAACGATGTTCTTGGGAGATTGTAACGTCTATCAAAGCCTTTTCCTTAATAGAATCCGCGTTTTCCGAGAGGACGGGTTCGTCGGGAATAGATATCAGTGTAAAAGATCCACACAGTGAGTCTTGATCTCCATAGCACAGTTTTGTAGTGACTTCTGGGCAAACGGTACAAGTCTTGCAAGTGTGAGTCGATCTATTGTAAAAGTGTCCGGGTGTACAAATTTCACCGGCAAACGCCGCGTGATTCATAAGCACAAGTGACGTCACAAAGCACGTAAGTACCATCATCGTCGTTGTTTGTACTGAAACGTTTGAGTTATATCGTTTTCCTGTGGTCTGAAATGATAAACATGGTGAAATTTAATTTCAATTCTCACTTAAAACTACCTTTTTCTTACTATATTTAAAGACGGTAATTGAAGAGAAAAGATTTATGTTGTATTCTTTGACAAATTAGGCTATTTCAATGAAATAAAACCACGAACAACATAGTCTACGTTTGCGGTTTTGGTGCCAATGAAATAAAAGTCAAATCACAAGTTGTCCACAGTTCATTATCTAGAGGTTTAAATATGATTGAACCAGATTCTGAAATCAATCTTCCCCTGAGATAGGCATTTGATCTGATGTATCTGCAGCCGACGACTTTTTAAACATTGAGGCAAAAGTAGAGCTGCTCATACTGAACAATCTCGCTCTCCTTTTGTCATGATGTTTCCAACCTATTTAATAGGTCGGGGTACACTTAAAAAAAAATAACTGTTGTAACCACTGATTCAACATTTTTACAATTAAAGTGTTTTATATTTGAATATATATATATAGCTAGACAGGTCGACATTCGAAATAAACCTTTTCCCTGATATATACAGTCGACTTTGAGCGGCCCTCTGGAAGCAAGCATTTTTGATAACATTATGAGAAAGTTATAAATTACCAATACTTGTTGATCTGTCTCTAACGATACCTTTTGTTTAACGCATATTGAAGCATCTCTGCAGCAAACGACTTTTGAAAACAAATCGTGGCAAAAGGAGAAATGAATCTCAAATTGCTCACGATGAGCAAGTTCTCCTTTTCTCATAATGTTTTCAACTCGATTGAGTAATAAATACTTTCTTTTTTATAGATATTGACCCTATTTTTGTCAAGTCAATTGGTTGTATGTGGGAAATGGTTAGTCCTTATTTCTACATCTTATGTAATCCAATTGAAAGAGTATAATGAAAGCATATAAAGTAAATACAAACAAAAATAACATTTATTATTTACCTGGAATACGCACACTTTCTAAACTTGTCCACGATATAAAAGACTGATGCTACTAGTGCAAAAATCTCGAATATTAAATATTGATTTCGATAGTAAATCGTTCCTAATAAATAGCATAAATATTGTGTTCCCTTTGTCTACTCTTTTAATATCTTTCTTTAACTAATCAGTGTTGAACAAACTAACGAAAATGGATATAGCGGATATATTCCCTACTCTTTTTAAACCTTTCTCTTATAATCAAGATTCTAAAAAACTGTTGTAAGCGGTTCTCGAGGATTCAAATGTTTTACTCCATTGATCTCTTTTCTCTCAAGTAATTAAGGATAGGAAAACTAGCGAAATGGTTCTCGCTTTGCTCAATTTACTTGACAAAGGAAGACTGATTTAATCAACAATAATCAAACAGTTTGCCTTATGCGTTAACACTTTAATCAATTTTTGTTCACATTTCGGAGTTTGAATTTCAATTAAATACTCCCAAAAGTATATATATATATATAAACGTCCACAATGGTGAATACATATATTGATAGGACAAAAAACCCATAGGAATATTACCCTTTGGACAACCTCCCCCCCCCCCCCCCCCCCCCCCCCCTTTAGTGAAAAGTGTACAATACCCCCTTGGTGTTTGATATTAACATATAGATCAATTGTATTTGAAGTTTTATTTTTGCAAAAATGGGTTAAATTCCGTATTTAGTTGATACAATTACACCTTACTGATGTGATATTTATGATGTTTTAAAAGCTGCCCCTAAGTCTTAGAGTCTTAGAGTTACTTTAAAAGAGAATGAAAAACGTCCATATTACGATTTAATACTTTTATATTACAATGTGCTATTACAGGTTATATGTTTTGCTGTAAATAATTTTGTCTTATTTATCTTTCTTCTTTATCGTTTTCAATATCTTTCTATTTGAACACTGCTGGAAACAAATTATTGGTTGGTTTTAACTCTATATTCAACAGTATTTCATTTATAACACGGCTGCCATTTCACATGAGTAACCAGCAACGTTGCCTCTTACCATTTGCCATGGTTATATTGTCCTGTGGGTTTTTGTCCTATGGGGTTTATGTCCCATGGGTGTTTTGTCCTACTCTCGAAACATATAGAATGTGTACAATTACACATTACTCAGAAGAAAACCCAATTAACATATGTCCCAGTATAAATCATCCGATAATGCTCGGTAATCATCGGGAGCTTTCGCGAGCAGTCATGGAAACTTATTTCAACGCTGAAAAATTAGTAGTACTTGTAGAAAATGTCAAAAAGGACCAACATTTAATTTATATATATATATATTTAAGAAATATAGTTCAAATTAAAGTTTAATAAATGTTCTAACTTATACAATACGTGCATTTTTTAATTACATGTAAAAATTAACCGAAAAATACCGTTTTCTTCACGGGTTATATGTAAGTAAGAGGGACATTTGGATGACTATATTCAAAGTTAAAAAGGACCAAAATGTTATTAAAATAAAAAATATTAAAAGATATATTTATATTCAGGAGAATGTTTTCTTCAAAACTTGATAAGTGCTTTTTTGAATTTTTGAAAAATAAAACAGTCGCTGATTCTGATAGATGGATAAGTAATACATAAACACTCATGCTATATATCCTTTATATAAGCTATATCCTCGATGATCTATCTCTCCATTTTCGCATCACGGACAGCTCCTCACACATAGGAGTCATTTACTTTATTGCTATATATATAATCACTCAAGCATAGCCCTTTGTATGCTATTTAAATGTAAATTGTATGCTTACCTGTCAGATTACCATAACGACGGAAATTGCCGATCTTCGCCGATTCTAAAATGCAGAAATATATAACACATTGGGTATTTTCAGACCTATTAACCCAATTTAACCTCTTTCTGACTATCAAAACAAGTAAAGTATAATGTAGCAGAAATATATTTGTTACAAAGCGATAAGAAATTCAGTTTGATAAATTACTATTATTAAAATTACATAACCCATCGCAGCGTTAAATAACAAAAGGTATGCTATATAAATGACCAGACAGATGTTTCTTTCGGAGCGTGTGTCCCGGACGACACATCTGAACATTGATCGCTGACTTAACGGCTGATCTGTCCAATCGATGATATGTCCACACGTTTCGTAAACGGGACTCTCGATGCCTAGTCGCACGATGGAGCCCCCTTCTAAATTGGCCATCAGAATATCTCAATGAGAGCCTGGTTGTGCCGTAGGGTTTATTATGTTTCTGCCTTTCTTCTCGGAAGTTCTCAACAACTAAGTAGGGAAGTTTGGGGATTAACTCAATACATTTAGGACGCTCCAGTACGGCATTGTTCTGAGTTAGCAGTCTGCCATTCTTTTTTAAATATTTCATAGATAAATAAAAATAACATTTAAATTCATAATTCTGAACTAAATATTATATGAAAATTAACATTTAAATTCATAATTCTAAACTAAATATTACATTGAAACTAATCTAACTATCCATTTTAATAAATTGATAAATAATATTAAAAATAAACCTTTTTTACATTATTTCGTACATATTTGATTTCTTTAAATGAAATTTAACATTAAAATTCAACAAACATGTGTCACACCATAATACTCATTTTACCCACTTGTTAGTTGTAGTCTAGACGCTTTCTGAAACCTCTGCAGCATACAACGTTTGAAAACATAGTGACAACAGAAAAAATTACTATTGATTAGCACTCACTGTCTCCCTTTGCCATAATGTATTCAACTCTATCGTACCTATATGTTTTCAAAGTCAACACCTTTGCAGCAATCTACTTTTAAAACAATGAGAAAAGGGTTAAATAGCCGAAGACACGAGCTTTTCTCTTTTTCTCAAAATGGTATTAGCTTGACATCTTAATTAAATCATACTTTGACAAATGTTGTAATTTTTCCAAGACATTTAAAAAAAAAAAAAAAATCTAATAATATCTCGTTCTCCCATGTCATTTCCGAAAAGCTTTTAAAAATATAAGTCGTGGGTTCCTGCCCGGCGACTAATAAATCGTATGTCAAGGTGTTAACAATTTTTTGTTCTTTTATATTTATTTCATTGTATTCTACTGACGAAGGTGTAATTCCGAAACTACATAGTATAACATAATTAACTAAACAACAAGTGTTTGTGTGATTTTATATTATATATATTTATTTTTTATACAATTTTACCTATTCTGAAACTGAAAATAAAGAAGTTTTAATGACTTAAATTCTTTGTTTCTGTTATTTTCAGAAATTTCATCTCGTTTTTGGCTTTCCACATATCCTCATCAGCAATTTCATTACACCCATCTGCACCTGGCTCACATCGCTCTAAAATCACCTACTAGTAGTACTTTCAGTTCTTTGATTTTATTAGTAGACAAGAAACAGTCTATACATTTTACTTTTTAAGAGATTTATGCAATAGCGTTTTATGCGAACTACACAAATCAAGATTTATCTTTTAATTTGAAAATAACGTTCAGTAATATGGAACAACTACTAAAAAGAGAAAATTACTTTATTTAGTGCTGATATTGTAAGGACACTTTAGCATTAGCGTCTGCTGCATGTCTAATCGGGGACGAATAAACAATCCTGAATAGCTTGAAATAAAATGAAATACGAGGTTAATCAAACACATACTAATAACCATAGAAACACGAATTTCGTTTCAAATACAGCATAACTAAGTGATTTAAACAATCACAACCTAAATATGTTCGAGGCATTTACATTTAGTTTATCCAGGGACAATATATACATGTAATACACAGTCCCTGGGTTGTTCTAATAACAACTTGTCCTACCATGTGAATTCTAAAAGCTTTTAAAAAATATAGTCGCCGGCTTCTGCCCGACGACTTAAAAGAGGCTAAGCTTGAGTGAGTGTATGTATATATTAAGCAAAAAATAGAACGACATCTATGTGTGAGGTGCTGTCCGAGATGCGAAAATAGAGAGATAGATCATCGAGGAAATAACTTATATAGAAGATTTTTCATGAGTGTTTATTTCTTATCACTTTTAATAAACGAGTTTACTAAGATGATATGGCACATTGTTCGTCATGCGATAAACAGGGGAGACAATATACCGCTATTTAGCCGTACTAATTATTGAGTAATTTTACTGTTATCTGCTCTTGTTTTATCTCCGCAAAATATCGGATAATAGGGTAATAAAACTCGAGATTTAATAACGAGTATCGGAGTGTTAGTAAAAGCAAGTCTGGGGGAATCAGCATCGATCTTAAATATTTTATTATTTCGATATTTTAGAATAAATTTATCAATAATTCTTTCAATCAAAACAATACATCTTTATCATTTTCACAATATATTGTTACCGACATAGAGCCCAATATTTGTTGTTGATTCCATTATCGTTTTACTCTTTGAAATAGAAAGCATCAATTCACAATTTAGATATATCAGTAATGGGTTAATACTGGCGGAATGGAAAACAGCGCAGGAAGAGTTCAAATGGCTCGTAACGAGCAATCTCGATTCTTCCAACACTGTTTTCAAATGGTCTGTTATTGTGTGAGGGAAAATTCATAAACTGTCATACATGAATACATATTGTTTCTTAATCGTTTGCTCCATAAGCAGTTTATGGACTCTTCCAAGTTGAATGTATTAAAAGGGTTACAAACATACTAAACGTTAATTGGATAAAGCGTGGAAGCTGAAACAGATTTTAATCAAAATCTGTGGCAAACACCCACAGCGGACAATTCTAGGTGTCATTTTTGGCGTAACTAGTCCATAGGTTTTACGTAAACTCGTTTGATCTCAGAATACTGAAGCGAGAAAGACTCAACAATAAAGAAACTGTGCTCTTATACATACATGTATATATATATACATATATATATATATTTATATAGGTACTCGGAAAAGCGAATTTTAATTTTCCAATGTCCATATTGCACTATTTTTGGGATAGGGGCGTTTCGCCACTATCCCATACTCAGGCTGCTTTCGAAAAGTCGGATTACGGCTGCAACCACAGTCCACATACGCCAAAATCGAGTTTTGATTGGTTAAAATCTGCCTTTTCAACGATTTCATTGGTTCGACCGAATCACGAAAAATCATCCTCTTGCATTAATTAATGAGACAAAATAGTTCCAACGCGTGAAACACACTCTGAACTATGATTGACCTCAATGTCAGTGGTGTTAGGTAACGTCGACCGGGTTGTGACCCCATTAGTTTACAACAGTCGACTTATGTAGATAGAGAAATGTGCAAATCACTGTAAATACAATTATTGAAAGGAGTTGAAACCATCGTGGCAAAAGTAGAAATTGCCTACGATAAGCAATTTCTGCTTTTGTCACAATGTTTTCGATTGTCATCTGCTGCACATGTGTCTGTAGGCGTCTGTAAGTAGAAAATGGTTACATCCTCCCCATGGAAGCTGAACCCTTTCCGTGATACTATAACAGTTCGAATATTGAACATATTGTTGGAAATGGAGCTATTGCTGACAATGAGCAATTCCTCCTTTTCAGACAATGCTTTCATACACGTTTTAAATTAATTCTTTTCATATATGAACGTTTTACTATGGACATTCTTTTACTCGACACATTTTGAATAACATGCTAGAGATGAATGATAACGAGCAATTTTGCCTTACATCAAGGGGAAAAATAAATAGTTGAAACCTTTGTGGAAATAAAGGGAATGGGTCACGATAAATAATTCTGCAGCCGTCTGCTGCACATGCGGCAACACGCGACTGTAAGCGGGAAAGGTTTGAACCGTTTCCGTTATAGCTACTTGTCGAATACGAATGTCGAAAGTGTATTTGCAAACGGAGCAATTGCTGACAATGAGCAATTCCTCCTTTCCAAACAATGCTTTGGAACCTTAATCATTTTTTTCTATAACCTAGATAACGAACACATTTGTCTACAGTTATTATTTTAACCTTCGTCCCTTTTAGACACATTTGACTCACCTTAACAGATGATTGATAATCAGCAAGTTTGTCTTTTTCCACAATGTTGACATCACTATTTAAAATAGGAAATAGAAATTAAATCTACAAATTAGAGATAATTTAATTTCAACATTGATTAATAGGGGTTAACGCCGTTTTTCAACATTTCCTCAGTAATACCACGGCGGCCAGTTCACCTACAAATGTATTTCCTGGTTTTCTCACACCAGTACTTCACACAACAATCTTCCCAAGCAACTGGCTGCTCATCCACATAGGCTTAGCCCACTGGTGAAAGACGAATGACGCATGTCGCATTGACTTTTGTAAAACGTCGGAAAGAAGTTTGGCCGATTAACGCTGTGATTAGAATACAAAAGATATTTGAGCTAGCACTTCAATATAGCATGTGTGCATGTGTACTTGCTAGGTCTATAGGTCTCATTTCGAAAACATTTGCTGTTCAAATTGAAATAAATTCAGCGGTTAGCTAATCTAATGAGAAACACATTTAAGTACGATAAAAAAAAACCGATATAAAAGATGAAGTATACATGAATTGAAATGTGTGTTCTGAGAAGCGCTATGTATCATATTCATTAGAAAGAATTATCTAACTTCCAATTTCAGTGGTTTGCTAAAACAGCGAAGTATCAAATCTCTGCCATGGGAAGAGAGAACTTCAGCAGACGTCATGACAGTAAGGTCCACAGTTAGACCAGACGATGTACAAGGCAATGAAGATACAATTGAAGACCGTGCCCTGGAAAATGATACCAAACCCTCTATTATGTCCGAGGCCCTAATCGACAAATTGCATACACAATTTGCGTTAGGGGAGTTATCAATAAATGACATATATGGTGCCATTCCGAAGATAAAGGAAGGAGAAAACCAAACCATCACCAACAAAATTGTTGATATAGGACTTGATAGAAAACAATCGAAGTATGATTGGCCTCACGAATATCAAATACAAGTAGGACTTGTTTCAAAACCACCAATGTATGGAGTGCCACATAACTATCCAACATATGAAGAAGTGGATTCTAAATCACCTAAGTACGAAGTGTCGCAAAAATATCAAACATGTGTAGGACTAGATACAAATCCACCAAAATACGAAGTGCTGCACATAAATCCAACAAAGGAGTGCAACGAATTGCCACAAACATATCCGACACATGTGAAACTTGATACAAAACAAACAAAGAATAAAGTGCCACACAGATACCAAATACCTGTACGGCTGGATACAACATCACCGAAGTACGCTGTGCCAAACAAATATCCAACACATGTAGGACTGGATACGAAATTCCCAAAGTACGAAGTGCCACACAAATATCCAACACATGTAGGACTGGATACAAAACCAACAACGTACAAAGTGCCACACACATATCAAACACATCTCTCAACAGGTATTTATATGCAACGAAATACTGCTGATGGACATAAACCATGTGCTGATGGTTATTTAATCGAAAATCGAATGCATTGTATTTCAGAGAAAACGCAGTACACGGTACCAACCGCGTCACCAATTGGTCACAATAATCAAGATTATTTCAGTAACACAGAAGAATGTGCATTGGCAGAGTTAAATAAAGATCACCAGACGAAAATGAAGCCCAAACGACCAAGTTTAACCGATTCGGACACCGAGACTAAAATGAACGAGATCCTGGCAATGACTAACGAGCTTAACTTATTCAAACAACCTGACGCTTGTATAGAACGAACACAATCTCACAAAGAGAAAGGACTAAATGATAAAATTGATACAGATTTCGACAAAGCGATAACTGAAATACTTAATAGTTCTGAGGACGATGATAACCATAATCAAAAGTCTCAATTTAAAGGTGAAAGAGGAAGAAGTAGAAAAACGGACATTACTAGTAGAAGAACTAGACGTAACAGTTCAGACCATGATTCATCAGAACCATGGAGAGCTAAACAGAGACCTACACAGGAGATTAAGAGTTCAATATTAACACAAGGTAATGATACTGATGAGGACATAGATGACATACTAAAATCTACAGGCACATTGGTCGATATGAAGAGGTCAAATGCTACCGACGCAAGACCTGATGATTCGACCGCCTGTTACTCAGAGGACGACTATCTGTCAGAGTCGCCGATTGTGGGGATTCGATGCGTATCCCCCGAGGTTGAGTCACGTGACTTGATATTGCCCTTTGCAGAGCCTGTTAGACAGTACGATGTAGTCAATGACTCGGAGATAGTAGATGGAAAGGTTCAAGTTGTAGAGCTTACACATTATGACAAAACAGTTTTAGATAATGCTGAAGTTGAAGAAGGAAAAACGAAGAATTATGGGAAGAGTTGGAAATTCTTCAGTCGTCTTTTTTGTTGCTTTAAACCAAAATTAGAAAACTGAATTATAATATATTGAACATAGTTGCTTATTAGTGTTGAATCGAATGCTGGTACGATTAGTGACAAGGAAATAATTACAAATAAATATAATTGATCGGGTACCAATTAGTACATTGTAGTGGTGTTTTTTTAAATTTACTTTGTAGAATCTGCCTAATGAACACATACATTACTCCAACTATCAAAATGATATTGATATGAATTATATAAAGTTGTTGGCCCTAGCTATCATATGAAAAATCTCTTTACATAAAATATTATAAATTTATAATTAAATAGAGATAAAAACATTGTTGGAAAAGGAAAAATTGATTATAAAGAGCAAATTCTCCTTTAGTTACAGTGCTTTCTAACGTATGCGTCAAATTGCGTATTGAGGTTGGATAGGGATATGTTAACCCTTTCCCTCATGCAACAATTCTGCAGCAGACGACTTTAGACATATTTTGTCAAAAAATAGAAGATCCCTATAATTTAATTGATAACCTATGATTAAAAGTGGAAAACATTGTGGCAAAAGGAGAAATTGCTCTTTTTGAGCAGTTTCTTCTTTTGTCACTGTGTTTTCAAAACGCCGTCTGCTGCAGAGGTGTCAGAAAGCGTCTATATTAGGGATAAGGGTTAACGGCGATTTTAAAACTATGCAGAAAGAGGTTGTTAGGTTATTAAGAAATGATCAAATGTACTTAAAACCCTAAACCATTCAATCAAGCCGTACTATAATCATTAGTTATTAGAACATATATCGTATCGTCAATATACTAGTAGCCTAGATTTCGACCCGATTTACAAGTGTGTTGATGTAACGGCCTGTCTCCGAATCGTTTATCTAACACAATTAAGTAACAAGAGAGAGTTGATGCAAGGCATCAATGTCGCCGGAAAAGACTGCATTGATTTATTTATGTATTCTTGACTTTCCTTAGTCTATTCAAACATTGGGAACGTTGAAATGAAAACATTTAGTTATAAATTTTATATTCACCTATACATTAGGGTATCTATAAAAAATTAACGAAATGTGTACACATTTATCTTGGCTTAAATTTAATTTTGCTGTTGTTACTTATTTAAATAATAGTATTCATTCATATAATTTCAATGTTTGTCAATCTTATTCGAATCACAAGGTAAATATCCTGGTATTGCTTTAAAGGGAGGTAATTTGAAGAAAACAAAAGTCTTCAAAAGGAGAAATATATCAGCATTACCGTCTACAGTTTAAATTGTTCTATTGTTTGTGGATTTAAAAATGTTCTTTTTTTCTTATTTCTACATGTACAACGAAATATTGCGGCTTCTCTTTGACGCTTTGCGTCAAACATTCGTCTTGTACTTGTCTAAAATAAAATAATATCACTCGCTTTTTCATATCGAAATGCGCATGCGCGAAAATCGATGTTAAAGGTCACGAACCTACACAACAGAATAGGGTATATATTTAGCTTAGAAACAGTTCCTACTTTAGATATTCATGGATTAACATTATTAAATGAATTCTACACAAATCAAGACATCTCTTTGAACATGAAAACAACATTTAGTAAGTTAAAATTGCTATTAAAAGGAGAATCCGAAATTGACCTCAATGATGACACATAAGAGTCTGCATTAGGGGGTGTTGGTTCACGTCTTGAAGGGACCACTTTTGTCTTCGTAAATAAGACAAAAAACTTAAATGCGAGTGAAATAAAAAAAAACTGCAAACATTAAAAAATCGGAATATTTATTTCATTTTAGATGTGTCATTTATTAGTGTTCGTAAACAACCACAATTGTAATATGTTCAAATCATCTAGATTTGTTTCTTTCTAATAATAAGCCGCCCTCCCATGTGATTTCCGAAAAGCTATTAAAAATAGAAGTCGCGGGCTTCTGCCGGCGACTAATTACTTCAATCAGAACTATTCGGTGTACTTTCTTAAAAGTTGTCCAAATTATTTAGACTTTCGCTTGCAGAAAGAACGTACTGAATAAAAAAGCATATCTATAATACCACGTCTGTTTTTGAAACTCTGTTCCGATTGATCATTCAAGCGCAACAATTTAATCCTTACCCTTGAACGCTATCTGCTTATCATGCTATGTACCACTTTCAACACATTTTGCGGAGGATGTAGGTCAAAATAAATTTGCACTTCATGCAATCTAATTTTGGTCCTACTTTATTCGCTATCTATATATAAGTTTTAGAAAAGTATACTTCATAAATACAAATGGACTTGTCAAAATCCAAGGACTTGTCAAAATCCAAGGAATATCATGTCAGTAATACAGCAAGGTGAGGGTGGTTTGAGTTTACCCTTTCCTACATACAATAAATCTGCAGCATACGACTTTGAAAACCATTAGCATAAATAAATGAAAGCACAATAATTGAATAAAGCTGAAAACATTGTGGCAAATGGAGGAATTGGTCATTATTCAATAAAGCTGAACGCATTGTGGCAAATGGAGGAATTGGTCATTATGAGCAATTTCTCCTTTTGCCACAATGTTTTCAAAGATCGTCTGCTGCAGAGGCATCATAGAGCGTCTGTATGAGGGAAAGGGTTAAGAGTTGGTGTAACTGACCCTTTGTCTCAGGACTCTTAGTTAAGAAAAGTAAATATTAAAGGTTAGCTGTCCTTGGCAAAACTAATAGAATATAAGTTAAGATCCGAGAAATACCATCGGTCCTAATCGAACCAGGCCAGACGAAAACCGACCTTTGTGTGTTACCAGAGCTGTCTAGACAAGAAGCGTGTTGCGTGATTTACAAAAACTACTTGCCGTCCGAAATCTAATTTGGATCCCAAAATAATCATTTCACCGAGAAGATTCGTTTGGGAACCACAATAAATCGTTTGATTACGCAATAAGGTAGATATTTGAAAGCATTGTGACAAAAGGAGAAATGTTTAAATACTGATCAAATGTCTGGCATATGAATGAATCAGATCAACTGAACCTCGTCAGGGGGAAGAATGTCTTATTTGAGCCCGTGCATTGGAAAGATACATACTGTTGTTGTTTTTGTCAACAGTATATAAAATGATCAGTCTGTGCATCCGATTAAGATCTACACTGTTCACATATTTCTCACACACGCTTGTTAGAAGATATGTCAGGTTGTGTATAATCTGACTGAGTAGATTGACAAGATGATCTGGATCTACACTGTTCAGAATCGCCATCTTGTACATTGTTCTCATGCACTGGCTCCTTTTATAACATTCTTGATATTGATTCTTCGTGTAAGCAGAACGATACTGTCCTCACATGAGTCTTCGTTGTTCGCAGATGTAAAGATAATCGTGTATGTCGCAATGTAAATATGAGCTGTTTCACGAGAAAACCAACATTTTGTAAAGTATCGACTCGGATCAGCTTAAGCATGCCATGCCGCACAGGCTAACCCGGACAGACACTTTTCGCCTTCTGTGGATGTTTATTACAGAAATCATTATATCTATATCCCCCTTAGACGGAATGTTTCGGCACGGATCTGATCTGAGTCGATACAATACGCAGAGACCATAATGTTGGTTATCTCGTAGAACGGCTCATATGTTGGATATTTGAGCTCTATTGACTTCGAACCTTCGGGCATTTGCGATCAATGTAGATGATTCAGATCACTCTGTGCGTTCCGAGCAGTCTAAACTGGTCATACATTGTACACACAATGGTCACATTATATTTTAACAAACTTCTTAAAAACATACTAAAAGCTGATTGGATAAAGCGTGGAAGCTGAAACAGATCTTAATTAAAATGTGTGGCAAACACCCACAGCGGACTAGTGCATATTAGACAATACCCTCTCGATAGTTAATTAAGAGATCATAGCTTGTAAGCTCCTTCTAAACGTTCGACAAACCATAGCATTCAGTGTGTTTGCAAATAGTTAAATACGAGATAGTCTTCATAAATCATAATTTCTCTTTTTCCGATAACGTTTTTAAACGTACTTTGCTGTAGATGCGTCATATATCTATATTAGATGAAGCATTAAAGTAGTTGAGTAAATGTAAGGGGTAAACGGCACGCAAACGCAAAACAACACTCGAATGTTTGGCCTAAGTCGATTTGAGCTATTGCTGTAAGGTTGAGCAGTCACGTTTCAGGCGATTCCTTTTCCCACTATTGTCTCGTTAGAGATTTCAACTTCCGGCTATAATAAGTACATGTAATACAATTATAGGTGTAATTTCTGGCAATACAACTAGTCCATAGGTTTTCTCACTCAAAAATTAAGAAACTACGCTCTTTTATATATATATGAGCCAACCCATGAGAAAACCAACAATGCGGTCAAATTTGACCTTTTCGCTTTTTTGCATATTCTGAATCTATAAGCTTTTACCATGATAATGTTATCAGTTTTATGCGACAAAACAACGTCGACGTATTTTCCTGATCTTCTGTTTCCCTCGAGTATTGTCCACAGAGCATGTGTGAGACGAGATGGGTCAGAGTTATACGGTCGGTGAAACTACACGAATTCGGACAAAATTTCGCTGTACGTATATGAGGAAGTATATGAGGAAGTCATCAGATCTAAACGAGCAATTCCTACTGCAGAAAGTGCACAACTAAAGAGGGGTATTTACGTTCCAGTAATGTTAGAAATAATAAATTAGAACACAAATATATTAACTAAATTAATGTTTTACCTTCTACACTTCAATTTTATACATGATAAAAAGTATGTGTATTACCAAAAAAAGGAGTATTTGGTGTAATTCGTACCCTCGACATATTTGCATGGTATAAAGCGTTGTTGTACTTCAACCGGGCGCCTAAGCCCACTCGGCCATGTTTTGTTTTTTACATGTAGGTGTTAACAAGTATTTAAAAAAGAAAATGGCATGACCTTAAGAGGGAGGTAAATTTCTATTTTCCTTTTTAAATGTGTCTCAAAAATAAAATTGTTTTTATATTGAATACAAGAATCACCAATAAATATAAAATATTTAAATGAAACAAGTTTAGGACTCATTTTGGTTAAATGTTTAAAACTGATTTGATTAGTACTTGAAGTAATTGTTAAATCGGAACAGTTTCGAATTCATATGTACAGTTATTTAGTGATATAATAAAAGATCTGAGTAAATGAATTTAAAAATAACCAAGTTATGAAGCGAACGCGTCAAGTCTCTGATGCATCGCTTACAATTGTATAAGCCCACTGAACCATTAAAAGTAGTACCAGTACCAGTAGTATTTTTTTAAATAGCAGCAGTATTGTTGGGTAAAGCAACAGCAGTAGTAGCACTGCAATTTGGTAGGATATGATAAGGTACAAGTCATAGGGTATTGTAAGATAAAACAAGAGCTGTCGGAGGACAGCGCGCTCGACTATTCCACCGCTTATTTAAGTTACTGAGATAATGGACTTTAATGTAGTTACATGCAAAACATTATCGACAATTTTCTTAAAGGGTGATAATTTGCATTATATGCAGGATAGAGTTATTTAACTTGATTCTTTTCATAAGTGTGATGGTTAGGAAGGGTTGTATAACGTTTCAATGGAATGCATCAAGTAGTTACTAAGATATGGACTCTTAATGTAGTTGCACACAAACCTTTAACCATAATTTCTAAGTAAAAAAAGGGCAACAATTTGCACCATATGCGGTATAGAGTTATCTTAATTGGTTGTGTTTATAGTTGTGAAATTGGGAAAGGTTGTATTAAGTTTCAATACAATGCTTCAAGTTGTTACTGAGATTACACTCTAAATGTAGATGCAAAACTTTTACCAGAATTTTTAAGTCCAAAAAGGGCCATAACTTGCATAAAATGCTAGATAGAGTTATTGTATTTTTTTTTTTTACATATGTGTGACGGTTGGGAAGGACTGTAAAAAGTTTCAATGCAATGCATTAAGTAGTTACTAAGATATGGTCCCTTAATGTAGTTGCATGCAAAACATTAACCAGAATTTCTAAGTAAAAAAGGCCATAACTTGCATAAAATGCAGGATAGAGTTATTAAACTTGAAAATCAACATAGTTGTGATAGTTTGGAAGGGTTGTATAAAGTTTCAAAGCAAGGCATCACGTAAATACTAGGATATCGACTCTTAATGTAGTTGCATGCAAAACTTTAACCAAATTTCTAGTTAAAAAAAGGGCCATATATTGCAAAATATACTGGATAGAGTTATCATACTTGATTGTTTTCATAGGTGTGATGGTTGGAAAGGGTTGTATAACGTTTCAATGCAATGCATCAAGTAGTTACTAAGATATGGTCTCTTAATGTAGTTGCACGCAAAACTTTAACCAGAATTTCTAAGTAAAAAAAGGGCCATAACTTGCATAAAATGCAGAATAGAGTTATTTCACTTGAAAATCAACATAGTTGTGATAGTTTGGAAGGGTTTTATAAAGTTTCAAAGCAAACCATCACGTAAATACTAGGATATCGACTCTAAATGTAGTTGCATGCACAACTTTAATCAAATTTCTAGTTAAAAAAGGGGCCATATATTGCAAAATATACTGGATAGAGTTATCATACTTGATTGTTTACATAGGTGTGATGGTTGGAAGGGTTGTATAACGTTTCAATGCAATGCATCAAGTAGTTACTAAGATATGGTCGCTTAATGTAGTTGCACGTAAAACCGCAACCAGAATTTATAAGTAAAAAAAGGGCCATAACTTGCATAAAATGCAGGATAGAGTTATCATACTTGATAATCTACATACATGGGATAGGTGGGTAGGGTTGTATCAAGTTTCAATGCAATGCATCTAGTAAATACTGAGATATGGACTCTTAATTTAGTTGCACGCACAACTTTAACCATAATTTCTAAGTAAAAAAAGAGCCATAACTTGCATCAAATGCAGGATAGAGTTATCTAACTTAATTATCTAGTTGGGTAGGGTTGTAGAAAGTTTCTATGCAATGCATCAGGTAAATACAGAGATATGGACTCTTAATTTAGTTGCAAGCAAATCTTTAACCAGAATTCTAAGTAAAAAAGGGCCATAACTTGCATAAAATGCAGGATAGTTATCATACTTGATAATCTACATAAGTGTAATAGTTGGGTAGGGTTGTATAAAGTTTCAATGCAAGGCATCTAGTAAATACTGAGATATGGACTCTTAATATAGTTGCACGCAAAACTTTAACCAGAATATCTAAGTAAAAAAAAGGCCATAACTTGCATGAAATGCAGGATAGAGTTATCTAACTTGATTATCTACACAGGTGTGATAGTTGGGTAGGGATATAGAAAGTTTCAATGCAATGCATCTCGTTAATACAGAGATATGGTCTCTTAATTTAGTTGCACGCAAAACTTTAACCAGAATTTCTAACTAAAAAAAGGGCCATAACTTTCATAAAATGCAGGATACAGACATCTGAATAATCTACATAGGTGTGATAGTTGGGTAGGGTTGTATAAAGTTTCAATGCAATGCATCAACTAAATACTGAGATATGGACTCTTAATTTAGTTGCACGCAAAACTTTAACCAGAATTTCTAAGTAAAAAAGGGCCATAACTTGCTTAAAATGCAGGATAGAGTTATCTAACTTGATAATCTACATAGGTGTGACAGTTTAGTAGGGTTGTAGAAAGTTTTAATGCAATACATGTAGTATTTAAGTACTTGTATGCACAACCTTAACCAAAGTGTGACATGGACGCCGACGCCGACGCCAGGGTGAGTAGTATAGCTCTCATATTCTTCGAATAGTCGAGCTAATGATAGGGTAGTCCGTAGCAATAAGTAAGGTAGTAGTTTAGGCTATGGCAGTATAGAATAAGATAGTAGTAGTAGTAATGGTAGTGTGGTGTTAGGGTAAGGTAGAATAAGTAGTATAGGTTAAGGTTTTAGCTGTCAGTTAGAAGGATAGGCTGTTGCAGTAAGTGACATAGTACGGTATGTTAAGAAAGTAGTAGCACCTGGAACATTGTTCTCATGCACTGGTTCATTTTTAAACCTAATTGACATTAATTTGACAGTTAATTGTTCTCACATGACTCTTCACTGTTCGCAGATGTAACGATAATCGTGTTTGCATATCGCAATGTATATACGAGCTGTTCCATGAGAAAACCAACATTTTGGATACGGTAAAGAATTGACCCGGATCAGCTTAAGCGGCACGCTAAGCTTAAGCGCTCAGCTTAAGCAGCACGTTAGCACAGACTAACCCGGACAGACTCTTTTCGCCTCCTGTGGATGTTCTTTTACAGGAAGCATTACTCTTTATCTGTATCCCCTCCTGTCGATGTCATTACTTTATATCTATATTCCCCTAAGACGGAATGTTTCGGCCCGGATCTGATCTGGGTCGATACATTACGCAGAGACCATAATGTTGGTTATCTCGTGGAACGGCTCATATGTTGGATATTTGAGCTCTATTGAACCTTCGTGCATTTGCTATCAATGTAGACGATTCAGATCACTCTGTGCGTTCCGAGCAGCCTACACTGGTCATACATTGTTCAGTATTTATCAATAATGGGTGAATTACATTTACTGACAGTGAAAAACAGCGTAGGAGAGTTCCGATTGCTCGTCACTATCAATCTGAACTATTCCTGCGCTGTTTTCAAATGTCTTATCTGCAAGATGCGGGTAAATACGTATATATATGGACAAAAGTGTTAACGTCCCGTTATCGCAAAATCTGAAGATAATATAATTTTGTTTTAAATAAGGTAAAAAACTAAGCATATCATATATATATACTTATATATGTTTTATTATGAAGTATGTTTCGTTAATTTCCTACACAGCATTCTCTATTGGGTGCGGGGAATGCCTATTTTGATAGTAGGCGGCTTCCTGTAGGAATGCTTTGAAATTTAGCACAAAGAGATATATAGACCTGCCAGTGTGACCACATATCGGGATTTCTCCTTTTACACTCTATACACATGTTTGAGTTTTAAGTTTTACAAATTAAAAAAAAGAGACAAGGCAGGTATATAAATGTAATGTGTGTACATTTTTAGTTAAGCGAAATTCATACTGTATCTAGTCTAAACAGTAAAATAGAGAATCATGCTTTTGAATTGGTTACCTGCCTCATACTCTTTATCATTGAAATAGTATCTATAACCGGGAACCAAAAAAAGCGCTAAATGTAGTCTGGTTCCTTACATCCTATGATATATTACGCAGTAATTAGAGGAAGAAGACGGGGCCCGTATTCGCTAAACTTTTCAATTTAGATGTTTGACTAAATCTGAATCTAAATATTTATTCCACTTTTTGTGTTCCCAGCGTTGTAGAGTTTGTCCGTTTCCAACAATGCGTTTAAAACCGATAACAATTTTGTCCAGTTTGTAAATTTCGTAAGCGGCCGCGCACCGACTCTGGTTCCCGAATAAAATATGGAGCTAAAACAAATGACAGTACCATTCATCTATGGTCTATTTATAGATTTTCATTTTTATCGTTTTTTCACATAAATGGCATCTCAATTTTTAATCATCCTAATTATTCATTTTGCTTTGTTTATAATACTTTCTTGAACAGTATAATGTCTTCCTATTTTACTTTGTTGCGTGACGATTTTTTTTTTGTCGTTTTCGATCATCTTTCATTTATGCATTTTGTTTTTCGCGAATATCTCTGAAAGTTTCGTCTATGATTGCAAAAACTTGATCCAAAAGCAACTTTGAGTACAATTGTCATCGCAAAATGCAGGCATAAAAGATTTAAACCACAGAAAATCTGATTCGTTTTTTTTCGCTGTAGCAGTGTCACTTTCATGAATATCGCAGTAAACACGATTTCCGTGTATTTTGCCTAGCCGACAACATGTTTTATCACGGATGCGATGAGAATTTCCAGAAAACTTAAATGAAATGAAATTTTCTGGTTCTTACAAACAAAGTGTGATCAGATTAACTGAACTGTATTTCATACAAACAGAAACTTTCAGGTACCTCTGCAACAAATATGTTTTGAAAAGAGTGTGGAAAAAGTAGAATTGTTTTCAACTTTATTCAATTATAATTATGATTGTTCTTTCAATTATAGAAAGTGTCCTTATTTTTGAATACCGGTAAATGCTTTGAAAGACATTTGTTGCAGAATTGTTGTATGTGGGAAAGGGTTAACAAAATAGTGCGTCTTAAAATGTACTTTAAATGTTCTTTTACATATCTTTGCTTAACACAAAATTGACTTTAAATGTTTGTAATATAAAAGTACTCTATTATCAATCTAAAGTCATGATTTTACAGTTCCCTTTTTAAGCCTTTCCCACGTACAACAATCTGTAGCACATTAGGTAAAAATTGGAACATCTTGCTAAATGAAGGTATAATTTATGGCCATAACGTAGAAAACATTATAGCAAAAGGATACATTTATCCTTTTGTCACAATGTTTTCAAAAGTCGTCTGCTGCAGCAGCTTTAAAATGCATATGTTTTAAAGAAATGGTTAACAATATATTGACTTTATACACCCATTGAATTGTACATTGATTGTTTCATCGAAAAACTTACCAGTGCAAGATTGGCCGCTTCAGGATTAATGTTGACTGTATGAACATTGTAGACATGCCCACATTTTTTCGCTTGTCTTTCGGATTACGTGAACATTAAAATACGTTTACTTGAATTTCTGAATGCTAATCACGACACGGGTTGACATCATTTTCGCCCACTAAAGAGTGTTCGTTTGTAATCCGACATCTTTGATTTTCAATTGCTCCATTTGCCTATCATTTATAGAGATTTTCTATGTTTTGTACTTGATGATTTCAAAGTCTGTCAGGTTAAACATCACTGAAATCATGGTGGCAAAAAGAGAAATTTCTCATATTGAGCAATATCTGCATTTGCCACAATAATCTCAACACTTTTCAATAATCATACGATCATTTATAGAGATTTTTTATATTTTGTACTTGATCATTTCAAAGTCGTCTCCTGCAGATTTGTTTTATGTGGGAAATGGTTAAACCCTTATCCACTATCATGACTTACCGATACAAACCAAAATACAAACCAAAAACAGACTTTCTGTATGTCAGCATTATTAGACAAAACACTATCATAACAGGGCGTGTGTTCAATACAAATAGTGGATCGTTTTTGGTACGAAAAGGGCGGCTTTCGCAAGAATAGAAGTACTATTTATCAAATAGCAAGCCTCACAAGTATCATTTATTACAAGAATGAATTAAACGAAAACTGTCCACTCATACCTTTTAAGAAAGCGTACGACTCGGTTGTGGACTCGACTATTAAGTCGCTCTACTCGTCCTTCAGTTCATGCGTTCGCAATAGCTCGTTATGTACGGACTGGTTCGAAGCACAGTGTGGACTGAGACAAGGCTTTGGTATGTATTTCATCTCTGCTGTTCAACCTGCTATCGATAACATTGTTAAATCCAGTATAAGCTTAGCTATTGGTATTTCTATTGAAAATGAAAAAGAATGTTTATTGTTGTATGCTGGTGACATTGTTCTTCTAGCCCCTATCGAGGATGATCTGCAGATTCTACTTGATGCATTATGTGTTTGGTGTAACCGTAATGATATGACTATTAATATTGCTCTAAATGTAATGCTGTTCTTTTGGTGAAATGGTATGGGTTCCACCCACTGTCCGCCAGTGGAAATATGTTGCGGGCTATTGGTGTAACCTATGTAACTTATCTTTGCAACGTATAAACAAGCGAGTAGCACTGTGGGCAGATAGCAGAGCTAATAAATCGTTTAAAACTTGGTTTTATTATGTCAAAGAGCAGATTTCTAAATTTGGTATAAATGTACGGCTAGACTTAAATTATCCCTTACATAAACATACTTTCGTCAGTTCTATACAGGAGCACTTAATGTATGATTTTAATAATGATTGGATAGAGAGAATATTTCAATATTAAAGTAAAAGTGGCAAGGGCATAAATAAGCTTAGAAACTATTGTAAAATGAAAACTAGTTATTTTACAGAACATTATAGGTCAGCTTTGAGTAAGTTTAGATGCGGTGTTGCACCTATTAGAATGGAAACTGGTAGGTACGAAAGTCTGGCTGAAAATGACCGTGTCTGCTCATTTTCCGACGACGTTGAGTCAAAAATACGAGTTTGATTTTATATGTAAACTCGATGAACAAGTACGTAAACCATTGATTCATAAGGCCCTTACAATCAACCCTTTATTTGTCAATATGTCCGATATTGATAAGATAACATTTATATTATCAGATAGGGAGCTAGCAAGAATTAGTGCCAAAACCTGTAATAATATTTTAAAAACTAGATGATTGTATCTGTGTAAGTAGTCTTTCACTTGTTTACATACCAGTAGTTTACAATGTTGTGTCGTGTTTTTTGTTTTTACTTGTTTGATTTCATTTTATTTGTATATGTTATAAAAAGCACATCTGTTTATTTGAAGTTATACAATTTGACGAATGCAATATTTGCAATATATGTATACACTTTTGTTGACAAACAACTACATTCGTAGCAGACGACTTTGACAACATCCAGGCGAACATACGGAACATCTTTATAAATGGATATATGTACTTAATGAGCTACTTATTGAGAAATTGCTTATTATAGGCAAATTCACCATTTTCCACAACGTTTCAGAGACTTGTCTGACGCAGATGTGTAAAAATGCGTCTGCAAGTGGAAAAGGTTTAAAGTCGTCTGCTTTGAAGAATGCCAGAGTGATATCGTGTTCATTGCAGCGTTGTATTGATACATAATTAAACGTATTGTGGGAAAAGGTAAAATTGCTTGTTCTCGTAGTGTATTCCTTTCTTGGGGCTATATCATTGCGACGACTGATCTGCTGTGTAAGGATAACATTTACTAGCAGTTCAGGTAATTTACTTATGAACCGCCGTGATATGAATGAAATACTGATGAAAAGTGGTGTAAAACACCATGGCGACTGTTGACAACATTGTGATAAAAGGCTTTATGACTGAAACCCTTATCAATATGCTAATTCCAAATTTTCAGATTTACTAAATATGTTTATTAGAATGTTTCAAAGCATACGCTTCATACGATCAAATTTTGGTCAATGACTCAGCTAACCTTCATAAAGAGCATCTTCACATAAATCTCCGTAAAATCTAGGTAAAATTCAAAACTAAGTCACGAGGAACAAAATTTAGGTCACCAAGTCAAAACTTGTGAAGGCTCTAGACACCGCATATGTCTTTCGGACCTTCTTGTTGTTAGCTGTCGGAGCATTTATTTTGTTTCTAAAACCGTGCGTCCATTTTGAAACGTGTTTGTCAAAAGCTATGTCACATGGTCATCATGACCTTCTTGTTTGGTTTCATTGAGAGTTTATTATGGTTCAGAAATCATTGCCAGAGACCTTATATCCATGATCCTAGTTGTCTAACCCGCACTAGGCTAGGAGATAGTACCTTGCCCCAAAGTGCATTCCACCATAATCGCTGCAAAATGAGATTGTGTCCGATCTTCAATCTCTCATGTTTACTCATAAAATTGAAAATCCTGGAAGTCAGCATGTAGTACAACCGGGTGTTTGAAAACGAGAATTTTGCAAACAAAGACCAGTATGTGAGCTGATATTTACTCTTGATATAATCAGCGATGCTTCCTTGTGTCCCAATGTTTTCAACTAAATTGAATTATTAGATATTGTTATGAAGATTTTCAATATGGTTGTTTTTGTGTTCCGAGATCTGCTACAGATTTAATGTATGAGGAAAAGGGTTAATACAAGAAAATAATAAGCATAATTATAAATTGTTATTTTATTTCAACAAAAAGAAGCACATCTGAGTGACATATAGGTAAAACACAATAAAAAGCATAAGACACGTGCTACAATTGTAATCCATCACGTGATATGTGCAAGCTTTGAAATCTTCTTAATTAAAATATATCGATGATATTGATCAGAAAACCAAGCTAATAAGAACAAAGCACAAAGGACAAAAAGCCCGCATGAACAATGATTAACAAAAATGTGTTAATATGTACAACTTGATTGAATTCACTCAATTTCTAAATGCGTAGAACATTCTTAATTTCAAAAAAACGCACGTTCTGATTGAATAAACGATGTGGTTCAGCCAATCAGAAAGTGTATCACTTTCTGAATTTATAAAACAAATGATTTGTGAATACGGGTCAGAAATAAACATCATCCAGCATGTACTTTTGAACCCTCCTCACTTGCAGACGCATCTGCAGCAGACGAAGTAAACACACATAACAAACAGTTCTGCTTTTGCCACACATTTTTCAACTGTTTTCAATAACTTTGTACTTTCACCAATAGACATGCTCCCTATTTTGGCCAAAATGTTTTGAAAGTAGTCTGCTGCATATTTGTTGTATGAGGGAATATGTTAATAAAGTCTTTAGGATATATTAAATAATTTAATAACCTAAGATTGAACACTTTTCTCTGATAAAAAGCAACAACAACTTCCTAAATGGTTCTTGGGGAAAGCAGCCACCTTCTTTTTCTTGCAATGTTTTCTAATCCCACATAAACAGAAGAAAATACATTCACCTGTCTAGAATGCCGCGTGATTTTTCTCTCCGTATTTTCGTTATATGATATGTCAGAATCTGGGAGACTCGAAAACTTCCCAATCAGGTAATGGTTAGAAAGCATTTTAACCTTTTCCACATGAAAACACATTATGATGGTGCGCGTATTAGCACCAAACGAATTTGAAAACATTGTGGCAAAAGTATGAACTGCTTATAAAGAGAAACTTCACATGTTATTACGAAGCGTCCATAGATGGCCTGGATGTCGTCTGCTTGCTGCAGGTCTGTTGTATGCGGGAAACGTGTTGATATTCGGAAAACCCTGAAAGGAGTGTCGTAGAAATGTAACGACATGTGCGTGTCTATTTCAGCTGCTGTTCTCCTTTTTTCTTCTTGATAACTTTTTTGCACAATGAATGTACACCAGTTATAAAACAGATTTTTGATGTCTTGTTTTTTCTTCAGACACCATCTTGGTTCGTGTTCGTTACCCAGGAAACCTTCTCTGTGAAATCTAAAACTGTATAGTTTCCTATATTGAATTTTCGGTAACCTGAAATTATACACAAATAAAACTTTTATCAGGAGGTCTGAACTAAGAACAGAGGTTGTTCATGTTCTAATATCTTTATTTGACCATATTACCCTATGGTGTGGATACTTAAAAGAATCGTCTACTCAATGCATTTACATGATGTTAACCGTGTGTCGAATATCTCACATATGTATAATAAACAAATATAAACCATTTAATGAAAATAAATACTCGGGTTTCATGATCAGGGTTTCATGTAAAGTTCGTGATCCGAGCATTCAAAGAACGACGTCACCAAGGATGTTAAATTAATCGTTAGACATCAGAAAATAGCGAACGATCTTCTCAGTTAACTGCTATTACAAAGTAACAGGGGAAAAATGAGGACATTACGTATTGAATTTCGGATAACCACGAAAAAATCAAAATGCTTACAAAATCAAAAGGAAAATGTGAAGAAAAAAAAAGAAATTTTGAAATGACAATTTTGAGGTTGATGATGAAAACGTGTGAAAGGGAGAATATTTTTTTTCTCTTATCGCTTTTCCCCCACGTTTGTCAAAGGTTATCTACTAGATACTAGAGAGACCACACAATAGGCTAATTTTGTTTCGTGAAAGTGTAGATGTACTACTCTCGTATGGCACACATAGACAGACACTAATACGGATTATACCATTAAAGTTTGGCCGTAATGTTTGTTTATATAGGTCTATAAAGAAGGTGTTGTTGTTGTGTCATCAGATCGAGGTAGGCCTACAGGTTTATATAGTTATAAGTAGTATTTACCTGGGGTGACATCGTAAACAACATCCTTTCTGAATTTTCTCGATCTGCAAGCCACCACTAGCAGTACCAGACTGATCATACAGAAACTGCATGCCATACATAGCACAACCAATTTCAAATTCTCCCAACGATGTTCTTTGGAGGTTGTAACATCTGTCATAGCCTTTTCTTTAATAGAATCCACGTTGTCCGAAAGGACGGGTTCGGCGGGAATAGATATCAGAGTAAAAGATCCACACAGTGAGTCCTGATCTCCATAGCACAATTGTGTAGTGACTTCTGGGCAAACGGTACAAGTTTTGCACGTGCGAGTCGATATATCGTAAAAGTGTCCGGGTGTACACATTTCACCGGCAAACGCCAAGTCATTCATAAGCACAAGTGACGTCACAAAGCACGTAAGCAGACACATCGTCCTTGTATGGATAGAAACGTTGGCGTTTTTCTGTGGTCTGAAATAATAAACATGGTGAAATTTTAATTCTCACTTAAAACTACATTTTCTAACTTCATTTTAAGATGGTTATTAGAGAGAAAATAGAAGTGGTTTTTTTTTCTTCGATATTTTCGTTTCATCCAATCAAAACGAACGAGTATCGTGACTGCATTGAAAAATCCACTCTGGACACAATTTTTTGGAAACGGTAAAGCAAAGTTCATACACATTACCTAATGACGGGAAAAAAAAATCGCCGGATTCGCCGTCGATTTGTTTACCCATATAAACATTGATGCAAAACGAAAGATTGGTAATAATGGCTAATTTCTCCAATTGCCATATGTAGCTTAGTCGGTAGCGACACTGGCTGTAAATCCAGAGGTTTTGAGATCGAATCCCAGCTCGGCCAACATTCTTTCCGACGTTTGGCATAAGTCACGTCGTTCGTCTGCCACCAATGGGCAAGCAGTATATGTGGAAAAGCAGCCAGTTGCTTGGAAAGACCGTTGTGTGGATTACTGGTGTGAGAAAACCAGGAAACACGTGAGTTAGGTAAACTAGCCGCAGTGATATAACTGAAAAATTGTTGAAAACGGCATAATATATATGAGCCGTTCCACGAGAAAATTATAATAATGGACACTACGTAATGTATTAATCCAGATCAGCCTGTGCAGTCCGTACAGGCTAATCATAGCATTAGTCGTATTGCTGAACGAGGACTGTCGCGACTTCGAATGTGAAGTATCTGGTATGAACCATCTAGAGTCATGTGAACAAATAATATTGCTGGTTTTCTGTTTTCGGGCAGGCCGACAGAGTAATGATTCCTGAAACAGAAAATCCACAGGAGGCGAAAAGTGAGTGCATGCTAAGGCTGATCTGAGTCGATACTTTACGCCGAGTCCATAATGCTGGTTATCTCGTGGGACGGCACATATACATTCTGTCACTTTATGTACATTTTGAAAAGTCGTAGCAGGTTGACAAGCCGCTCAAAAAATCCAACTAGGAGCTTATCCCACGGACGAGGGTCACTGTGTAAACCTGTGAATTTCAAAATATTAAGACCACCCGTTTGAAGATGACATTCTGGTCTTTGTTCACAGGTAGTCTTTATTTGCAGGGTCATTTATGCAGAAAATTAGTAATTTGTAAACCAAATGCGTGGTTGTTATAGACCGAGAATCGCTATACAAATGTGGTCTTTGAAAACAAAATCAAATAGCGTCCTGTTACGTTTGCTATAAAAATGGTCATAAGCGAAAATTCAAAATAAGTTTGAATAAAATGGACAATTTCACTGTTGATTAAACTATAAATAATGTTCGTCCAGACTCGTAAGAACTTTTTTCAATTGAGTTTAAAACAACTTTAAGTGCCGACGACGACTTTTGACGCATCAGCAGCCGACGACTTTTGACGCAATTGCAGCCGACGACTTTTAAGACATTGTGGCAAAAATGCTCATAATGAACAACTCCGTTTCCTTTTGCCATGATGTTTCCAATCTATTCAATAAAACATGCTTTTTTTTTCATTCGTGGAGAGTTATCTAGTACATGGATATTATTGTTCAATTTACAGCTTCCCACGTCTAATCTTTTTCACTTGTAGGGTTTGTCATCCCATTATAAAGGCTACTCTTTGCGCTTAATTTCTATTCAACGTTTTTACTTTAAAATGTTTTCTATTTGAATATAGCCAGACAGGTCGACATTCGAAATAAACCTTGTCCTTGATACAGTCTACGTTAATAACATTATGAGAAAATTATAAATTACCAATATTCTTTGATCTTTCTCTAACGATACTTTGTTTTACCCACTTACAGACGCATATTGAAACATCTGCAGCAGACGACTTTTGAACAAAATTGTGGAAAAAGGAGAAATTGCTCATGATAACCAAGTTCTCCTTTTCTCATAATGTTTTTAACTCTATTGAACAATCAATACTTTCATTTATTGATATTAACCATAAGTCAATTGGTTGTATCTAGGAAATGGTTAGTCCATATTTTACATCTTATTTTATTAATTTGGAAAAGTATAATGAAATCATAAAGTTAAAAAAAGTACCATGTATTGTTTACCTCGAATCACGCAAACTTCTTGAACTTGTTAAATTCCTGATAACATGCGGAACAATAATTTTCAAACACACCACTAGCCTAGAAATAATGTCCACGATTTAAAACGGATGTTACTTGTGCAAAAACCTCGAATTAAATGTCGATTTCGATGGTAAATCGTTCCTAATAAATATCATAAATCTTTTATCCCCTCTCTCTTCTCTTTTAATATCTTTCTTTAATAATCAGTGTTGAACAAACTAACGAAAATGGATATAGCGGATATATTCCCTACTCTTTTTAAACCTTTCTCTTATAATCAAGATTCTAAAAAACTGTTGAAACAGTTCTCGAAGATTAAAATATTCTACTACATTGATCTCATTTCTCAAGTAATCAAGAATAGGAAAACTTGCGAAACGGTTCTCGCTTGGCTCAATTTACTTGACAATGGAAGTAAGACTGATTTAATCAACAATAGTCAAACAGTTTGCCGTATACGTTTATACTTTAATCAATTTTTGTTCACATATCGGATTTTGAATTTCAATTAAATACTCCCAAAATTATATATACGTGCACAATGGTGAATACATATTAGATTATTAGTTTGTCTTCAGCTTTTAATCCTATCAGGAAATGAACTTCACGTTGTAAATATGTGCAACTGTTGCTCTATCATATTAAGATTGACAATGTTACAGTTCGATATTCATTGCACTATTAAAACACTTTCCGACGAACAAATGTATTTAAATGTATCTTCAGCAGATCACTTTTCAAAACATATTGACAAAGGGGAATGTTGAACAATTTCTCATTTTTTCAAAAGTTTCAAATTCTATCCGATGTCGAAAATTAACTGACCGAAATAGTAAAATACACGTTTTTCCAGAGAAATTTAGTGCACAAAATTTATATGTGTGAAATGGATATTTGGAAAGGATTAAAATAAAACATAGTTTTACGAAATATGGACTTGAACTTCAGTTCTTTGTTTTCAGATGTAAAGAAAGTACATTGTTTTTTTACTAAGTCATGATATTGGTGACTATTACAGATATTGCCTCAGGCGATTAAGGCCACTACCGTTATAAGTGACCTTTCATGTCGCTTGACCGAGAAAAGGACTCAGAATGGCAAGTGACCAAGAAGATTACGATTATGATGTGATTTTTAGCACTGACCCCTTCAATAACAATGATTACGAGGACGAAATTACCCACGTAAAGACTGTCTGTTCTACCGAACAGACACTGTATGAAAATGGTAAGGGGGACAATACCGTCTTACTTACAACATCTACACAAAAAAGTTACACACCTTTGCTGGAAGACGGCATCCAATGTGGTCAACAAAATACATTATATCACGTAGACGCCGTTATTATAGATCGCCTCGATCTCGAGTTAAAGGATATGCCAAAGGAGTTATATATTCAGACTCTTCTGCAATTGACAAACTCTTCTGCAGAGACGTTCTTTCAGCAAGGGCCAAAGAGCAGGACAACAGTCCGATCGGAACTTTGCGCTGTCGTAGCAAGCCAGAAACGTTTGCAAAGATTGTTTTGATATTCAACAGTTCTTGTGGTATAATACCTCATATATTCACTCGCTGTATCGGAATAACTCGTCAACCCCATACGCACACTTATACTGCACGGAAATATGTCACGGAACAGAGATAATGGCTAAAATGTAGGCTGATTTACTTACTATCTATAAACGTATCAGTTTCAGAAAATCAAAATAAAGTTGAATCGGTCTGCCAGAACCTTACTTACGAAGTTGAAAACATAAAGGTAGAGGTACAGCACTGTTAAAATTCGATATCTTCAAACATCTGCTCTCTTCACCATGGTGGCATTGAATTGAAACTCGGTGCATGTCTAGATGAGTTGTCCAGAGTCGTAGCTAAACTGGAAACTTCCAGGAACAATGTCTCAGAACAACTATGTACATTACAGACTCCCGTTTGAGACAACGCCTTAAATATAGGCCGAATTACAGTAAAACCCACATAAATGATCTGAGGGTGAACTTAACAGATGATATTCTGCATGTCAAAAATTGTAATGTAACAAAAACTGACATTGAAAAAGAAGCAAAACCGATTCATTCTCAAATCAATACCATAAAAGACAAGCATCAGAAAGCAGCTGCTATCATTATGCATGCCTTTAAAGCAATTAACACAGAATTCGACACGACAATGGACGAAATGTGCGAAAAAGTATCATCGACTATTTCAAAGTCATTCGAAAAGCTCAATAGTACATTACATACCAAATATCGGGAGAGAGATGAAGAGGTTGTATTTGTGCGGGAAGAACAGGCAAATAAATCTGTCAAATTAAAATAGAGCGATCTTCACGTTCCACCTTCCTCTGGTATGGCGCAACGTAAACCAGTACATGGTACCATCGAACTTTGCGATGAGACGGAAACGGCACCTACTACGAACTCAAATAAACTTCGTAATTCTACTAGTAGTTACGTGCAAACGAAACAATCTGAAACGCAAAAGCCTTCATCCTCAAATGATGTTAACGACAGCTTTGAAACTCCTCGCAGACGTAAAGGACGGTTTAGCGCGGCCACTTGAAGGCGTTCGAAGGCTTACGTTATAACTGGCATTCACACTGATAGCTACCAGGATGGACTCGCATATTTTCTAGAGTTTGATATAAATGTTTCCTTTACATCCGCAAAGTTCTTGATCACGGGACGAACGGGCTGCAAAGTGACGCAGATTGTCGTCGATGACCAACTAGGCGCATACAAAATAAAATTTCGTGGCCCGAGGGCATATCTTGCCGTCCTTGGATAAAACGGTCAGAATACGTGCAACGCTATCAGAGCAATTATACTTATTCATGGATATACGATTTCTTTCATATAATGCTACAGGAATAATGACTGCAATACCGTACATATTGAGTGAATTAAATGAAAAGCATGTTTCCATCTGTGGCTTATCAGAACACTGGCTCCTTGATCATAACGCTGATATTTTAAACAGTATTGATAAAACTATATTGCTCACGTGTCGTTACATTGGAAAGGGTGGAGTCGCAATCATGTGGCACCGGAGCTTAGACAGTTGTATTGCAACTATACAGACTGGAAGTGGT
This sequence comes from Serripes groenlandicus, assembly GCA_031761405.1. NCBI lineage: Eukaryota > Metazoa > Mollusca > Bivalvia > Cardiida > Cardiidae > Serripes > Serripes groenlandicus. The sequence continues at coordinate 225,658,065 of JASEVX010000001.1, read as the reverse complement.
AGCATAGCAGCTATTAGACTGTGTCTTCAGCATATGTTAATCATTGTGATACAGGTGTATTTACCATCTGCAAACCTCAACTCTGAAACATTAAATTTGTTTTGGAGCAATTGTATGATCTATGCGCCATATATTCTACCAACAATAACGATTGTAATGCTAAGTTTACTCAAAACCTGCTGATACCGACTTATGCACAGGCCCACCATACACATTGTACCCGTAAACCGGTGCAAATCCAGCAAGCATAGACCACATATTACTTCATGAGGCTCTTGTGCAAAAAATGGTTAGTTGCTCCGTAATATCAGATGCTCCGTTGAATGTATCACGTCACTTATCATTGACTCTCCACTTGAAAATCGTTCAAAACCCAAAAAGCTATGTAACATCTGAAATATTGTATCCCTTGTCTCTACTCTGTTAATATCTTTCTTTAATAATCAGTGTTGAACAAACTAACGAAAATGGATATAGCGGATATATTTCCTACTCTTTTTAAACCTTTCTCTTATAATCAAGATTCTAAAAACCTGTTGAAAGCGGTTGTCGAGGATTCAAATGTTTTTCTCCATTGATCTCTTTTCTCAAGTAATCAAGAATAGGAAAAATTGCGAAACGGTTCTGGCTTTGCTCAATTTACTTGACAAAGGAAGACTGATTTAATCAACAATAATCAAACAGTTTGCCTTATGCGATTACACTTTAATCAATTTTTGTTCACATATCGGATTTTGAATTTCAATTAAATACTCCCGAAAGTATATATATATAAACGTCCACAATTATTATGTTGTCTTCAACCTTTTAATCCTATCCGGAAAAAGACTTTACGTTGTAAATATTTGCAACTGTTGCTGTATCATATTAAAATTTGACAATGTTAAAATTCCATATTCATTGCACTATTAAAACCCTTTCCCACGAACACACGTATTTAAATGCATCTTCGGTAAATCTATCTATCTATCTATATTCCATATTTGTCTTGCAATCTTCATGATAGTTTATCAGAACATTCAGCTCCATCAAACTTCGGTAAAATTCGAAACTGGGGCACATGTTGTCAAAATTATGAAACATTTTAAATAGTTATACTTGAGGCCTAATTTTTCATCATATCTTCATGATAGTTTACCAGAACTTTAATTTCCACAAAATATCGGTCCAACTTAGAAACTAGGTCACGCTTGGTTAAAACTATGTCAATTTTTAGGAAAATTCATCATAACCATTATCTCGGTCACTTTCAAAATTGGGTCAGGTTTGGTAACAAAAAAATAGGTCACAAGGTCAAACTTTGAGAGAGAGAGAGAGAGAGAGAGAGAGAGAGAGAGAGAGAGAGAGAGAGAGAGAGAGAGAGAGAGAGATGTTGATACAATGGTGTGTAATATTGCACAATATACTGTATAAAGGGTCTCCAGAGAGAGAGAGAGAGAGAGAGAGAGAGAGAGAGAGAGAGAGAGAGAGAGAGAGAGAGAGAGACACACACACACACACATAGAGATAGAAAGAGAGAGAGAGAGAAACAGACACAGAGAGAGACAGAGGGAGACAGAGAGAGAGACAGAGATAGAGAGAGATATATATATAAAGAGAAAGAGACAGAGAGAGAGACAGAGAGCGAGGGCGAGAGCGAGAGAGAGAGATAGAGTGAGCGAGAACGAGAGAGAGAGAGAGCGAGGGAGGAGAGAGAGAGAGAGAGAGAGAGAGAGAGAGAGAGAGAGAGAGAGAGAGAGACACACACACAGAAACCAAATGTTTATGAAAATTCAGCATAGGTTTCATCGTCAAGATCCAAACTTGGTAATGTTGGATCAAACACCAGGTCAGTAGGTCAAATTTGAGGAAAACCTTGTAAACAATCTTAATGACTCATTTTTCAGCTGACTTTCATAATAGTACAGTGACAAATCAAGAAAAAGTCGCTTATTTTAAGAGTTTAATGGACCGACTTACCTCACGGCTGAAAATTCACATAAGGATAAATTAAACATTATTCTTTCAATTTAGCCCTGTCGTAGAGGTTTCCTATGGTGCAGTTTTTTGTAAAATCGTGATAAAGAGAGGCTATTCGATTTTTTCATTTTCATTTTTTAACACGGGAACGGTTATGAATTATTCCCTTATGATGATTTTTAGCAAAATTCTGCTATGAAATAAAACACCAATGTATCAGCTTGTATTTAACATCAAACTTAAGATTCGTACGAAAATAAATTTTGAATTAATTCAACTTTTTTTTAATGATTGTGACATTTTTCAAATTTACGTGTCTGTTAAAGTATAATTTGTTTTCCATATGTAATCCGTAGTCGATTTTTACCAAAAAAATAGTTAAACAACCAAAGCTCAAGAAGTTAAAATATATCAAAATGTGACGTAACATAAGAATCAACCTTTCTCGTGCATTTCCTGCGTACCTGTTATCTTATCGATTTCGTCACTGGCTACGTGTATGTGGCTATCAAAACCACGATGTTACGCAACTACAGTTTGTTTGAGGCCTTTATTTGGGATGTACATAGTCACTATATACATGTTCACATTTCCATTCATGAAAAAGAAAAGCTTTTTGAATAGAGGTTTATAGGAATTTGTTTTAAATAATCTTCATTTAATCACAAGTAAAGTTGTAATGTTTTAGTAGATTTTGATGTGTTTTTAGTTTGGTCGGGTTTTGTCGAATAGACTAGTTCTAAACCATATCGGGCCACAACAGAATACATCCGGAATAATGTTAGGCAGTCCTGTAAAGTTTGGTATTTCAGTACCGAAAAAGAGAAGAATGAAGAGTAATTAGAAAATTGTGCATTATTTGCCAAATTACTGCCTCCGAAAATCTGACAAATTCAACCGAAAAAGGGAAAACTACTCTATTAGAGGCAATAGATGTGCGACAAGATAATGTTTATCGACGCCTTAATGATGAATTCGATTCAACCAGAATAATTCCATTACAACAAATAAATTATCATAGGTCGTGTTATAAAGCCTATACAAGTAAATCAAATTTGGAAACATTTCAATTAGTACAAGACCAATGCACACCAGCCTGTGCTGGAAGTTGCATTGGTGATTCAACTTGCGTTGAAACACGCTCCATGGCATTAACTGGTCGCAATGCTTCTTCTGCAGACACAACTCTTATAAAAGAGATAAGCAATTAAGGCGTGTCGATTCGACTGAGCGTGTCGATAATATTTTAAATGCCGCAAAGCGTCAGTCTGACTATGAAATGGTTAGTTTACTCTCTGAGAATGGTGTTGCTTTTAAAAGACTAACAGAAAGTCTAAACGATGACCTTTTTGTGAAAAAAAAAAAAGCATTTTCGATGTCGTTTTTGCTAGAAACGTATTGTTCCTTTCTTCCAGAAGAAATTGGAAGCAATTATACAACTGCAAAACTTCAGCACAAACTAGAAAATCACTATGGTGATTCCATGGTTGTACAAACTCAAAGAGGACAGGGTAAATCAAACATGATTTTCAGTAGCTCGATCAGTGTTTTCGAGGCTGTTCGCGCTGTCAGTCGTTTGAAAGCGGAATTACAATTTTCAGAAATTGAAACAAGTTTTGTAAAAGATTCCATACTCCAAGAAGATCAGACCCTTCACGATGCTGCAACAATTTTGAGAAGCAAATTTGGATCGTTGGAATTTTCAAATGATTATTATCCATCTGCATCAGACGTTTCCATCTCTTCAGCATCAAAATTTGTTCCTAGCTCTCTGATTAAGTTTCTTGCCTGGTTAGTAGATGACAATTGTTTTCACATGGAAAATAATTACGAAGAACTCTCCGGTGATACAGTACGGAAATGTATTGCTTTAGCTGATTGTGTGATATCCCTTCATAAAAACTAGTACACACCTTTTACTTTAGCATTGGCCCTTCAGCTGCATCATGAATATGGTTCGAAAAATCTTATTGAAACTTTACATTCACATGGCTTTTGCGCGTCGTACACTGAGGTGAGAAAGTTGCTGACGAGTTCAGCAAATCACGAAATTATCAGATCCGAGAATGGGTCAAACATCCCTAATGGAATATGTCCTCAAATGTTAGATGGAGGTTTCATTCAAGAAGGGTCAGACAACGTGGATCTGAATACAGAAACAATTGACGTCAAACATACATTCCATTCTATGGCTCGAGCAGTATTTCAGGTTGTGGACATCCCGACTTCTCAGACAGAAATGGCTACAGTCAAAATAAAACGCGGTTAAGAAAGATCCCTCGCGCTGGATGAGAAAACTACTGCGCTCATGTCGTGTTTGCCTTTCTGTAAGCCAAACGTAAAATTTGGCCCGCCTAGATGCGAAGATCCATACAGGCAAATTGAATCATGTTCAACCAACACAAATGACGTGTCTGATATGGCTTGGGTACTGCTCCGATCACTTTCACGTGACACTGTTGAACTGCCAGTGGTTCTAAATGATACAAAACAAGTAATACCGTTTTGGACAGCTTTCCACAAAAGAATATCTGACAGAAAAGGAATTCACGTAGTCGTTGCCTATCCCCCAATCATAGACGCCAAACTCGCTGACATGGCGACAGTATTCACAACAATGCAGAAATGCCTCGAGATGTCAAAAGCAGTAGGCCAGAATAACCCGGTGCAGACCTTTGACCAACGACTTTATGCCATTGCCCAACAAGTAAAGTGGTCTATGCCTGAGATTTTCCGCGCACACGTAGTACGGTTAGGCGGATTTCACACTGTATCGTGTTACATTTCAGCAATCGGGAAGATCTGTGCATCAGCTGGACTTCGTGATTTATTGGTTGATTCGGGTGCATATGCAGGTTCTACTGTAGATCAGATACTTCAAGGCAAGCAGTTTAAACGTGGTGTTAGAGCATACACACTAGCGTATGAAACTATCATGGTATTATGGTCCAAGGCATTTTTCCAATGGTGTATAAGTCAAGGAAATATTGCTAACATAAACGAAAACTTCTGGCAAACGATGCTTGCCTGTCACAACGCATTCGATGACCTTAATGCGAACGTAGTAGATCTCTCTGAAATGTTTTTACGAGCCGTAGAAGTAATGCTCATGAATGTCAGAGCAGAGCGTGATGGAGATTGGAATTTCAACTACAATCTGTGTCTTCTATGTTGCCATATTTCTTCATTGCAAACAAGACAAATTATTCCAGGTGGACACCGGCTTATTTAATTGACATGCTGAATCTCCCCGAAGACACGTATTCAGCTTTCATGTCTGGAAAGTTTGCAGTCAGAGAAAATGCTGGTGTATTCAATGGTATATGGAGTGATATGGCAACAGAGAAGACTATAATCAAGGATTCGAAGGTACGTGGCGGTATAGTCGGATTTACTACGCAAAAGTCTGCTCTTCTTCGATGGACATTTACTAGGCATATTCTTGCAAGGTACGCCTCTGAGATGAGGAAAAGGTCTGGAATTGCTTTGGACTCCGATATTGATCATGAAGAGAATAGACATACAGCGATGAAACGCGATGAGAGGCAAGTAAATGATCTCATTGAGCACGTGCAAAATAATACGACAGATCCATTCGACATTGAAGCATGCCCCATATCCTTTATAAACATTGCCACGGGTTTGCATGCCAGTAAGGAAGTCGAAGATTCGCTCCTGAGTTCAGTAGAACGTGGACAAAAATCGTTTAAGTCTTTTGTGAATGGTTGTTTCAAAGCCAACGAAAAACGCGATTTTTATTCCCCGATTTTTAAATCCTCACTCAAAACATTTGACGATATGACAAAACCGTACAATCTAAAATGTCGATCTGGCAATACGGTAAAAGCCCATATCAATCCTGAGATTGTCTTTCGTAGAGCTTTAGCCCTGGCAAATGTACGAGATGAAGTTACCGTTGAAAAGGTGTTGGCATACCCTGTCGGTCGAATACCAACATCTATTTTCCATGACGATGGGTCTATGAGGAAGTCATGCAAAGCCGATTTCATTCATTTATTGGAAAAAGAGGTTTGCACTTATTTCACACTGCCTTCATATGCAAAAGTCGGTCAATCCTTGTCAGAGATGGTATGGGTATTGTGCAAAGTCTTCATGTAAAACGGTACAACAGTTTTGGTAATTTGGCAAAGGACTACTTTAAAACCCTTACAGCTTGCTTTGAAACTTATGGCTGTGTCATGGACGTGTTTGATCGGTATGATGTGGAACATTCTACAAAATCAGCAGAAAGAATCAGAAGGTCTATTTCAAGTGGTGGTAACGTTTTTCAGGTAATTGAAGGTAGATCAATTCCAGATTGGAAGAAATTTCTATGTACATCCGAAAATAAACAGGGTTTGGTCAGATTTCTAGGTGACTATGCACTCGAGCACTACAATGAATTCGCGTTGCAAGACCACGACGAAATATTCATGGCTGGATCTTTTCAAAATCCTTTTCAAAGATACGCAGTTGTTTAGTACGCAGGAAGAGGCAGACACAAGAATTATACTGCATTCTCTGTGCTAATGAACAGATGTTAAATAGTAACTCCAGTGGCCGTATTGTTATAAAGTCATCAGACACTGATGTTTTACTACTTTGTGTAAAATATTTCGCACAAATGTCAAACATTGTTAAATTATGGTTGCAGACTGGATGCGTTGCTTCAACCAAAGACGCTAGGCGGTTTATACCTGTTCATGATATATTCAAAGCTATTGGGCCAGTGATGTCTAGCACACTACCAGCTGCTCACGCTCTAACAGGATGCGACACAACGTCTTCTTTTTTCGGCATTGGCAAAAAGACGGTTTATAAGGCGTTGAAACTAAACCCACACAGGTATCAAAATTTGTCAAATCTAGCTGGTGTTGATATTAACACATATCTTGAGGTTGGCAGACAATTCATCGCTGATCTGTATGACCCTAAAAGCAAGGCAACATCTGTACATGATGATCTCAATAAATTCAGAGTGAAGTCGGCGGTATCTAAAGATGCTGCCTTAGTGAGACTACCTCCCTCAGAGGCATCATTCAGACAACATATTCTTCGAGTCTCACACCAAGTGTACGCCTGGATGAATGCTCATATTGCCAAACCACTACCAAGATCAACTTTGGAATATGGATGGCGAATTGAAAATAGCTCCATAGTTCCAATATATTTTGAAGGTCCAATGTCTTCTGACTTTTTACAGGACCTCGTTTGTACATGCAAAGGCAAACGTGTTTGTAGCAAATCTTGCGTATGCTACGAACAGAATTTGTCGTGCACAAACATATGTTATTGTCTGGGCAATGACGATTGTAGAAACCAGCTTACTCATCAGACTGTTTTAGAAGATCGCGACGATGAGAATACAGATTGAACAATTTCTCTCTCTCCCTCTAAGAAATGAGAATACTGATTGAACAATGTCTCTGTCTGTCTCTGTCTCTATCTCTCTGTCTCTGTCTCTGTCTCTGTCTGTCTCTCTCTCTCTTTATGTCGCTATTTCTCTGTGTGTGTCGATCTTTCTCTCTTCACCGCTCTCTCTCTATCTCTCTCTCTCTCTCTCTCTGTATGTCTGTCTGACTCTCTCTATGTCTGTATTTGTCTCTGTCTCTCCCTCTATATATCACTCTCTCGCTCCCTCCCTTCCCTTTCCTTGTCTGTCTGTCTGTCTCTGTCTCTGTCTGTCTCTGTCTCTCTCTTTCTGTCTCTCTCTGTGTCTCTGTCTCTCTGTCTGTCTCTCTCTCTCTCTGTCTCTCTTTCTCTCTCTGTCTGTCTGTCTGTCTGTCTCTCTCTCTCTCTCTCTCTCTCTCTCTCTCTCTCTCCTCTCGCTCTCTCTCTCTCTCTCTCTCTGGAGACCCTTTATACAGTATATTGTGCAATATTACACACCATTGTATCAACATCGATGGTAAATTTAATACTTATCGACCTTTCAAATCGGTTTAACCCAAAATTCTGCCATATATTCCATTTTATGTTGTTTTATATAAGTTTTCAATATGTTGTTTCTCTTGTAATTAATTACCTATTTGCCTGAAAACTTCACACAATATCGTATAAATGCTGTTGTCTTTCAAGCATCAAGATTAGTTTATGTTTTCTATATTGTTTAGGTTCAAATAACCAAAATTTAACGTCATCGTTTTATTTTATTGAATCACGGGTGTTCAACTTACTGTACCTCTTTTTCCTTAGTTTAACCAAACTTTTCTAAGAATGTCTATAAATGTTGTCAAATACTATTGCATAGCTAAATCAAAGATATAAATATATTTGTTGAACATTTCCGTAGATAAAGATTAATCTTGTTTTTTCCTTACATGTTGGAAGCGGTGCTATAAGTCTCCATTATCTGGCAATCAGGCGAAGATCTGACAAGCTGGATTCATGTCATATTGCCAGAGCATGGCGCCATTTAACTTTCTATCAGTTATCTTGGCGAATTATTGAGAAATTATCATAATTGTAAAAAAAAAAAAAAAAATTTAAAGTGCACCCTTCTGATCTTTGACCTCACTTTGCAAAAATCTGCACCACATAAGTATTTCACGACAGGCCTTAATCAAAAGGTATTATATTTATCTTTAAAATAAAACCAAAATCAGCCGTGAGGTAGGTCGGTCCATTAATTTTTTTAATTTCCCCTGCTTGTCACCGCACTATAAAGAGCATCTTTACATGATCTAGGTAAAATTCAAAACTATACGTCACGCGGGGTCAAACTCTACGTCACCAAGTTCAAACTGAGGAAAACCTTGTGAACGGTCTAGACACCGCATATTTTGTCGGACCTTCTTGTTAGGTTGTTGGAGCTTCTTGTTAGGTTGTCGGAGCTTCTTGTTAGGTTGTCGGACCTTCTTTTTAGGTTGTTGGACCTTCTTGTTAGCTTGTCGAAACTTTTTGTGAGGTTGTCGGAGCTTCTTGTTAGGTCGTCGGAGCTTCTTGTTAGCTTGTCGGACCTTCTTGCTCGGTTGTCGGAGCATTCATTTTGTTTCTAAAACCGTGGGTCCATTTTGAAACGTGTTTGGTAAAATCTATGTCACAATGTCAATACTCAGTGAGCGATTCATAGCCAATATGACTCTCTTGTTTTGTTTCATGGAGAGTTTACTAGTATTTCAGATACCATTGCCAGAGACCTTATATCCACGATCCCTGGATGACTAACAAGCACTAGGATAATTAATGTACCTTGCCCCAAGTTAGCATGTAGTACTTCGTACCACCGGGTGTTTGCCGTGATGAGCTGATATTTACTCTTAATATAACAAGCGATATAGCCTTGTGTCCCAATGTTTTCAGCTAAATTGAATTATTAGATACTTTTGCTTGTTGTTTTTTTCCATATGTTTGTCTCGGTGTTTTACACGTCGTCTGCTGCATATTTATTGTATGTATGTGGAAAATAGTTAAAACAAGAAAATAATCGTAATAGTTTTAATTTGTTATTTTATTTCAACAAAGAAAGCACATTTGGGTGACATATAGGTAAAACAAAATAAAAAGGACGGACTAACACTCCCATAAGACACATACTACAATTGTAGTCCATCACGTGATATGTGCAAGATTTGAAATATTCTAAATCAAAATATCTCGATGATATTGATCAGAAAACCAAGCTATTAAGATAAAAGCACAAAGGACAAAAAGCCCGCATGAGCAATATAATCTGTTTAACAAAAATGTGTTAAAATGTACATCATGACATCCCCTGCATTCACCAACCATTCTAAATTCATTCCATTTTTAAATGTGTGGAACATTCTTAATTTCTGATTGGATAAACGATGTGATTCAGCTCATCAGAAAGTGTATCAATTTCTGAATTTATAAAACAAATGATTTGTGAATAACGGGTCAGAACTAAACGTCACCCAGCATGTACTTTTGAACCCTTCTCACTTGCAGAGTTATCTGCAGCAGACGACTTATTTAAAACATAATAAACATTTCTCCTTTTGTCACACATTTTTCAACTTTATACTTTGTACTTTCACCAATAAAAATGTTAAATATTTTGGACTAGATGTTTTGAAAGTCGTCTCCTGCAGATTTTTTGTACGTGGGAGTATGTTAAAAAAAACGTCTTCAGGATACATGCATATTAAATAATTTAATAAACCAAGATTCAACACTTTTCCATGATAAAAAACCCACTACCACTAAATAAATGGTTGTTGGGAAAAGCAGCCTCTTTCCTTTTCTGGCAATGTTTTCTAATCCAACATAAAAAGAAGAAAATACATTCACCTATCTACATTGTCGGGGTATTTTGTCATATGATATGTCAGAATCTGGAAAACTCGAAAACTTCTCAATCAGATAATGGGTTTGAAAGCGTTTTAACCGTTCCCATATGTAAACTTCTTCTGATAGTGCGCGCATAAGAAGCAAACGACTTTAAAAACATTGTGGCAAAAGTATGAACTGCTTATAATGAGAAACTTCTCATTTTGTCACGAAGAGTCCATAGATGGCCTGGATGTCGTCTGCTGGCTGCAGGTCTGTTGTATACGGGAAGCGTGTTAATATTCGGAAAACCCGGAGAGGAGTGTCGTAGAAATGTAACGACATCTCCTTGATAACTTTTTATCGTCCACTTGAAAGACTTCAATTAGAGACGTTTTTGCACAATGATGAACAACAGTTATTAAACAGATGTTTGATGTCTTGTTTTTTCTTCAGACACCATCTTGTTTCGTGTTCGTTACCCAGGAAACCTTCTCTGTGAAATCTAAAACTATATACTTTCCTCTATTGAATTTTCGGATACCTGAAATTATACACAATTTATTTATTGGGGTTTTACGCCGCTTTCAACAATATTTCAGTCATATCACGGCGACAGTTCACTTATTCATGATCCCTGGGTAAACAAACCAGTACTACGCTAGAAAATGTGCCTTGCCCATGGGCACTCCACCATGACCGTAATGCCGCGACTGGGGATCGAACCCGGGACACCCGGTTTCGAAATCCCCGCCGCTAACCACTCGACCACAACGGATTCCTAAATTATACACAAATAAAACATTTATCGTCTGAACTAAGAACAGATCGTTAATGTTCTAATATCCTTATTTGACACTATAACCCTATGTTGTGGATATTCAAAAGAATCGTCTACACAATGCATTTCCATCATGTTAATCCTGTTTCTTTTATCTCCTATGTATAATACTAATAAAAAAAAATATGAAAATATGTACTCGGGTTTCCTTAATTCGTGATTCGTGATCCGAGCATTCAAAGAACGACGTCACCAAGGACTTTAAATGAATCTTCAGACATCAGAAAATAATAAAACATCTTCTCAGGTTACTGCTTCTACAAAGTCACAGGGGAAAAGTTGAGAACTTTGGAGAACCACGAAGTCAAAATGCTCATAAAATCAAAAGGAAAATGTGAAAATATAAGGAATCGAAATTTTTAAGTTGAAAATTTGAGGTTTGAGGTTGATCAGAAATAACTTTCTCTTGTCGCATTTCCACACGTTTTTCAAAGGTTTTCTACTAGAGAGACCACAAAATAATTATGTTTTGTGAAAGTGTAGATGTACTACAATCGTGTGGCACATAAAGGCCTAAATAAACACGAATACGGATTATACCATTACAGCATGGCCGTAATGTTTGTTTATACAGGTCTATAAAGAACGTGTTGTTGTTGTGCCATCAGATCGAGGTAGGCCTACAGGTTTATATAGTTATGAGTAGTATTTACCTGGGGTGACACAGTAAACAACATCCTTTCTGAATTTCCTCGTTCTGCAAGCCACCACTAGCAGTACCAGACTGAGCATACAGAAACTGCATGCCATACATAGCAACACCAATTTCAAATTCTCACAACGATGTTCTTTGGAGATTGTAATGTCTATCACAGCCTTTTCTTTAATAGAATCCACGTTGTCCGAAAGGACGGGTTCGGCGGGAATAGATATCAGAGTAAACGATCCACAGAGTGAGTCCTGATCTCCATAGCACAGTTTTGAAGTGACTTCTGGGCAAACGGTACAAGTTTTGCACGTATGCGTCGATCTATCGTAAAAGTGTCCGGCTGTACAAATTTCACCGGCAAACGCCAAGTAATTCATAATCACAAGTGACATCACAAAGCACGTAAGCAGAAACATCGTCGTTGTATGGACGGGAAACGCTTGAGTTATGTCGTTGGCGTTTTTCTCTGGTCTGAAATAATAAACATGGTTAAATTTAACTTTAATTCTCACGTAAAACTACCTTTTCTTACTATATTTAAAGACGGTAATTAGAGAGAAAATATTTATTTTGTATCCTTTGGTAAATTGAGCTATTTCAATGAAAGAAAACCACGAACAACTTAGGTAACAAGTTTCCACAGTTCATTATCTAGAACTAAAACACACACGTGTGTGAATGTACGCAATATTCAATATTAGAACTTAATTAGAGGTTTAAATGTGATTGAATCAGATTCTAAACTCAATCTTCCCCAGAGATAGGCCTACAGACAACCAGATAATAAATATAATTCAAACATTTATTTTCAGGGTCAAAATACAGAAATTTCGTAATTTGTAAACTAAATGAGTGGTTGTTATAGATCGGTAATCGCTATACAAAGGTGTTCTTTGAAAACAAAATCAAAAAGCGTGCTGTAACGTTTTGCTATACAAATGTAGTTTGGATCAAAATGACAATTTCACTGTTGATTAAACTATAAATAACGTTTATCCAGACTCGTAAGTATATTTCTTTTTCAATCGAGTTAAAACCTTTTGTAAGTGCAGGCGACGTATTTTGACGCATCTGCAGCCTCGACTTTTTAAAACATTGAGGTCCAAGTAGAAGCTGCTCATAATGAACAATCTCTCTCTCCCTTTGCCATGATGTTTCATACCGCGTCGGCAAAACAACCAAGTCTGATGGTAGTTATCAATCTAAACCAAGATACATCATTATTAAATTCACTAGATATCGCTCGCGCCAGAAACTCATGATTCATACACTTGAAACAAGTCACTGATTCAACGTTTTTACCATTAAAGTGTATTCTATTTGAATTTATCACATGACAATGCTACAAACGTCACAATAGATGGACGAGGTAAAGGGACTATTATCGGTCATACAAATATATATAAGAAATTGTTTATTAAAGTGACATGTGTGAAACATATTATGATTAACAGTATTATATAAAAAACAAAATTGATCACACCCGGCACTTTGGGCCTATAAGTCACCTATATGTGTATACGTATATACATATTTACATATAATGATATAAAGTCATAACACATCATATTAGTTATAATCCGCAGTCGCTAAGTTTAATATCATGATTACATGTGTAGACTATTTTCTGACTGCGAAAACCGATTTTCTTTTTGTGTTTCGTCATGTGATAAAAAGAATCTGACATAAAAAGCTCGCTTAATAACAAATTTCTTGAACTCGTTTAATAAAACTTTATATAAAATTACAACTCATGTCAGATCCTTTATATATATAGCTAGACAGGTCGACAATTCGAAATAAACCTTTTCCCTGATATATACAGTCGACTTTGAGTAATAAATACTTTCATTTTATAGATATTAACAATATGTCTGCAAAGTCAATTGGTTGTATGTGGGAAATGGTTAGTTCATATGTCTACATCTTATGTAATCAAATTTGAAAAAAGTATAATGAAATTAATTAGGTAAGTTCAAAAAATGCCATTTATCATTTACCTGGAATACGCACACTTCCTGAACTTGTTAAATTCCCGATAATACGCGAAACAATATAATGTCCACGATATAAAAGACTGGTGCTACTAGTGCAAAAACCTCGAATTAAATGTCGATTTCGATTGTAAATCGTTCTTAATAAATATCATAAATCTTTTGTTCCCTTTCTCTACTCTGTTAATATATTGCTTTAATAATCAGTGTTGAACAAACTAACGAAAATGGATATAGCGGATGTATTCCCTACTCTTACAATCATGATTCTAAAAAACTGTTGAAAGCGGTTCTCGAGGATTCAAATGTTCTACTCCATTGATCTCTTTTCTCTCAAGTAATCAAGAATAGAAAAACTGGCGAAATGGTTCACGCTTTGCTCAATTGACTTGACAAAGGAAGTACGACTGATATAATCAACAATAATCAAAAAGTTTGCCTTATGCGTTTACAATTTAATCAATTTTTTTCACATATCGGAGTTTGGATTTCAATTAAATACTCCCAAAACCACAGCCAACATTTGAAATGATATTCAAGGACAAACACTGTCAATCACCCAGAGATATTAATAGAGGCTGGGCAACATACTTCGAAGACCGTATATTACTCTTGTAATAATATTGATATCACAAAACGTGCCGACAGTGTCAGTATTACATTAAACGAAGAAAGTGACCGTGTCAATACATATTGTTCTAATGTATACATCACAGTAGAGCATGTTAAAACCGCATTAAAAACTTGTAAAACGAACAAAGCCAAAAAAATGATGAAGTTTATTACAAAAACCTTATGTTTGGCGGAAATCGTTTAATGTTTTAACAAATTTCTCTAACGCTATGAGTGATTTTGATTACTGTTCGGCATTATTGAAAATGGGAGTAATCACTACACTTCACAAGGGAGGTAATAAGAAGAAATGTGATCCAAACTCATACCGAGCTATATCTCTCTGTTCAACAATATTAAAACTATATGAAAACATTATTTTGAATCAATTGAATCATGTAATTGAAATAAATAACTTACAGGGAGTATTTCAGAATATTTTGTACTGCAGCTTGACGACCTTCATGGTCCGGGAATCAATTTATAGTGCAATTGAGAATAATTCAAAATTGCATGCTATTTAGATGTTAAACAAGCATTTGACCGCGTAAACCATGAATAACTTTTGATGAAATAATTTCAAAACGGTATTGGAATAAAATCCATTTAACTTATTCAGAGCTTACTTACTGATATATAAAGCTGCGTGCGATCGAAGGGTTTAATGTCGGACTGGTTCCCGATCAGGAAGGTCGGAATTAAGTCAGGGCCAAATACTAGGTGCAACAATGTACTTACTTTATATTAATGATTTGATGGATGTTTTAACCACCAATGAAAACTATTTCGAGCTAAGTGCAACCAAATATGGTTGTCCAACTGTTGCAGACGACATGAAGCTAATGTCATATACAACAAATGGCTTACATCAACTTATTGACGTCTGCCATTATAATTCTTTACAGAATGTTTATACTTACAATTCCTCGAATTGTACAATTTATCAGACTACAAAAAGAAAAAACGTGAATGGCGACTTGGAAGTAGTAACATTGCTGAGAGTGACATATTTCTCCATTTAGGCGTTCTTAATGAAAAAAATATGTCACTTGATGATTTTGTAAAAGAATGTTGATCTAAACTAAGAAAAACGTACTTCAGCTTAAATGCCTATGGTATCCACTCTCCATAAAGCGTATTTACGAATCAGTCTTCATGGAAGTGAGTTGTGGAATGGTCTAACTGACACACAAATTTAGACCCTTGAAACGGCACATAAGCAGTGTATAAAGCACATGCAAATACTGCCGCGCACAACACCTACTGTAATTGCAGTTGGCTGCTTAGGTATGATGTCACTAGAATGTTTTATAGACAAGAGAAAACTAGTAGCACTCGTATAGTTGTGTAGATTAGACACATCGAAACGCATTGAAAACCATGTTTAACTTCAGACTGTCCTCAGTTATGCAAAAGCCGAGTAAAGCATTAAGTGTTATGCCCGACATCTACAGCATTATGGGCAAATACGGTTTAACAGGAGTATTACTAGAGTACCTGTCTAATTCGTGTTTTCCAAACAGCACCTCATGGAAAAAGCACAGCTTACGGGGCTATGGTAAAATAAAGATGGTAGACCAATGACGGTGTTGTGGCAAATGCGTATACTGGAGATCGAAAGTTAAGTGTCCTAGTTAGGTTCAACAATGGTAGTAAGTTTCTTTTTATTTGTAGAAATAGGAGCATCGTCGAGCGATTTTGGGCCTTATTGACTCCGTAACGAAATCATATGAAGGTAAGAACGAATGGGGATGCACTTCTAGCTAGTTGTTTGACAAAAGACGCATCTAGGACTAAGTTACAAGTTGACGGACAGTGAGGGCTCTGGTGAGACTGGACGCACACGCTCGCCCGAGTCCTCCCTTAACGCAGATCCGTTAACCCTTTCACACTAGCAACAAATCTGTATTTGACGACTTTGAAAAAATCTGAGCAAAAAAAGGAAAATCTGTAAAAATTTAAGTTTAATTATTGAGTTATAAACATTTTGGCAAAAGGAGAAATTGCTCGTTATGAGCAATTTCTCTTTTTGTCACAATGTTTTAAGTCTTCTGCTGCAGATGCGTCTACAAGTGAGAAAGTGTTATATTAATATCCTAAACCCCTAGACGTATATATGGTGCAGTTCGGTTAAATTCACTCGTTGTATATTGATGATTAACCTCCTACTTCTGACTTCGGATCATAACGAAGGGGTAACAAGTGAAGTAGTGTATTCCATTCTTGGGGCTTACGGTTGCGGGATAGCATTACGACGACTTATCTGCTGGGTAATGATAACATTTACTAGCAGTGCAGGTACTTTACTTATGAACCTCAATGATATGACTGGATACTGTTGAAAGTGGCCTTAAAACACCGTCAAAACAAACGCAATCTGACAACCAATGCAGCTGACGACTGCTGAACAAATTGAGATAAAAGACTTATTGACTGAAAAGGAGCAACTTTTATCAAAATGCTAATTCCAAATTTTCAGATTTAATAAATATGTTTACTTGAATGTTCCAAAGCATACGTCTCATAATAAATGGCATCAGTTTAACACACGAAACATAAAGTGTTCAAGGTTTTGTGATCATCCTGTGTCTGTCGTCAGCAATTGCCATGTGAAAACCCTAGAATCCTTATTTTTCTTCCAATCTTCATGATGGTTTATCAGAACTTTCAGTTCCAGCAAACTTCGAAAAAATTCGAAACTGGGGCACATGTTGTCAAAATTAAGAAACATTTCATTTACACTTGAGGCCACATTTGTCATCATATCTTCATGATAGTTTACCAGAACCATGTTAATTTCCACAAAATATCGGTCCAAGTTAGGAACTAGGTCACGCTTCGTTAAAACTATGTCATTTGTTAAGGAAAACTCATCAAAACCATTATCTCGGTCAATTTTAAAGTCAAACTTTAGAGTAAACCTTGGAAACACTCTAGTGGCCTGCTCCTCAGAACTCGAAACTGGGTCATGCTTGGTAAACCAATTAGTCACTAAGAGGCAATACGACTTATACCATTGCTCACAATGTTTCGAAGTGTCGTTTGCTGCAGTCACGTTAAAAGTCGTCTATAATTACGGTATATAGGTTGCGTCTACTAAACCAAATGTATGGGATTGTATTATGTGACTTATGCCGCATTACTATCAAATCTTTCAGATGAATGCATAGTTTATCTCTTTCCGACATATAGACGCTTTCTGGCACCTCTACAGCAGGCGAATTTTGAAATAACTCATTATGAGCATCCTTATGATTATCCTTTTTCCACAAAGTTTTTAACTTTATTTAATAATTGGTATATCATTCATAGAGAGTTTCCCTGTGTTTGTCCAGATGTTCTCAAAGTCGTCTGTTGCAGAGTTTGTTGTACGTGGGAAAGGGCTAAACTTTTATGGGGAAACATTTGCTGCCGTAGCTCTAGCTCAGTCGGTAACGGCGAGGGCTATCAATTTAGGGATCTTGAGTTCGAAAACCCGACTCGGTTATTAATTATTTCCGATGATTGACACTATTGTGGCCTTCGTCTCTCGTCTTCCACCAAAAAAAGCTAAAATAAATAAAATAGAGAGAGAGACACACACACACACACACACACACACACACACACACGGGCACGCACGCACGCACACACATATAGACAGACAGACAGACAGACAGACAGACAGACAGACAGACCTACTGATCTACACGATTTACCATGTTCACATACTACATCCATGACATCAGAGACAAGCTTAGTTTACCAAAATATAGTAATACAGAAAGACATACATGATGATAGACATGCATAGACAGATATACATACAAACGCATAGACATATAAACGTACAGATTGACAGATATACATACAAACGCATAGACATATAAACGTACAGATTGACAGACACAATGTCATGTTTATAAACATATAACCGAATAAATGCATACAAGCAGATTGACAGTTACACCAGCAGATACACGGAGGTATAGGCGGACAAAACATACATATATACATAAACATAAATATAAACATAAAGACATAAATACAGATAGATATACACTCAGATAGATATAAATTCAGAGACACATGAATAAATGCAGACATACATACATAGGGATAGACATATATACTGATAGAGACGACACGATGATAGACATACATGATGATAGGCATACATAGACATATATACTTACAAGCGTAGTCAGATACTTAGCTTAGTTTAACGAAATATAGTAATACAGAATGATAGAGACGACACGATGATATACATACATGATGATAAGCAACATAGACGCATAGGCAGATAAACACACAGATTGCCTACCTACCGCATGGATGTACATGCATACAGACAAACAGGCATATTGACAGTTACACCAACATATTGACGGAGAGAAAGACGGACATACATATACACATAAACATAAAGACATAAATACAGATAGAGATACACTCAGAAATGAATAAACATGAATAAATGCCGAAACACATACATAGACATACACGATAATAGACATACAGGATGCTAGGCATACATAGACAGCTAGACTTAACGACGCATAGGCAGATAAACATGCTGATTGACCATGGCATGGATGTACATTCATACAGACAAACAGGCATATCAACAGTTACCCCAACAGATAAACGGAGAGATAGACGGACATGCATGTGAACATAAACATACAGACATAAATACAGATAGATATACACTCAGATAGACATAAATTCAGAGACACAAGAATACATGCAGATATACATAAAAAGTGATATACATACATACATACATACATATTGATAGACACTCATGATGATAGACATACATGATGATAGGCATACATAGACATATAGAAGACATACAAACGCATAGACCGATACACATACAGACTGCACATGGATACACTTGCAAACAGACAAACAGGCAGATTGACAGTTACACCAATGGATAGACGGACATACATATCTACATAAACAAAAAGACATACATACATACATACATACATACATACATACATACATACATACATACATACATACAGATAGACATGCACTCAGATAGAATGCACTCACACATGCATACATTCAGAGACACATGAATAAACACAGATAGAAATACATTGTGATACACAAACATAATGATCGACATACATAATGATAGACATACATTCATGATGATATACATACATGAACAGATAAACATACAAATACATAGACAGATAGGCATACACACACACACACACACACACACATAGATAGATAAACATACACATGCATATAGTCAGATTGACAGTTACACAGTTATTATTACACAAATTATAGATATAAACACGCATTTAGGAGAAAGTTCACCAGTGTGAGACCTAAATGGATCGCAAATGTGCGTATTCGACTTTCGTTCCGCCTCGCAAACGTTCAAAAGTAGCCCGATCCTATATTCAAGAAAAAGACCAGGGCCCATTCACATACGGTCTCACACAAGTGCTAATTAACTTTAGTGTAAATCAAATCGCATCGCGAATCTTCATATGAACAGACAGACAGCAAACAGACAAACACACGCAAACAAACACACACACACACACACACACACACACACACACACACACACACACACACACACAGACAGACAGACAGACAGACAGACATTCATACGTATGGACACTTGTTGGGTATTTTCCTTTGATGTTTTCTCGTTGGGTACTACGGTTTATTCCGTAATTATCACCCTTTTACGGAATAAATAGCATTAATATCCTTATTAGATACCCATTAGAAAATTATAAAAAAAACACTTATCCTCTTATAAGGTCGGTGGGTGGGCTTTAGGATATAGACAGTACCCAACAAGTATCCATTCGTGGGCTCAGACAGGCAGAGAGACAGACAGACAGACAGACAGACAGAGACAGACATAGAGACAGACATAGAGAGAGAGTGGAGAGAGAGAGAGAGATAGGGACATAGACAGAGAGAGACAGAGACCAAATGTTTATGAAAAATCACCATAGGTTTCATCTCCAAGATCCAAACTTGGTAATGTTGGATCAAAAACCAGGTCACTAAGTCAAATTTGAGAAAAACTTGTAAACAATCTTAATGACTCATTTTTCAGCTGACCTTCATAAAGAGCACATTAACATGCATCTCCGTCAAAATCTAGGTCACCAAGTCAAAACTTAGAAACACCTTGTCGGAGCTTCTTGTTAGATTGTCAGAGCTTCTTGTTAGCTTGTTGGACCTTCTTATTAGGTTGTCAGACCTTCTTGTTAGGTTGTCGAACCTTCTTGTTAGGTTGCCGGATCATTCGTTTTGTTTCTTAAACCTTGGGTCCATTTTGAAACGTGTTTGTCAAAATCTATGTCACAATGTCAATACTCAGTGAGCGATTCATAGCCATCATGACCCTCTTGTTTTCATTTATGGAGAGTTTACTAGTTTTTCAGATACCATTGCCAGAGGCCTTATATCCACGATCCCTTGATGTCTAACCAGCACTAGGATACCTTGCCTCAAGTCAGTATGTAGTACTTTGTATCACCAGGTGTTTAACAACAAAAAGTTTGCAAACAAAGACCAGTATGTGAGCTGATACTTTCTCTAGATATAACAAGCGATGTATCCTTGTGTCCCAATGTTTTCAGCTATATTGAATTATAAATATTGTTATGGAGATTTAATCAATTTCAATATTGTTGTTTCGGTGTTTTACAAGTCCTCTGCTGCAGATTTAATGAATGAGAAAAAGGGTTAATACAAGAAAATAATTGTCATAATTCCAATTTGTTATTTTATTTCAACAAAGAAAGCACATTTGAGTGACATATAGGCAAAACACAATAAAAAGGACGGACTAACACTCTCATAAGACACATACTACAATTGTAGTCCATCACGTGATATGTGCAAGATTTGAAATCTTCCTTATTAAAATATCTCGATGATATTGATATTTAACCTTAACCAAAATGTGTTAAAATGTACAAATTGATAGCCCCTGCATTCACCAACCAGTCTGAATTCATTCCATTTTTAAATGCGTAAAACATTCTTTATTTCAAAGAAACGCACTTTCTATTTATAATAATTTGTGAATACGGGTCAGAACTAAATGTCATCCAGCGAACCTTTTGAACCCTCCTCACTTGCAGACGACGTAATAACTTTGTACTTTTACCAATAGAAATGTTCCTATTTTGGCCTAGATGTTTTGAAAATCGTCTGCTGCAGATTTGTTGTATGAGGAAATATGTTAATAAACGTCTTCAGGATATATTAAATAATTTAATAACCCAAAATTTAACACGTTTCACTGATAAAAAAACCTCCACGAATTCATAAATGGATGTGGGGAAAAGCAGCCACATTCCTTATCTTGCTCTGTTTTCTAATCCAACATAAACAGAAGAAAATACTTTCACCTGTCTAGAGTGTCTGGTGCTTTTTTCTCCCTGTATTTCCGTCATATGATAAGTAAGAATTTTCGAGACTCGAAAACTTCTCAATCAGGTAATGGGTTTGAAAGAGTTTTAACAGTTCCACATGAAGACACATTCTGATGGTGCGCGTATTAACAGCAAACGACGTTAAAAACATTGTGACAAAAGTATGAAGTGCTTGTTATGAGAAACTTCTGATTTTGTCACGAAGAGTCCATAGCTTGTCTGGGTTATGTCTGCTTTATGCAGGTCTGTTGTATGCGGGAAACGTCTTCAGCTTCGGAAAACCCGGAAAGATGTGTCGTAGAAATGTTAGGACATGTGCGTGTCTGTTTTCAGTTCAGCTGCTGTTCTCCTTTTTTCTTCTTGTCAACTTGTTTTTGTCCACTTTAAAGACTTCAATTACCAGTTATTAAACAGAGTTATGATGTCTTGTTGTTGTTTCTTCAGACACAATCTTGGCTCGTGTCCGTTACCCAGGAACCCTTTTCTGTGAAATCTAAAACTGTATACCTTCCTATATTGAATTTTTGGTAACCTGAAATTATACACAAATATATTTTTTATCAGGAGGTCTGAACTAAGAACAGAAGATGTTCATGTTCTAATATCCTTAATTGACCATATTACCCTATGTTGTGGATACTCATAAGAATCTATACCATGCATTTCCATGATGTTAACCGTGTGTCGTTTATCTCCCCTATGTATAATAAAAAAAAAAAAAGGAAAAAAGAACATTTAATAAAAATCTATTCTCGGGTTTCCTTAGTTCGTCACAAAGGACTTTAAATTAAAACATCGGAACATATTTCAACACTTCTCAGTTGACTGCTACTACAAAGTCACAGGGATTTGTTTTTGAGAACATTACGTATTGATATTGGGATAACCACGAAGTCAAAATGCTCACAAAATTAAAAGGACCATGTGAAATAAAAGGAAATCGAAACTTTGAAAATGACAATTTTAAGGTCCAATGAGTAAAACGTGAAATAAATTTCTCTTATCGCATTTCCCCCAAATTTGTCAAAGGTTGTCTACTAGAGAGACCACACAATAGGCTAATTATGTTTCGTGAAAGTATAGATGTACTACAATCGTATGGCACACAAAGGCCTAAACAAACACTAATACGGATTATACAATTAAAGTTTGGCCGTATTGTTTGTTTATATAGGTCTATATAGAAGGTTATGTTGTTGTGCCAAGGTATATGTAGTTATAAGTAGTATTTACCTGGGGTGACATCGTAAACAACTTCCTTTCTGAATTTCCTCGTCCTGCAAGCCACCACTAGCATTACCAAACTGATCATACAGAAACTGCATGCCATACATAGCAACACCAATTTCAAATTCTCCCAACGATGTTCATGGGAGATTGTAACGTCAGTCAAAGCCTTTTCCTTAATAGAATCCGCGTTTTCCGAGAGGACGGGTTCGGCGGGAATAGATATCAGTGTAAAAGTTCCACACAGTGAGTCCTGATCTCCATAGCACAGTTTTGTAGTGACTTCTGGGCAAACGGTACAAGTCTTGCACGTGTGAGTCGATCTATTGTAAAAGTGTCCGTGTGTACAAATTTCAGCGGCAAACGCCACGTGATTCATAAGCACAAGTGACGTCACAAAGCACGTAAGTACCATCATCGTCGTTGTTTGGACGGGAAACGTTTGAGTTATATCGTTTTCCTGTGGTCTGAAATGATAAACATGGTGAAATTTAATTTCAATTCTCACTTAAAACTACCTTTTTCTTACTATGTTTAAAGACGGTAATTGGAGAGAAAAGATTTATGTTGTATTCTTTGATAAATTAGGCTATTTCAATGAAATAAAACAACGAACAACATAGTCTACGTTTGCGGTTTTGGTGGCACTGAAATAAAAGTCAAATCACAAGTTGTCCACAGTTCATTATCGAGGTTTAAATATGATTGAACCAAATTCTGAACTCAATCTTCCCCTGAGATAGGCCTTTGATCTGATGTATCTGCAGCCGACGACTTTTTAAAACATTGAGGCAAAAGTAGAAGCTGCTCATACTGAACAATCTCGCTCTCCTTTTGTCATGATGTTTCCAACCTATTTAATAGGTCGGGGGTACACTTAAAAACAAGTCACTGTTGTAACCACTGATTCAACGTTTTTACAATTAAAGTGTTTTATATTTGAATATATATATATAGCTAGACAGGTCGACATTCGAAATAAAACTTTTCCCTGATATATACAGTCGACTTTGAGCGGCACTCTGCAAGCAAGCATTTTTGATAACATTATGAGAAAGTTATAAATTACCCATACTTGTTGATCTGTCTCTAACGATACCTTGTGTTTAACGCATATTGAAGCATCTGCAGCAGACGACTTTTGAAAACAAATCGTGGCAAAAGGAGAAATGAATCTCAAATTGCTCACGATGAGCAAGTTCTCCTTTTCTCATAATGTTTTCAACTCGATTGAGTAATAAATACTTTCCTTTTTATAGATATTGACCCTATTTTTGTCAAGTCAATTGGTTGTATGTGGGAAATGGTTAGTCCCTATTTCTACATCTTATGTAATCCAATTGAAAGAGTATAATGAAAGCATATAAAGTAAATACAAACAAAAATAACATTTATTATTTACCTGGAATACGCACACTTTCTAAACTTGTTAAAATCCTGATAATACAATAATTTTCAAACACAAACCACACAAATAGAAATAATGTCCACGATATAAAAGACTGATGCTACTAGTGCAAAAATCTCGAATATTAAATATTGATTTCGATAGTAAATCGTTCCTAATAAATATCATAAATATTGTGTTCCCTTTGTCTACTCTTTTAATATCTTTCTTTAATAATCAGTGTTGAACAAACTAACGAAAATGGATATAGCGGATATATTCCCTACTCTTTTTAAACCTTTCTCTTCAAGATTCTAAAAAACTGTTGTAAGCGGTTCTCGAGGATTCAAATGTTTTACTCCATTGATCTCTTTTCTCTCAAGTAATTAAGGATAGGAAAACTAGCGAAATGGTTCTCGCTTTGCTCAATTTACTTGACAAAGGAAGTACGATTGATTTAATCAACAATAATCAAACAGTTTGCCTTATGCGTTAACACTTTAATCAATTTTTGTTTACATTTCGGAGTTTGAATTTCAATTAAATACTCCCAAAAGTATACATATATAAACGTCCACAATGGTGAATACATATTAGATTATTATGTTGTCTTCAGCCTTTTAATCCAAATATTGATAGGACAAAAACCCATAGGAATATTACCCTTTGGACAAAAAAACCTCCCCCTAAGTGAAAAGTGTACAAAACCCCTTGGTGTTTGATATTAACATATAGATCAATTGTATTTGAAGTTTATTTTTGCAAAAATGGGTTAAATTCTGTATTTAGTTGATACAATTACACCTTACTGATGTGATATTTGTGATATTTTAAAAGCTGCCCCTAAGTCTTAGAGTTACTTTAAAAGAGAATGAAAAACGTCCATATTACGATTTAATACTTTTATATTACAATGTGCTATTACAGGTTATATGTTTTGCTGTAAATAATGTTGTCTTATTCATCTTTCTTTATCATTTCAATATCTTTCTATTTGAACACTGCTGGAAACAAATTATTGGTTGGTTTTAACTCTATATTCAACAGTATTTCATTTATAACACGGCTGCCATTTCACATGAGTAACCAGCAATGTTGCCTCTTGCCATTTGCCATGGTTGTATTGTCCTATGGGGTTTATGTCCCATGGGTGTTTTGTCCTACACTCGAAACATATAGAATGTGTACAATTATACACATTACTCAGAAGAAAACCCAATTAACATATGTCCCAGTATAAATCATCCGATAATGCTCGGTAATCATCGGGAGCTTTCGCGAGCAGTCATGGAAACTTATTTCAACGCTGAAAATTTAGTAGTACTTGTAGAAATTGTTAAAAAGGACCAACATTTAATTTATATATATATATTTAAGAAATATAGTTCAAATTAAAGTTTAATAAATGTTCTAACTTATACAATACGTGCATTTTTTAATTTCTTATTTAAATAAAAGATATTCACTGAAGAACATGTAAAACTTAACCGAAAAATACCGTTTTCTTCACGGGTAATATGTAAGTAAGATGGAAATTTGGATGACTATATTCAAAGTTAAAAAGGACCAAAATGTTATTAAAATAAAAATTATTAAAAGATATATTTATATTCAGGAGACTGTTTTCTTCAAAACTTGATAAGTGCCTTTTTGAATTTTTGAAAAATAAAACAGTCGCTGATTCTGATAGATGGATAAGTAATACATAAACATCCATGCTATATATCCTCTATATAAGCTATATCCTCGATGATCTATCTCTCCATTTTCGCATCACGGACAGCTCCTCACACATAGGAGTCATTTACTTTATTGCTATATATATAATCACTCAAGCATAGCTCTTTGTATGCCATTTAAATGTAAATTGTATCCTTACCAACGACGGAAATTGCCGATCTTCGCCGATTCTAAAATGCAGAAATATATAACACATTGGGTATTTTCAGACCTATTAACCCAATTTAACCTCTTTCTGACTATCAAAACAAGTAAAGTATAATGTAGCAGAAATATATTTGATACAAAGCGATAAGAAATTCAGTCTGATAAATTACTATTATTAAAATGACATAACCCATCGCAGCGTTAAATAACAAAAGGTATGCTATATAAATGACCAGACAGATGTTTCTTTCGGAGCGTGTGTCCCGGACGACACATCTGAACATTGATCGCTGACTTAACGGCTGATCTGTCCAATTGATGATATGTCCACACGTTTCGTAAACGGGAATCTCGATGCCTAGACGCACGATGGAGCCCCCTTCTAAATTGGCCATCAGAATATCTCAATGAGTGCCTGGTCGTGCCGTAGGGTTTATTATGTTTCTGCCTTTCTTCTCGGAAGTTCTCAACAACTAAGTAGGGAAGTTTGGGGATTAACTCAATACATTTAGGACGCTCCAGTACGGCATTGTTCAGAGTTAGCAGTCTGCCATTCTTTTTTATTTCATAGATAAATAAAAATAACATTTAAATTCTTAATTCTGAACTAAATATTACATGAAAATTAACATTTAAATTCATAATTCTAAACTAAATATTACATGAAAATTCATAACTCTAACATAAATAAAAATAACATTTAAATTCATAATTCTAAACTAAATATAACATGAAAATCACAACTCTAAACTAAATATTACATTGAAACTCATCTAACTATCCATTTTAAAGCGACTGAAATCCAGATGGCACGAAAAAAATAACTAAAAAAAAATAATCTCGAATTCGCCCTAAATGTTATTCTTTATGTTATCCAAGTAAAACCCGGGTAGAACATGTATCGTTTTTTATCAATAAAGTGGACTTGAGTCGTTTTCAATTGTCCCGATGAAGGGGTTTCCTATTTAAAAATACCACGGAATCCTTCAGACGGGCACCTTGCAACGATCACGTGATATAACTATATAAAGGTTCACTCTGACAGGTGTGTACAGTTATACACACTTTACACGTTTGGCGGAGTCGAACGATAGTAATCATAGAGATTTGTTTGTGATTGCATGAGCTCCTCGTGATTTTGCATAAAACCTTCATGGTATAAAAATGTTTCATTTAATGCGCATGCGTCCTTTCGGTCATGTGACGACTCTTCAATTCACGTGACGACTTTTCAATTCACGTGATGAATGAGATTTAAAGCATCGAAAGCTATTTATAAACTAAATAAGACAAAAAAAGATTAACATTTTGCGAGTCAAAATAAAGAAACTGCAAATACTGAAAACATCGGAATATTTATTTAATTTTAGATGTGTAATAACTTAGTGTTTTTAAACAAATGGCATTTGTAATTTGTCCAAGACATTTAAAAAAAAAAAAAGAATCGCTCTAAAATCACCTTCTAGTAGTACTTTCAGTTCTTTGATTTTATTAGTAGACAGGAAACAGTTTATACATTTTACTTTTTAAGAGATTTATGCAATAGCGTTTTATGCGAACTACACAATTCAAGATTTATCTTTTAATTTGAAAATAACGTTCAGTAATATGGAACAACTACTAAAAAGAGAAAATTACTTTATTTAATGCTGATATTGTAATGACACTTTAGCATTAGGGTCTGCTGCATGTTTAATCGGGGACGAATAAACAATCCTGAATAGCTTGAAATAAAATGAAATACGAGGTTAATCAAACACTGACTAATAACCATAGAAACACGAAATTCGTTTCAAATACAGCATAACTTAGTGATTTAAACAATCACAACCTAAATATGTTCGAGGCATTTACATTTAGTTTATCCAGGGACAATATATACATGTAATACACGGTCCCTGGGTTGTCCTAATAACAACTTGTCCTACCATGTGCATTCTAAAAGCTTTTAAAACATATAGTCGCCGGCTTCTGCCCGACGACTTAAAAGAGGCTAAGCTTGAGTGAGTGTATGTATATATTAAGCAAAGAATAGAACGACATCTATGTGTGAGGAGCTGTCCGAGATGCGAAAATGGAGAGATAGATCATCGAGGAAATAGCTTATATAGAAGATTTTTCATGAGTGTTTATTTATTATCACTTTTAATAAACGAGTTTACTAAGATGATATGGCACATTGTTCGTCATGCGATAAACAGGGGAGACAATATACCGCTATTTAGCCGTACTAATTATTGACTAATTTGACTGTTATCTGCTCTTGTTTTATCTCCGCAAAATATCGGATAATATGGTAATAAAACTCGAGATTTAATAACGAGTATCGGAGTGTTAGTAAAAGCAAGTCTGGGGGAATCAGCATCGATCTTAAATATTTTATTATTTCGAAAATAAATTTATCAATAATTCTTTCAATCAAAACAATACATCTTTATCATTTTCACAATATATTGTTACCGACATAGAGCCCAATATTCGTTGTTGATTCCATTATCGTTTTACTCTTTGAAATAGAAAGCATCAATTCACAATTTAGATATATCAGTAATGGGTTAATACTGGCGGAATGGAAACCAGCGCAGGGAGAGTTCAAATGGCTCGTAACGAGCAATCTCGATTCTTCCAACACTGTTTTCAAATGGTCTGTTATTGTGTGAGGGAAAATTCATAAACTGTCATACATGAATACATATTGTTTCTTAATCGTTTGCTCCATAAGCAGTTTATGGACTCTTCCAAGTTGAAAGTATTAAAAGGCTTACAAAACATACTAAACGTTAATTGGATAAAGCATGGAAGCTGAAACAGATTTTAATCAAAATATGTGGCAAACACCCACAGCGGGCAATTCTAGGTGTCATTTTTGGCGTAACTAGTCCATAGGTTTTACGTAAACTCGTTTGATCTCATAATACTGATGCGAGAAAGACTCAACAATAAAGAAACTGTGCTCTTATACATACATGTATATATATATAGATATATATATATTTATATAGGTACTCGGAAAAGCGAATTTTAATTTTCCAATGTCCATATTGCACTATTTTTGGGATAGGGGCGTTTCCCATACTCAGGCTGCTTTCGAAAAGTCGGATTACGGCTGCAACCACATTCCACATTTGTATACATACGCCATACGTTTTGATTGGTTATAATCTGCCTTTTCAACGATTTCATTGGTTCGACCGAATCACGAAAAATCCTCCTCTTGCATTAATTAATGAGACAAAATAGTTCCAACGCGTGAAACACACTCTGAACTATGATTGACCTCAATGTCAGTGGTGTTAGGCAACGTCGACCGTGCTGTGACCCCAGTAGTTTACAACAGTCGACTTATATAGATAGAGAAATGTGCAAATCACTGTAAATACAATCATTAAAAGGAGTTGAAACCATCTTGGCAAAAGTAGAAATTGCCTACGATAAGCAATTTCTGCTTTTGTCACAATGTTTTCGATTGTCATCTGCTGCACATGTGTCTGTAGGCGTCTGTAAGTAGAAAATGGTTACATCCTCCCCATGGAAGCTGAACCCTTTCCGTGATACTATAACAGTTCGAATATTGAACATATTGTTGAAAATGGAGCTATTGCTGACAATGAACAATTCCTCCTTTTCAGACAATGCTTTCATACACGTTTTAAATTAATTCTTTTCATATATGAACGTTTTACTATGGACATTCTTTTACTCGACACATTTTGAATAGCATGCTAGATATGAATGATAACGAGCAATTTTGCCTTACATCAAGGGGAAAAATATATAGTTGAAACCTTTGTGGAAATAAAGGGAATGGGTCACGATAAATAATTCTGCAGCCGTCTGCTGCACATGCGGCAACACGCGACTGTAAGCGGGAAAGGTTTGAACCGTTTCCGTTATAGCTACTTAGTTACATACGAATGTCGAAAGTGTATTTGCAAACGGAGCAATTGCTGACAATGAGCAATTCCTCCTTTCCAAACAATGCTTTGGAACCTTAATCATTTTTTTCTATAACCTAGATAACGAACACATTTGTCTACAGTTATTATTTTAACCTTTGTCCCTTTTAGACACATTTGACTCACCTTAACAGATGATTGATAATTAGCAAGTTTGTCTTTTTCCACAATGTTGACATCACTATTCAAAATAGGAAATAGAAATTAAATCTACAAATTAGAGATAATTTAATTTCAACATTGATTAATAGGGGTTAATAGTAATACCACGGCGGCCAGTTCACCTACAAATGTATTTACTGGTTTTCTCACACCAGTACTTCACACAACAATCTTCCCAAGCAACTGGCTGCTCATCCACATAGGCTTAGCCCATTGGTGAAAGACGAGTGACGCATGTCGCATTGACTTTTGTAAAACGTCGGAAAGAAATTTGGCCGAAAATGTCAACATACACACGAGTTATAACCGCAAGGTCATTATTTATTTTATAATTGAGGCGCTTCTAGCGATTTTGGGACAAAATTTATTATGTATATGCATTTGCGTTAATTGAAGACTCAACGTTCGTCAACGTGTAATATAGTCCTAGATGTATCTGTTGACATATAAACTAGAAATGTAGTTTAAATGTTTTTGTTTGTAAATTAACCTTGTACGGTCCCATTTCGGAGACGCATCGAACCAGTCTTCTGTAATCAATACTTTATGAGTTGTCTCTGTCTGTAAAGCTTGGAGGTATAATCCGGCGTCCGGCCGGCTGTCTGCCTGAATGTGCATTCGTCTGTCCGTCATGGATTGCATGTATTGGTCAACACGTTGTTACTTTATGGCAGATTTATTTCAAAGTGGTCACACTTATACCGTTTGATCAGGAGAACGGCACAGTACTAGGTACATAACTCTGGTCTGTTTATTTTAGTTATCTCCATTTTTCCTTATTTAGTTCAGCGATTGTCCCCATTAATTTCCATTGTATCCATTTCAAACTTGGTTTGTAGGTAACGTATGACCTATTTGCAGTGCACCATTACCATAACTTTAGCATGCTGCGTTTGGAGTGTGTATGTTTTTGTCTTTCCATGTTCTCACTTATTATATGACTTTCGCATGCAACACATGCGTTCCGGTCGTGAAATGCCCTTGTTCGTTAGCCGAGCCCCGGTAGCTCAGTCGGTAGCGACGCGGGCTGTCACTCCAGGGGATGTGAGTTCGAATACCGGCTCGGCCAACTTTCTTTCCGACGATTGACAAAAGTCAATGCGACATGCGTCATTCGTCTTCCACCAATGGGCTAAGTCTATGTGGAAAAGCAGCCAGTTGATTGGGAAGATTGTTGTGTGGAGTACTGGTTTGAGAAAACCAGGAAATGCATGTGTAGGTGAACTGGCCGCCGTGATATAACTCAGAAATTGTTAAAAACGGCGTTAAACCCCAATCAATCAAAACCCTTGTACGTTAATGAATGCTTCCCCAAGCTGTGTACTTTGTCAGGAGCGACTGACTGTCTGTCCGTCTTTGTGTTCATCCATCCGTCCGTCTGTCCGTTACGGTTTGCATTAATGGGTCAAAACTTTGTTTCTGTTTCACGGATCCATTTTATAGTCGTCACACGTATACATTGGGATTAGGAGATCGATACAATATTTTGAACACAAATCTGATCTGGTTTTTTAGGTGTAAACTCATTTTTTCATTTCTTCGGTTATTGTCTCAATATATGTCCAATGTATCAATTTAAGACTTAGTGTATAGGGAACGCAGAGCTACAGATGTGCAGTTCAAAAAGAAACATAACTCTAGCATGCTTTCGATTGTCTTTTATTTATCAGCATATTTTCAATATACATTGTGGATCTTTAGTGATTTCTGAACCGGAAATATTTTAATTAAGGGTCGTTGTTCGGTATTTTGTCAATCTTTTGTCCTTCCTGATTTATTTTGTTTATAAAAGAAAAGGGTCAAACTTTGATAAATAAGGTATATGTTATTGGCAGGCATTATGGGTTGCTTCATTGTTTATTGTTTCAACAATATTTGTCGATAGTATCTATGCCATATATTTTTAACTTACATATGCCCCTATACCAATAGCGCTGAAAGCGCTTTGATTATTTTTGTTATTGAATGTTTGTTCTCGAAACTGGCAGAATGGTGTTAAACGCCTATTTGCACGTGTAAATCGAACGACGATTTAACGTACCTTCGTGCAATAGAAACAAATCACATGTCACAATGTAGCTATACATTGCTATAAAATGCAGTTACAAACAGTTTGCATGAAGCCAATCGATATGGTCATTGTATCAAAAGTGTTGAATGATTATAAGTCAAACCGTCAGCCTTAGTATATCGCACACAGGTGCATCATACTCGTCGGCTTTCTTGAGGCGTTGTGTATACGTATGTTAAATTGAGTCGTTTTTTATAAAAAAAAAAAAACCTCTTTAAGCAATTGCATCAATTAAAGGTCAAAATTAGTTCCATTAGATTAATCGTTAGGATCACGTGACGTCCAACGTTAAATGACGTCATATCTGACGTTGTTACTGCAGTAACTTGTTCTAAGCTACCGTAAAAGCTAAGCTATTTGGACCCACGGAATATTTTAAATATACTTTATTCAAAGTATTACGATGTATCTGTATAAGACGAAAAGAAAGTATTAAAACGTCGAACATGGACGAGCTCTTAATCGAAACGTAAGTAGATTGTCGAAATCGATATGATTTATTTTTATTTCTAAAATTCTCCTTCGAAGAATTAATAGGCTTTTATTGTCATTTTATATTGTTATTTTATCATTATAACTACTATTTATATTGCTTTCTGATTATTTAAGTACATATAGTTTTACATGGAAGATCTTTTATATACTGGTAAGCATTTACCAAAGCTGGAATTATAGTATGAATCGTTTACGTTTATTGTGCTATACGCTATTTTGAACAACATTGCTTATCATTATGATCGAATTTCAGCTATATTTGCCGATAACATAGACAAAGACCAGCATGCACATTTGTGCAGTCTTATCTTCGTTCACTGTTCGTTTCTTGTGTATCAGTATATCACAAATATATGCATGTAAGACAATTAACAAGAAGAATTTTGATGCAAAACATCAAAGACGCCGCGCATGCTTTTGAAGCATGACTTAAAGGAATCAGATGCAGTTCACCTGTGCAAGCAGACAGGATGTACATATTTCGTAAAAGAAGGCCAAATATCCCCTTTATTTTAAACAAGAAGGCCAAGATGTGCCTATATTGCTCAACTGGCTACCATAGCCTATATAAAAATGTTACCAAGAGCAGAAAGGGTCAATATTGACGTAGGGATTAACCGTTTTATATGCTACGATCTATGTGATATTCAGCATGTGAAGTTTAGACCTGAAACCATTTGGTTTACGGTTTGCTTAACATTCACTGCAAATATAATGTGTCATACAAGCTGAAGTTTAAAATCCTCTACCTAGATTCATTAGATAAAATAAACCATACGTGCTTAAATATTAACATATATTAAGGTTTATTGCTTCTAGTTATAAGTTAAGTGTGACACAGGCTTTGAAAAGAGAGGGGGAAGTCTATTCTCCTTCCAGTTTAGCAGAAGTATGATAGCAAAAACGGGAGTATATAAACAAGTAATTAAAAAAAAAAAGAAAAAGATATTTATGATCAAGATTTAGCATTATGAAAGTTCACATGTATAGTCAACATATAGCAATATTTATTAAGTATGTCTTGTTTGTTTGTAATGCCACTTTAATCGTTTTGAACATGCCAGTAAAAAACTGAAAAATAAACAAAAGAAAACGGTTAAGTCAGTTCCCCAAGAGCAAAGAGCGAAAACCAGTTGGCACGAATCGTTCATCTCGAACGAAACATGAATCCAATGAATTTTAGAATCGGATGAAATCGTGAAAACAGCGTCGTATTTATAACGGAAGGAAGCAGAGAAAACTTAATTACTGTATGAGAACCGATGACACCTTGTCGTCTATTAAATAAGAATGACCAAAACATGCTGCATTTACAAATATTAGAACGGGTCACGGGTTGTTTTTACAGTTTCTAGAATTATACTATAATATGTAGTTATTAAAATAAATCATCATTGATTTTTTAAAGATTACCCATTTATTTAAAAATCTCAATATTGTAAATAGGCGAAAACATCGCGAGGAACTTTTGTCTGAGCTTTGATGAATCGGGTCGTAAATCAAACTATAAAAAAAGCGTAGCCAAGGAAGTTAGGGGAAAGTTATTAAATACGCATTACATGTGTCTAAAGTCTTGTAATAACGGTAGAATATATATTTTATTAATCCTCCTTTGCAGAAGATACATTGTAAACATACAACACAATATAATACAAACACAATAATCAACTTTCTACAAAATGTACATGAAATTGAAAAAGTAAGAAAAACAGGACAGACAAAATGACAGAGGAGTATATAATTAATGTCCATAGTTGATAGGAATTTGCGACGTGAACCCCATATTGAAAACATGGTGTAAATGGATGAAATTATTGTAGGAAGATGAGAAATAAGAAAAACTTCCATCTTTGTAACAACATTTTCAAAAAGACCATTATTATATTTAACAGCCTTGTACATCAATGATAGTATACTAGATGAAGTTTATCGGTACAAAACACATATAACTCATGCTATAGGCTTACACACAAAGTGCCAACAAACACACCTTGAATGCAATACAACATAGGAAGGCAACGTGGTGAAACTGACAGAGCATGTACTCAACATTAGCCGGCATCTGATGACACAATTTTCAAACATATAACAGAGTTTTTCTTAACAATAATAATGTTGGTTGCCCCCTTTTCGATTACGTCACCCCATGGTACAAAACGAAAACCTATCCCATACTGACGAAGGTACCAGATGTATTACTTCAGTGAGATAAAGAGTTAACGCTGTGATTAGAATACAAAAGATATTTGAGCTAGCACTTCAATATAGCATGTGTGCATTTGTACTTGCTAGGTCTATAGGTCTCATTTCGAAAACATTTGCTGTTCAAATTGAAATAAATTCAGCGGTTAGCTAATCTAATGAGAAACACATTTAAGTACGATAAAAAAAACCGATATAAAAGATGAAGTATACATGAATTGAAATGTGTGTTCTGAGAAGCGCTATGTATCATATTCATTAGAAAGAATTATCTAACTTCCACTTTCAGTGGTTTGCTAAAACAGCGAAGTATCAAATCTCTGCCATGGGGAGAGAGAACTTCAGCAGACGTCATTACAGTAAGGTCCACAGTTAGACCAGACGATGTACAAGGCAATGAAGATACAATTGAAGACCGTGCCCTGGATAGTGATACCAAAACCTCTATTATGTCCCAGGCCCTAATCGACAAATTGCACACACAATTTGCGTTTGGGGAGTTTTCAATGAATGACATATATGGTGCCATTCCGAAGATAAAGGGAGGAGAAAACCAAACCATCACCAACAAAATTGTTGATATAGGACTTGGTAGAAAACAATCGAATGATTGGCCTCACGAATATCAAATACAAGTAGGACTTGTTTCAAAACCACCAATGTATGGAGTGCCACATAACTATCCAACATATGAAGAAGTGGATTCAAAATCACCTAAGTACGAAGTGTCGCAAAAATATCCAACATGTGTAGGACTAGATACACATCCACCAAAATACGAAGTGCTGCACATAAATCCAACAAAGGAGTGCAACGAATTGCCACAAACATATCCGACACCTGTGAAACTTGATACAAAACAAACAAAGAATAAAGTGCCACACAGATACCCAATACCTGTACGGCTGGATAAAACATCACCGAAGTACGCTGTGCCACACAAATATCCAACACATGTAGGACTGGATACGAAATTCCCAAAGTACGAAGTGCCACACAAATATCCAACACATGTAGGACTGGATACAAAACCAACAACGTACAAAATGCCACACACATATCAAACACATCTCTCAACAGGTATTTCTATGCAACGAAATACTGTTGATGGACATAAACCATGTGCTGATGGTTATTTAATCGAAAATCGAATGCATGGTCTTTCAGAGAAAACGCAGTACACGGTACCAACCGCGTCACCAATTGGTCCCAATAATCAAGATTATTTCAGTAACACAGAAGAATGTGCATTGGCAGAGTTAAATAATAAAGACCACCAGACGAAAATGAAGCCCAAACGACCAAGTTTAACCGATTCGGACACCGAGACTAAAATGAACGAGATCCTGGCAATGACTAACGAGCTTAACTTATTCAAACAACCTGAACACGACGCTTGTAAAGAACGAACACAATCTCACAAAGAGAAAGGACTAAATGATAAAATTGATACAGATTTCGACAAAGCGATAACTTAAATACTTAATAGTTCTGATGACGAAAATGACCATAATCAAAAGTCTCAATTTAAAGGTGAAAGAGGAAGAAGTAGAAAAACGGACATTACTAGAAAAAGAACTAGACGTAACAGTTCAGACCATGATTTCTCAGAACCATGGAGAGCTAAACAGAGACCTACACAGGAAATTAAGAGTTCAATATTAACACAAGGTAATGATACTGATGAGGACATAGATGACATACTAAAATCTACAGACACATTGGTCGATATTAAGAGGTCAAATGCTTCCGACGCAAGACTGCAAAATTCCAAACGGCTCATGCACGAATGTTTGCAGACCGAGGAAGAAGATGTTAATAAAAAGCGACTGACGCTACCCGAAAATAAAACAAAAGATCAAAAACAGAATTGGAAAAAACGATCAACTATTTTACACATTGAACCAGAAGAAGTGAGAAGACGAAATCGACGGAAAAAGCTTCAAATCGATATAAGGTCTTGTACACTTGAACTTAACACGAAAATAAAACCGAAAGAAAGTTTGTCAAAATCTCATACAAAAATAATTAAAGAAGAAGATATATTAGACATATCGCCCGTCAAAGACAGGGGATATCAGCAATCCGATAGCGATGT
This sequence comes from Serripes groenlandicus, assembly GCA_031761405.1. Taxonomy (NCBI): domain Eukaryota; kingdom Metazoa; phylum Mollusca; class Bivalvia; order Cardiida; family Cardiidae; genus Serripes; species Serripes groenlandicus. The sequence goes on along the minus strand of JASEVX010000001.1, from coordinate 225,620,869 downwards.
CAGACCTACAAATGGAATAGATACATTGATAAACACGTTGTCCAGAACTACCGCGGTCATTCAGTATGAAAACAAGGATAGTAGTGTAGTCTCAGAGAAAATGCGAGACACAAGCGATGACAGTAGTATTGGAAAGAAATCTGCAAAGAAACAGAAAGAACCAAAAACAAACTCAAGAAGTGACACTGATATCGACATAGACAAAAAGAAAAGGAAGAAGAAGAAGAAGAAGAAGAAGAAGAACAGAAAAGGCGAAAGTCAATGTTTCGAGAGGACAAATACTTTGGTATTTGATAAACATGTTAGTACAAACGACTCTGAAACAGCGAAACCGGAAAGGAAACATAAACAAAGAGTTGGTAAAGAGGAGGAAATAGTTGGTGGATCAAATGAGTTGGAAGTAAACGATACTAGCGGTGTCGGGAATGTGTGTAAAAAGGCGAAAGACGGCGTACATTTAAGCAAATTAAGAGGAAACGACGAAGTCAGTTATGGACAGGTTAAAAAAGAAAATAATCGTTTAAAAAATAGATCGATTGAGGTAGTGAAGAAATGTTAACCAGCAAGGAGGAAAAAGGATGAAACGTTTGTCGAGAGTAACCCACTGTATACGAAAAGAGACGAGCGTAGTCAGGTAGAACTGGTCGATGATTCGACCGCCTGTTACTCAGAGGACGACTATCTGTCAGAGTCGCCGATTGTGGGGATTCGATGCGTATCCCCCGAGGTTGAGTCACGTGACTTTATATTGCCCTTTGCAGAGCCTGCTAGACAGTACGATGTAGTCAATGACTCGGAGATAGTAGATGGAAAAGTTCAAGTTGCAGAGCTTACACATTATGACAAAACAGTTTTAGATAATGCTGAAGTTGAAGAAGGAAAAACGAAGAATTATGGGAAGATTAGGAAATTCTTCAGTCGTCTTTTTTGTTGCTTTAAACCAAGATTAGAAAACTGAATTATAATATATTGAACATAGTTGCTTATTATAATTAGTGTTGATTCGAATGCTGGTACGATTAGTGACAAGGAAATAATTACAAATAAATATAATTGATCGGTACCAATTAGTACATTGTAGTGGTGGTTTTTTTTAATTTACTTTGTAGAATCTGCCTAATGAACACATACATTACTCCAACTATCAAAATGATATTGATGTGAATTATATAAAGTTGTTGGCCCTAGCTATCATATGAAAAATCTCTTTACATAAAATATTATGAATTTATAATTAAATAGAGATAAAAACATTGTTGGAAAAGGAAAAATTGATTATAAAGAGCAAATTCTCCTTTAGTTACAGTGCTTTCTAACGTATGCGTCAAATTGCGTATCGAGGTTGGATAGGGATATGTTAACCCTTTCCCTCATACAACAATTCTGCAGCAGACGACTTTAGACATATTTTGTCAAAAAATAGAAGATCCCATTAATTGAATTGATAACCTATAACTAAAAGTGGAAAACATTGTGGTAAAAGGAGAAATTGCTCGTCTGCTGCAGAGGTGTCAGAAAGCGTCTATATTAGGGATAAGGGTTAACGGCGATTTTAAAACTATGCAGAAAGAGGTTGTTAGGTTATTAAGAAATTATCAAATGTACTTAAAACCCCAAACCATTCAATCAAGCCGTACTATAATCATTAGTTATTAGAACATATATCGTATCGTCAATATACTAGTAGCCTAGATTTCGACCCGATTTACAAGTGTGTTGATGTAACGACCTGTCTCCGAATCGTTTATCTAACACAATTAAGTAATTACTTCAATCAGAACTATTCGGTGTACTTTCTTAAAAGTTGTCCAAATTATTTAGACTTTCGCTTGCAGAAAGAACGCACTGAATAAAAAAGCATATCTATAATACCACGTCTGTTTTTGAAACTCTGTTCCGATTGATCATTCAATCGCAACAATTTAATCCTTACCCTTGAACGCTATCTGCTTATCATGCTATGTACCACTTTCAACACATTTTGGGGAGGATGTAGGTCAAAATAAATTTGCACTTCATGCAATCTAATTTTGGTCCTACTTTATTCGCTATCTATATATAAGTTTTAGAAAAGTATACTTCATAAATACAAATGGACTTGTCAAAATCCAAGGAATATCATGTCAGCAATACAGCAAGGTGAGGGTGGTTTGAGTTTACCCTTTCCTACATACAATAAATCTGCAGCATACGAGTTTGAAAACCATTAGCATAAATAAACAAGAGAAAATTGATGCAACGCATCAATGTCGCCGGATATCCATAGTGCAGTTATGCATAACACTAACATTATAGTAGTTGAATAAACAGTTATCAACTGAGGGGCATTTTGGAACATCAGGGGTGGGGTCAAGTGAAAATGTATCATAACTTGCATTGTTTTGTCAACGAATGAATGATAATTGAAGCCTTTCATTGTTTATGATCAATCTCCATTCCAAAGTAGGTTGACCATACACACAACCAACTAATTATTGATCATAAACAGTAATGGAATTGAGTAATCTTGCCAATCATTAGTCTTAGTATGTATACAGAGCTTTCATTAAGGAATACTTATAAGATTTGTGAATTCCACATACACTTTTCAAGATGTTTGTCAGAATATTTGAATTTTATTATTTTTCAATAAAACCACAAAACAGACAATTTAGGATTTGCATGCAATAGCACGTCATTTTACATTTCCTCTTTTAAAGTCAACAGTGGACACCTTTGCAGCAATCTACTTTTAAAACAATGAGATAAGGGTTAAATCGCTGAAAACATGAGTTTTCTCTTTTTCTCAAAATGATATTAGCTTAGCATCCTAATTATATCATACTTTAACAAATGTTGAAATGTAGTCCAATATTTATAAATTAGACCACCTTCGAAATATAATATCAACTAAACAGTTAAATCTCATTGAAATTGTTGTATAATTTAAACTTAATTTCGAACATAAACTTAGCCCTACAACATGTTAATTTATTTTAATTCTTTCCTTCCTTTTTTATAATGAAAACAACAAACTAATCATGTTTTAAAATTATATTATGATGAGCACCCTTGTGTCAATGATGTATAACAATATGTAGATCGAAAGAAATATGCCTTTAGGTAATTAAATGACACATTTAAAATGGTCAAGGACGAAATAATTTTGTACGAAAGACCCGATTCTTTCTTATTCGCAGAGGTGTCGTTCTTGAAACTCTCTTTATAGGCAGAGAGTGTTCGTTCAAAGTCATTTTTCCATTAAAACCAGTTTTATATCGGTTTGTTCTTTTCTTCACTTGTTTCGAACCTAATAAACATTTTAAATCACCTATAATTTACTATTTGTAAGTGAGTGTAAAGAGCGGCTCTCTGCAAAGGAGATTGATCTACGCAGTTGGTATTAGCGAGTCACGCAGGTGCGCTTAAGTAACTTTTGATTACATGTAGTATATAGTGTAAAATAAAGTATAGCAGTCTAGCTAATAGGGACTGTTTTGTCTTCGTAAATAAACCAAAAAACATAAATGCGAGTCAAAATAAAGAAACTGAAAATACCTAAAACATCGGAATATTTATTTCATTTTAGATGTGTCATTATTTAGTGTTTTTAAACAAACACAACTGTAATATGTTCAAGACATCTAAATGTGTTTCTTTCTAATAATAATCCCCCCTCCCATTTGATTTCAGAAAACCTATTAAAAATAGAAGTCGCGGGCTCCTGCCCGGCGACTAATGAAAGCACAATAATTGAATAAAGCTGAAAACATTGTGGCAAATGGGGGAATTGGTCATTATTCAATAAAGCTGAACTTATTGTGGCAAATGGAGGAATTGGTCATTATGAGCAATTTCTCCTTTCGCCACAATGTTTTCAAAGATCGTCTGCTGCAGAGGCATCATAGAGCGTCTGTATGAGGGAAAGGGTTAAGAGTTGGTGTAACTGACCCTTTGTCCCAGGACTCTTAGATAAGAAGAGTAAATATTAAAGGTTAGCTGTCCTTGGCAAAACTAATAGAATATAAGTTAAGATCCGAGAAATACCATCGGTCCTAATCGAACCAGGCCAGACGAAAACCGACCTTTGTGTGTTACCAGAGCTATCTAGACAAGAAGCGTGTTGCGTGATTTACAAAAACTACTTGCCGTCCGAAATCTAATTTGGATCCCAAAATAATCATTGCACCGAGAAGATTCGTTTGGGAACCACAATAAATCGTTTGATTACGCAATAAGGTAGATATTTGAAAGCATTGTGACAAAAGGAGAAATGTTTAAATACTGATCAAATGTCTGGCATATGAATGAATCAGATCAACTGAACCTCGTCAGGGGGAAGAATGTCTTATTTGAGCCCGTGCATTGGAAAGATACATACTGTAGTTGTTTTTGTCAACAGTATATAAAATAATCAGTCTGTGCATCCGATTAAGATCTACACTGTTCACATATTTCTTACACACGCTTGTTAGAAGATATGTCAGCTTGTGTAGAATCTGACTGAGTAGATTGACAAGATGATCTAGATATACACTATTCAGAATCGCCACCTTGTACATTGTTCTCATGCACTGGCTCCTTTTATAACATTCTTGATATTGATTCTTCGTGTAAGCAGAACGATACTGTCCTCACATGAGTCGTCGTTGTTCGCAGATGTAAAGATAATCGTGTTTGCATGTCGCAATGTAAATATGAGCTGTTTCACGAGAAAACCAACATTTTGGACTTAGTAAAGTATCGACTCGGATCAGCTTAAGCATGCCATGCCGCACAGGCTAACCCGGACAGACACTTTTCGCCTTATGTGGATGTTTATTACAGAAATCATTATATCTATATCCCCCTAAGACGGAATGTTTCGGCCCGGATCTGATCTGGGTCGATACATTTCGCAGATACCATAATGTTGGTTATCTCGTAGAACGGCTCATATGTTGGATATTTGAGCTCTATTGACTTCGAACCTTCGTGCATTTGCGATCAATGTAGATGATTCAGATCACTCTGTGCGTTCCGAGCAGTCTAAACTGGTCATACATTGTACACACAATGGTCACATTATATTTCAACAAACTTCTTAAAAACATACTAAAAGTTGATTGGATAAAGCGTGGAAGCTGAAACAGATCTTAATTAAAATGTGTGGCAAACACCCACAGCGGACTAGTGCATTTTAGACAATACCCTCTCGATAGTTGACGTTTTCATATGGCATGACTAGATAGCCTAACAGTCGAGATTAGGTCAATCATGTGGTAACCGCGACGGCTCTTAATTAAGAGATCATAGCTTGTAAGCTCCTTCTAAACGTTCGACGAACCATAGCATTTAGTGTGTTTGCAAATAGTTAAATACGAGATAGTCTTCATAAATCATAATTTCTCTTTTTCCGATAACGTTTTGAAACGTACTTTGCTGTAGATGCGTCATATATCTATATCAGATGAAGCATTAAAGTAGTTAAGTAAATGTAAGGGGTAAACGGCACGCAAAACAACACTCGAATGTTTGGCCTAAGTCGATTTGAGCTATTGCTGTAAGGTTGAGCAGTCACGTTTCAGGCGATTCCTTTTCCCACTATTGTCTCGTTAGAGATTTCAACTTCCGGCTATAATAAGTACATGTAATACAATTATAGGTGTAATTTCTGGCAATACAACTAGTCCATAGGTTTTCTCACTCAAAAATTAAGAAACTACGCTCTTTTATATATATATGAGCCAACCCATGAGAAAACCAACAATGCGGTCAAATTTGACCTTTTCGCTTTTTTGCATATTCTGAATCTATAAGCTTTTACCATGATAATGTTATCAGTTTTATGCGACAAAACAACGTCGACGTATTTTCCTGATCTTCTGTTTCCCTCGAGTATTGTCCACAGAGCATGTGTGAGACGAGATGGGTCAGAGTTATACGGTCGGTGAAACTACACGAATTCGGACAAAATTTCGCTGTACGTATATGAGGAAGTATATGAGGAAGTCATCAGATCTAAACGAGCAATTCCTACTGCAGAAAGTGCACAACTAAATAGGGATATTTACGTTCCAGTAATGTTAGAAATAATAAATTAGAACACAAATATATTAACTAAATTAATGTTTTACCTTCTACACTTCAATTTTATACATGATAAAAAGTATGTGTATTACAAAAAAAAAGGAGTATTTGGTGTAATTCGTACCCTCGACATATTTGCATGGTATAAAGCGTTGTTGTACTTCAACCGGGCGCCTAAGCCCACTCGGCCATGTTTTGTTTTTTACATGTAGGTGTTAACAAGTATTTAAAAAAGAAAATGGCATGACCTTAAGAGGGAGGTAATTTTCTATTTTCCTTTTTAAATGTGTCTCAAAAATAAAATTGTTTTTATATTGAATACAAGAATCACCAATAAATATTAAATATTTAAATGAAACAAGTTTAGGACTCATTTTTGTTAAATGTTTAAAACTGATTTGATTAGTACTTGAAGTAATTGTTAAATCGGAACAGTTTCGAATTCATATGTACAGTTATTTAGTGATATAATAAAAGATCTGAGTAAATGAATTTAAAAATAACCAAGTTATGAAGCGAACGCGTCAAGTCTCTGATGCATCGCTTACAATTGTCTAAGCCCACTGAACCATTAGTAGTAGTACCAGTACCAGTAGTATTTTTTTAAATAGCAGCAGTATTGTTGGGCAAAGCAACAGCAGTAGTAGCACTGCAATTTGGTAGGATATGATAAGGTACAAGTCATAGGGTATTGTAAGATAAAACAAGAGCTGTCGGAGGCCAGCGCGCTCGACTATTCCACCGCTTATTTAAGTTACTGAGATAATGGACTTTAATGTAGTTACATGCAAAACATTATCGACAATTTTCTTAAAGGGTGATAATTTGCATTATATGCAGGATAGAGTTATTTAACTTGATTATTTTCATAAGTGTGATGGTTAGGAAGGGTTGTATAACGTTTCAATGGAATGCATCAAGTAGTTACTAAGATATGGACTCTTAATGTAGTTGCACACAAACCTTTAACCATAATTTCTAAGTAAAAAAAGGGCAACAATTTGCACCATATGCGGTATAGAGTTATCTTAATTGGTTGTGTTTATAGTTGTGAAATTGGGAAAGGTTGTATTAAGTTTCAATACAATGCTTCAAGTTGTTACTGAGATTACACTCTAAATGTAGATGCAAAACTTTTACCAGAATTTTTAAGTCCAAAAAGGGCCATAACTTGCATAAAATGATAGATAGAGTTATTGTATTTAATTTTTTTACATATGTGTGACGGTTGGGAAGGACTGTAAAAAGTTTCAATGCAATGCATTAAGTAGTTACTAAGATATGGTCCCTTAATGTAGTTGCATGCAAAACATTAACCAGAATTTCTAAGTAAAAAAGGCCATAACTTGCATAAAATGCAGGATAGAGTTATTAAACTTGAAAATCAACATAGTTGTGATAGTTTGGAAGGGTTGTATAAAGTTTCAAAGCAAGGCATCACGTAAATACTAGGATATCGACTCTTAATGTAGTTGCATGCAAAACTTTAACCAAATTTCTAGTTAAAAAAAGGGCCATATATTGCAAAATATACTGGATAGAGTTATCATACTTGATTGTTTTCATAGGTGTGATGGTTGGAAAGGGTTGTATAAAGTTTCAATACAATGCATCAAGTAGTTACTAAGATATGGTCTCTTAATGTAGTTGCACGCAAAACTTTAACCAGAATTTCTAAGTAAAAAAAGGGCCATAACTTGCATAAAATGCAGGATAGAGTTATTTCACTTGAAAATCAACATAGTTGTGATATTTTGGAAAGGTTTTATAAAGTTTCAAAGCAAACCATCACGTAAATACTAGGATATCGACTCTAAATGTATGTGCATGCACAACTTTAATCAAATTTCTAGTTAAAAAAGGGGCCATATATTGCAAAATATACTGGATAGAGTTATCATACTTGATTGTTTACATAGGTGTGATGGTTGGAAGGGTTGTATAACGTTTCAATGCAATGCATCAAGTAGTTACTAAGATATGGTCGCTTAATGTAGTTGCACATAAAACCTTAACCAGAATTTATAAGTAAAAAAAGGGCCATAACTTGCATAAAATGCAGGATAGAGTTATCATACTTGATAATCTACATACATGGGATAGGTGGGTAGGGTTGTATCAAGTTTCAATGCAATGCATCTAGTAAATACTGAGATATGGACTCTTAATTTAGTTGCACGCAAAACTTTAACCATAATTTCTAAGTAAAAAAAGAGCCATAACTTGCATCAAATGCAGGATAGAGTTATCTAACTTAATTATCTACACAGGTGTGATAGTTGGGTAGGGTTGTAGAAAGTTTCTATGCAATGCATCAGGTAAATACAGAGATATGGACTCTTAATTTAATTGCAAGCAAATCTTTAACCAGAATTCTAAGTAAAAAAGGGCAATAACTTGCATAAAATGCAGGATAGTTATCATACTTGATAATCTACATAAGTGTAATAGTTGGGTAGGGTTGTATAAAGTTTCAATGCAAGGCATCTAGTAAATACTGAGATATGGACTCTTAATTTAGTTGCACGCAAAACTTTAACCAGAATATCTAAGTAAAAAAAAAAGGCCATAACTTGCATGAAATGCAGGATAGAGTTATCTAACTTGATTATCTACACAGGTGTGATAGTTGGGTAGGGATGTAGAAAGTTTCAATGCAATGCATCAACTAAATACTGAGATATGGACTCTTAATTTAGTTGCACGCAAAACTTTAACCAGAATTTCTAAGTAAAAAAAGGCCATAACTTGCTTAAAATGCAGGATAGAGTTATCTAACTTGATAATCTACATAGGTGTGACAGTTTAGTAGGGTTGTAGAACGTTTCAATGCAATACATGTAGTATTTAAGTACTTGTATGCACAACCTTAACCAACGTGTTACGTGGACGCCGACGCCGACGCCAGGGTGAGTAGTATAGCTCTCATATTCTTCGAATAGTCGAGCTAATGATAGGGTAGTCCGTAGCAGTAAGTAAGGTAGTAGTTTAGGCTATGGCGGTATAGAGTAAGATAGTAGTAGTAGTAATGGTAGTGTGGTGTTAGGGTAAGGTAGAATCAGTAAGTAGTATAGGTTAAGGTTTTAGCTGTCAGTTAGAAGGATAGGCTGTTGCAGTAAGTGACATAGTACGGTATGTTAAGAAAGTAGTAGCACCTGGAACATTGTTCTCATGCACTGGTTCATTTTTAAACCTAATTGACATTAATTTGACATTTAATTGTTCTCACATGACTCTTCACTGTTCGCAGATGTAACGATAATCGTGTTTGCATATCGCAATGTATATACGAGCTGTTCCACGAGAAAACCAACATTTTGGATACGGTAAAGAATCGACCCGGATCAGCTTAAGCGGCACGCTAAGCTTAAGCTCTCAGCTTAAGCGGCACGTTAGCACAGACTAACCCGGACAGACTCTTTTCGCCTCCTGTGGATGTTCTTTTACAGGAAGCATTACTCTTTATCTGTATCCCCTCCTGTCGATGTCATTACTTTATATCTATATTCCCCTAAGACGGAATGTTTCGGCCCGGATCTGATCTGGGTCGATACATTTCGCAGAGACCATAATGTTGGTTATCTCGTAGAACGGCTCATATGTTGGATATTTGAGCTCTATTGAACCTTCGTGCATTTGCTATCAATGTAGATGATTCAGATCACTCTGTGCGTTCCGAGCAGCCTAAACTGGTCATACATTGTTCAGTATTTATCAATAATGGATGAATTACATTTACTGACAGTGAAAAACAGCGTAGGAGAGTTCCGATTGCTCGTCACTATCAATCTGAACTATTCCTGCGCTGTTTTCAAATGTCTTATCTGCAAGATGCAGGTAAATACGTATATATATGGACAAAAGTGTTAACGTCCCGTTATCGCAAAATCTGAAGATAATATAATTTTGTTTTAAATAAGGTAAAAAACTAAGCATATCATTAGTCGCCGGGCAGAAGCCCGCGACTTCTATTTTTAATAGGTTTTCTGAAATCACATGGGAGGGGGGATTATTATTAGAAAGAAACACATTTAGATGTCTTGAATATATTACAATTGTGTTTGTTTAAAAACACTAAGTAATGACACATCTAAAATGAAATAAATATTCCGATGTTTTAGGTATTTTCAGTTTCTTTATTTTGACTCGCATTTATGTTTTTTTGTTTTATTTACGAAGACAAAACAGTCCCTATTAGCTAGACTGGTAAGGTTTATTTTACACTATATACTACATGTAATCAAAAGTCGATAACTACAAACCTTTACGTCGCAGTCTAATTTGTTTACTTACGCGCACCTGCCTGACTCGCGAATACCAACTGCGTAGATCAATCTCCTTTGCAGAGAGCCGCTCTTTACACTCACTTACAAATAGTAAATTATAGGTGATTTAAAATGTTTATTTGGTTCGAAACAAATGAAGAAAAGAACAAACCGAGATAAAACTGTTTTTAATGGAAAAATGACTTTGAACGAACACTTACTGCCTATAAAGAGAGTTTCAAGAACGACACCTCTGCGAATAAGAAAGAATCGGGTCTTTCGTACAAAATTATTACGTCCTTGACAATTTTAAATGTGTCATTTAATTCCCTAAAGGCATATTGCTTCCGATCTGCATATTGTTATGCATCATTGACACAAGGGCGCTCATCATACTATAATTTTAAAACATGAGTAGTTTGTTTTTTTCATTATAAAAAAAGAAGGAAAGAATTAAAATAAATTAACATGTTGTAGGGCTAAGTTTAAGTTCGAAATTAAGTTTAAATTTTACTACAATTTCAATGAGATTTAAATGTTTAGTTGATATTATATTTCGAAGGTGGTCTAATTTATAAATATTGGACTACATTTCAACATTTGTTAAAGTATGATATAATTAGGATGCCAAGCTAATATCATTTTGAGAAAAAGAGAAAACTCATGTCTTCAGCGATTTAACCCTTATCTCATTGTTTTAAAAGTAGATTGCTTCAAAGGTGTCCACTTTTGACTTTAAAGAGGAAGGGTAAAATGACGTGCTATTGCATGCAAATTCTAAATTGTCTGTTTTGTGGTTTTATTGAAAAATAATAAAATTCAAATATTCTGACAAACATCTTGAAAAGTGTATGTGGAATTCACAAATCTTATATAATTATTCCTTAAGGAAAGCACTGTATACATACTAAGACTAATGATTGGCAAGATTACTCATTTCCATTTCAGTTTATGATCAATAATTAGTTGGTTGTGTGTATGGTCAACCTACTTTGGAATGGAGATTGATCATAAACAATGAAAGGCTTCAATTATCATTCACTTCGTTGACAAAACAATGCAAGTTATGATACATTTTCACTTGACCCCACCCCTGATGTTCCAATATGCCCCTCAGTTGATAACTGTTTATTCAACTACTATAATGTTAGTGTTATGCATAACTGCACTATGGATATCCGGCGACATTGATGCGTTGCATCAACTTTCTCTTGTATATATACTTATATATGTTTTATTATGAAGTGTGTTTCGTTAATTTCCTACACAGCATTCTTTATTGGGTGCGGGGAATGCCTATTTTGATCGGAAGCCGCCAGTAGGCGGCTTCCTGTAGGAATGCTTTGAAATTTAGCACAAAGAGATATATAGACCTGCCAGTGTGACCACATATCGGGATTTCTCCTTTTACACTCTATATACATGTTTGAGTTTTACAAATTAAAAAAAAGAGACAAGGCAGGTATATAAATGTAATGTGTGTACATTTTTAGTTAAACGAAATTCATACTGTATCTAGTCTAAACAGTAAAATAGAGAATCATGCTTTTGAATTGGTTACCTGCCTCATACTCTTTATCATTAAAATAGTATCTATAACCGGGAACCAAAAAAAGCGCTAAATGTAGTCTGGTTCCTTACATCCTATGATATATTACGCAGTAATTAGAGGAAGAAGACGGGGCCCGTATTCGCTAAATTTTTCAATTTAGATGTTTGACTAAACCTGAATCTAAATATTTATTCCACTTTTTGTGTTCCCAGCGTTTTAGAGTTTGTCCGTTTCCAACAATGCGTTTAAAACCGATAACAATTTAGTCCAGTTTGTAAATTTCGTAAGCGGCCGCGCACCGACTCTGGTTCCCGAATAAAATATGGAGCTAAAACAAATGACAGTACCATTCATCTATGGTCTATTTATAGATTTTCATTTTTATCGTTTTTTCACATAAATGGCATCTCAATTTTCAATCATCCTAATTATTCATTTTGCTTTGTTTTTAATACTTTCATGATAAGTATAATGTTTTCCTATTTTACTTTGTTGCGTGACGAATTTTTTTTGTCGTTTTCGATCATCTTTCATTTTCAATCATTTATGCATTTTGTTTTTCGCGAATATCTCTGAAAGTTTCGTCTATGATTGCAAAAACTTGATTCAAAAGCAACTTTGAGTACAATTGTCATCGCAAAATGCAGGCATAAAAGATTTAAACCACAGAAAATCTGATTCTTTTTTTTTCGCTGTAGCAGTGTCACTTTCATGAATATCGCAGTAAACACGATTTTCGTGTATTTTGCATAGCCGACAACATGTTTTATCACGGATGCGATGAGAATTTCCAGAAAACTTAAATGAAATGAAATTTTCTGGTTCTTACAAACAAAGTGTGATCAGATTAACTGAACTGTATTTCATACAAACAGAAACTTTCAGGCACCTCTGCAACACATATGTTTTGAAAAGATTGTGGAAAAAGTAGAATTGTTTTCAACTTTATTCAATTATAATTATGATTGTTCTTTCAATTATAGAAAGTGTCCTTATTTTTTAATACCGGTAAATGCTTTGAAAGACATTTGTTGCAAAATTGTTGTATGTGGGAAAGGGTTAACAAAATAGTGCGTCTTAAAATGTACTTTAAATGTTCTTTTACATATCTTTGCTTAACACAAAATTGACTTTAAATGTTTGTAATATAAAAGTACTCTATTATCAATCTAAAGTCATGATTTTACAGTTCCTTTTTTAAGCCTTTCCAACGTACAACAAATCTGTAGCACATTAGGTAAAAATTGGAACATCTTGCTAAATGAAGGTATAATTTATGGGCATAAAGTAGAAAACATTATAGCAAAAGGATACATTTATCCTTTTGTCACAATGTTTTCAAAAGTCGTCTGCTGCAGCAGCTTTAAAATGCATATGTTTTAAAGAAATGGTTAACAATATATTACCTTTATCCACCCATTGAATTGTACATTGATTGTTTCATCGAAAACTTACCAGTGTAAGATTGGCCGCTTCAGGATTACTGTTGACTGTATGAACATTGTAGACATGCCCACATTTTTTCGCTTGTCTTTCGGATTACGTGAACATTGAAATACGTTTACTTGAATTTCTGAATGCTAATCACGACACGGGTTGACATCATTTCCGCCCACTAAAGAGTGTTCGTTTGTAATCCGACATCTTTGATTTTCAATTGCTCCATTTGCCTATCATTTATAGAGATTTTCTATGTTTTGTACTTGATGATTTCAAAGTCTGTCAGGTTAAACATCACTGAAATCATGGTGGCAAAAAGAGAAATTTCTCATATTGAGCAATATCTGCATTTGCCACAATAATCTCAACACTTTTAAATAATCATACGATCATTTATAGAGATTTTTTATATTTTGTACTTGATCATTTCAAAGTCGTCTCCTGCAGATTTGTTTTATGTGGGAAATGGTTAAACCCTTATCCACTATCATGACTTACCGATACAAACCAAAATACAAACCAAAAACAGACTTTCTGTATGTCAGCATTATTAGACAAAACACTATCATAACAGGGCGTGTGTTCAATACAAATAGTGAATCGTTTTTGGTACGAAAAGGGCGGCTTTCGCAAGAATAGAAGTACTATTTATCAAATAGCAAGCCTCACAAGTATCATTTATTACAAGAATGAATTAAACGAAAACTGTCCACTCATACCTTTTAAGAAAGCGTACGACTCGGTTGTGGACTCGACTATTAAGTCGCTCTACTCGTCCTTCAGTTCATGCGTTCGCAATAGCTCGTTATGTACGGACTGGTTCGAAGCACAGTGTGGACTGAGACAAGGCTTTGGTATGTATTTTATCTCTGCTGTTCAACCTGCTATCGATAACATTGTTAAATCCAGTATAAGCTTAGCTATTGGTATTTCTATTGAAAATGAAAAAGAATGTATATTGTTGTATGCTGGTGACATTGTTCTTCTAGC